>CM067217.1:67588225-68139834 GCA_034190945.1 Octodonta nipae | reverse complement strand
GGGATACTGAAGGTCGACAACGATTTACTTTGAGATATCAATTGTTTAAGGTTTATTGTGGTCAAAATATGTTAGTAGTATTGTTATGTAGATATTATTTTTTGTTTTTGTGTAAAAAATGATATGTGTTACTGTACAGGTCTTCTCTGTCCTACTCAAGGTATTACCTTCTGGTGACATTCCATTCTTTATTTATCAATTTAAATGTTAGTGGTGTGTAATTATCGATGTTAATTGTTAAAAAAATATATATGTATTATTATTGATTGTTATTTATTGTTGATTTTTTTGAGAAATATAAACATTATTATTATTATAAATTAGCTGTAGCCACTGCTTTAAATTGTCGTTTATACATGGCCAAGATGAACTGCCATCAAATGTGGGTGGTTTGCTAACGGAACCTTTGGTACTCATGGTGTTCTGGTATTTTCCTCGCTGTAAGTCCTGTTGCATTTTTTTAATTTTTGTTTCTACCTTGTCTTGGATGGTTTTAATGGAACTGATTTCAAATTTACCTGGCTTTGGATGAAATCGAGGTCATCTACTTGGTTTCAGAGTATCAACGGTATTTTTTATGGTCTTAATATTATCATTTATCTCTTTTATATCTGACTCAACTATTTGCATTCTTTCATTAACTGTTTCATTAACTTGTCCTACTATTTGCATTAATTGTTCGAATTGCAGTTGTCTTCTTTCTTCTAATATTTTAAATTCATTTTGTAGAAACAAGATTTTGTTGTTTTTCTTCCATGGCAGTGACAAGATTTTCTAATTCTATTTTAAGTTTTTGATCAAATATTTCACTAACCTTTGTTGAATTTCTTCTTGATGTTTCTCCTTCTTGTCACGTTTCTCCAGGATCTGAGCTTTTTTTTCGTCTAGTCCATCCGTAACCTGTTTGAATTTTTTTTTGTAGTCTCGTCCATTTTTTCTTGCTATTTTAACTTCACTTAATGCCTTACTTCTGATCACCAAATTGTTATAAACTCCGTGGGTTCAATTAATTAAATTTGAAAACTAATATTCACTATCAGTTTCTTGAAACTTAATTATTAATTAATAATTACACGTAAAACATCAAATATTTCCAACAGCTGATTCTAATATTATTTACATCGAAATCATAACAACAAAATAAGCTGAACGCACCAAACTAACTAACTCCTGAAATTATTATCTCTTTATGTAGCGTAAATTGTCCTTCGAAAATTCCAGGTCTAACTTTTTATTAACCCAGCGATTGATGTATCATGAGAATCAAGCCCGGGGCGGCGTAGGTAGATTTTTACAACAATATTCTGATCGGTTAGATGTTAATTTATTTTATTACGTCCGGTAGAAGTGATAATTTTGTATATCGTTGGAAGGCATGTGATGGGTCTGTAGTTTTTCAGAATTTTGGGTGTTTTCGTTTTTGGTTTAATGAGTGTCTTTCCTTCAGTTATAAAACTGGTATTAATTTTGAGTTTTCAAGTATTCTGTTTATTTGTGTAGTTTAGTGTCTGTGTGTCGCAGTAGATTGTGTATTCCAATAGTTCTGTATATTATATTATTATCCACTTGACCATACAATGTATGGCAGTACACTCCCTCTGAATAGGGAAATTCACTAAACCCAAATATACTACATATCAAAAGGGTTTAGCTCTGTGGGAGCCCTTGCCAGGTTATCAGGCCCGTTGTTGGTGTCGTGGCGGCTGTTTCCCATGTATTTCCTGATCGTCCGGGTGTTCCTAACAGGACGGTTTTTTCCATTTATTGGAAAATATGTTCGTCCAGACCGGGGTATTTTAAATTATTTAATATATGTTTTGGGACTACTCCTGTCGTTGACATAACAGTTGGTATTGTTAGTGTGTTGTTCTTGTCCCACTGAGTCTTTATTTGAAATTACAAATCCCTAATTTGGTTATTTTCTCAGCCTGCTTGATATTTATATTATTGTTGTTAGGAATTGCTGTCAATTAAAGTTGTTTTCCGAGAGACTTTATCTACCAAAACTATATATAGTCTATTGTGAGTAACAGTCCGATCAGTCAGTATCGTGCGGTCCCAGTACAATTTGTAGTTGTTATTTTCTAAAAACATATTCTGGTTTGTATTTATAGTTTGGTAATCTCACCGACTGTGATAGTTCAAGTCTCAGTGCTAATTCCTGGTGCAGTATTTTTGGTACAGCATCGTGGCGTTCTTCATATTCAGTTGTAGCGAACGCTTGACAACCTCCTGTGATATGCTGGATAGATTCAGATGGTTGGCAACCGTACTTGCATTCGTCGTTGTTAATAGAAAGGTCTTTAATAATGTACTTTAGATAGTTCTTAGTTGGAATTACTTGATCTTGGATTGCCAATATAAAGCCTTCCGTAACTAAGCACTGAACACGCGTAGGTGTTAATAGCCTGAAACAGATTTTTACTATTAAGTTTGGTTTTCAGCAGTCGTCTTAACCTACTATAAAACTCTGTTAGGTCCTTTTTCATGGTGGTTGAACGATTCGTTGAGCCTGCTTTATTCCAAGGTATTTGTAAGTATGGCCTTCCTCCATGGATTCAATTGAGGTGCCATCTCCCATTTCGTAGGGCCCCTGCTGTATTTTGCCTTTAAATATATTAATAATTCGGCATTTGTCTAGGCCAAATTGCATATGGATATCACTAGAGAACCCTTCTACTATTTTAAGCATATCATGCAGCTGTTGTTTCGTAGCTGCCATCAACTTCAAGTCGTCCATGTATAACAAATAGTTTATCTTTAATGCTTGTACGTTGTTGTGCTTGAGACTGAACCCAAAGTTAATCGAGTTCGATTTGTGTGAGAATGGGTTCATGGCAAGGCAGAACCACAGCGGGCTAAGAGAGTCTTTCTGGAATATACCCCTTCTGATTGGGATAGAGTCGGTTTGTATCGAACAGTCGGCTTCATTAAGAAAGATGTTGGTTTGCGAGGTAGTCATGACATTCTAAAAAGTTAACAATACAATTATTTACTTTATAGAGTTTCAGCACCTTAATGAGCCAATCATGTGGAACTGAAAAACAGGCCTTTTTAACCGACTTCCAAATAGGAGGAGGTTATCAATTATAAATATATTTTGGGCTTATTAACTCAACGCGTACTAGTACATTTGTTCGTAAACATTTACCTGTCAATTTAAATGAAAATGTATCATTGTGTAATGTTGGACTTTCGATGTTACCTGGTCCTGTCTATTAAGGTTATACATACAAAATAAAAAATAAAGAATGAGAACTACCTGATTTCAAAAAAACTAAAAGTTGCAAATAAAACATTTAAAAAAAAGTATAACCGACTTTCACACGCCTATAGTGATATTGTTATGTTCCTTATGAATGCTAATAATCTGATTCTGTTAAAAAAATTATGTATTCAATACTTTCAGTTGTGTTTCCAAAAATTCTTCCAAAAATTCTTTCACTATAGATAGGTGTATAAAAAATATGCAAAATATAAATACAGAGAGTTTAATAAAAAAATCAAAAAGAAAATATATAGTACAAACAAAAATGAGATAAGAAGTTTGTTTCTAAAAAAAATGAAGACATTCTAATAAATGTAGCTAAAGAGTAAAATCTGCAATTTACATTATGGAATATTTAAAAATTTGACTTTAAAATCACCGTGAAAATTTAAATGTTTACAACAAAATTTCTACCTGAAATCTACAAAAAATGTACTCAACAATAATCACCTAATCAAAATGATTTGATTAAAAAGGATAAGGGTATAATCTGTCAACAAATTAAAACCTTACCTTATTAAACGTCTCTGAAATTTACTATCTCTTATAATATTGACATGATTATCTGTACTATGTTCTTGATCCTTGAAACTCAAAGCCAAAATATCAATCAAATAACATCAGTTGAATTCCATCTAAACGGATAAATCGGTTCCATACCAAATAATAACTTCAAAATCCCATCTCGGAAATAAGTGCCCCAAAAACTTTAAAAATCCCTAGTTAGAACATGGCTCCAAACGTAGAACAATCCACCATAAAACAAATCCACCATAAAACAGGATTCAAATCCACGGTAACTCAAAATTCACCGTAAGTCAGGACTCAAATATACCGCAGGATAAACTCTCAATAGAAAAATCTTCCTTAGGGAAAATCCTCCCTAGGGCTAATCATATCCAAAAAATACCACCAATGAGCCATCATTTCCTGACGCGGAAAAATCGAACAACTAACTTAAGGGAACGCCGTCAGAAATCGCACAACGGCGAGGCACGGCTTCACTCTCTTCGAGACGAAAGCGTACTGTCCCTCTTCTCTTTCAAACGGAACTTTCCTACCACTCAGGCATGCGTCGAAAGTTAAAATTGAAATGGGAAGGTCTGTATTTAGCCCGGTCACGAAAGAGATAATGAAACGAAAAATATGAAATAATATAACAGTGTTTTTTAAAGAGCAAGCGTTTTATGGATGGCATCAAGCTCAGTAGACATTGTATGGTGCTAGTAAGAAAGCATAGCCCCAGGTATCGCCAGTTTAGCGAAAAGTCGAACAGACAACGGACAATGTACTCGAGGAGGCCCAGAACGCTAAGTAGTTCAGTGAACCTACAAAAAATAACTTTAGCCACAGCAAGTCCACCGTACTAGAGGCAACTAACTCGTAAGATTAGTCAAGAGAATTCAATTTTTTTACACGTTACACCATTCTTCCACGGAAAGAAAAAGATGAAGACTTGTTCTCTAAGAGAATGTCTTTCAAAAAAAAAAGAAGCGGAAAATTGTTGGATACCCCTTTATTATTTCATAAAAAGTAAATTAAATAAAAAATAAAAAATAATCTTACTAAAGCGATGAACTAACTCCTAACTTAACTAAACCTTACTAACAAAAAAACTTTCGGATCACCCCGTATATCAAAATCTAACTTATATTGGCTAAGTAGCTACGCGTACTATACGTCCAAAAGGAAATAAATCCAGTTAAGTCAAAAATCGAGAAGGTCAAAATAGGTCTTTCCAACTAAGTGCAGGGATGTAAAAAAATATTTAAGTTGCAAAAGTGATCTTCAAGAAACTATTTCTAAACTACGGTTTATCTACAAAATTTGACCAGTTTCAAATAAATAAATCCCTAAATGTTTTAAATACTTTATGTGAAATTCACCAGCTATGTACCTATCTGAATTTTCTAGCAAATAAAGTAGCTTGGAAACTTTTTTCTTCACAAAACTCAAAATATATTTAGGTGCAAGTTTAGTCCATGAACTTGTTACCTGCACTGGAGAGAATACGGTTTCTCTTCCATACTTTAATACCTAGTTCAAATGAAAAATCTAGTTTTCTCAAATTATAATTATTTGCAATTCTCTCATATGCAATTTTACCCTAACCTGACTGTAAACTTCCTTAATATTTGAATTTTCATCAATATATTTATCCCTACTGAAAGGAGTTAACTCCAAATCTTTAGTACTAGTAACTAAACCATAATGTTTACCGGAAGCGGGTACGTAACGAGCAAAATTAATGAATGCCGACGCGTAATTATGAACTTCATGTGTGGAAATGTTTATAGCGAATTGAATTTTAGCTAGCTGTCCTAATCTTTATGTTCTACAACGTAACTCCGATTCGCTTGTCCTATCGTCTTGTTTTTCCGGCAAATTGCGGACAATTATCACAAATAATGAATTGCGGAACACCATAAACCAAAAATACTTGGTTTTCTATCAACTTGACTACATTATTCCCTCTAGCATCTCTCATTGGACATAATAACGTGTATTTACTAAACGACGATCTGGGAAATGGACCCATAATGTCTACTGTTATCACTTGAAATGGATAACTAACTTTTTTTTCTGAACCCATCAAACCTAAACGAGCTGTGCTAGACAAATTTTACATGACTTAACATATTTAAGTATATCTGCTCGCATTTTGGAAAATAGTAGTGCTCTCGGACTCGACATAATGTCTTATAAAAACCATGGGGAGAGCACATAGGGCGATCATGAGAGGATTGTATAATCAATCTCCTCTGTGATTTTGGTACCACTCTTTCTCTCTTTCATTTGATTGATAAGGTGACCTAGAAGGGATATATTTATACAGCACCTTATCTTCTACTTTAAATTGTGGGTAAATGTTAGCATTACTCTGCACCTTGACACGTAAAGACAAATACCAACAGTCAGAATCTATAGGGTTTACATCAACAAGGGAAATATTTACAATATTGCTACTGCATGGTGTTTCAATTCCAGGGATTCCGGGCAAAAAAATCAGGGACTACATTACCACTTCCATTCCTATGAATGAGTTCAAAATACTAAAGAAGTTTTACACACCACCTGGCTAATCTACAGGAAGGAGCTTTTAATCCATTCAACCACTGCAAATTTGCATGGTCCGTGACAATCTTAAATTCAGTTCCTTCTACATAACCACGGAATTTCTCAATACAAGACATAACAGCTAAGAGCTCTCTCTCTCTCTCTGTCACTGAATAATTCCTCTCACTTCAAAACAAAGTTGTTCAGCCGTAGGATTCCATTCAATATTTGCTTCTTCCTACCCTTCAACAACGTATTAATAGGTGCAGTAAGACCAGCAAAATTATTTATAAAACGACGATACCATGAACAGAGACAAGATGTGTTCTACAAGATGCAATACTCAAAACATCAGCTTCTTCAAGCTTCTTACAAAGTCTAACTAAAATCTCAATAATATCAATAATTCTTTTTGGACGGGGATAGTTCACCATGACTGATACTTTTTCAGGATCAGTCCTAATACCATCTTTATCAACAACATATCCTAGAAATTTTAATGAGTTTGAAATAATTTAATTTTTCAAGATTAACTGTGAGATTAGCCTCACGCAAAACCTGCCTAACTTCTAAAAATAATTTGACATGTTCTGAAAAGGTTTTCGAAACTATGATTATGTTATCTAGATATGAGAAAATATTAGGCTCATACTTTGGTCCAAAAAGTGCAATCACATAATCTCTGTTGAGTTTGAGCACTATTGATAAGTCCAAAAGGTACTGCTGTAAATTGAAAAACACCTCTACCAGGTACACTAAAAGCAGTTTTCTCTTTAGATTCATTGTCTTTAAAACCTATTTGCCAAAATGCTTTCCTTAAATCAATACTAGATATGTATTTTGCATCTCTAAGAAGGTTAAGTATGCGATCTATTCGCGGTAAAGAATATCTATCATTTGAAGACGCGAGATGTAAGACCGACATCTAGGAATTTCGAGAGAATTAGCACACAGAGGCTCCGAATCTGGAGCCGTTCCGTGTAATTGCTGTTCTCCCTTAACTCCTAGGACAGAATGTCACGATAAAATTTTCAGGTTACTTCACCTGTCAGAGATATTGAATACTCTCTTCGAGGTGTCATTCCTTTGTACGCAAGACTATATATATAATATATATTGTTTCTGGTTAGGGAACCTTCATCAGTTGCGCTTCCCACAATTGAATGTCCTCTCGAACACTTCTTCATGTATTTGATACATTTCGTTAAATTTGAAGACGCGAGATGTAAGACCGACATCTAGGATTTTCGAGAGAATCAGCACACAGAGAAAATTTTATCGTGACATTCTGTCTAGTTACTCGAATAACTAGAAGCGAAAGCAGAAGGCTACGAGAATTATGCGAGCCGACCTGAAGAGGGCAGATGTGACTCTGCCGAAAACTACGCGGATGAGTTCCCGGAAACCACCTGAAACATTTAGTGCCCGCGAAAACTTAAAAACAAATATATATATACAGGGTGTAAACGGTTTGAGTGCAGAGATTTTGAAGAACAATACTTCAGGCAAAAACAAATCAAAAAGCTTTATAACATTTTCTAAAATAAACTATAGTTTTGCCAAAAAGAACACATAAAGTTAGATTTTATGTAGCCCTTGCTACAGTGAATAATACAATAATTTCGATTTCAAAATGTCGGTAAATCTAAATATGTAAATACTCAATAGCTTATACATCTTTAATAGCCACATTAAAAATGAAAATTGATTATTTAAACTCGAAATGTGCTTTTATAATTTAGTGTAAGTTTCTCCGAATAGATATGGCAACGTGGCATACAGACCAACTTATTTACTACATTTTTTACTTTAACGACGACTGAGAGTTACGATTGTTTTTTGCGATTTCGATTCTTGTAAATAAGAATAGATAAACGGTAAAGTGATTGAATGATATCTATTTGATGTAGACTTCGTGGTTTGCTTTCCATTTAATATATTTTTTAAATAAATAAAATCGGTTGTGATTAGTGTGTAAGTTCGAAAATTAAGAATAGTGCGACAGTATTTATTTGTGATAAATAATGGCCGATTATACAATTAGGGAAAGACATGACATGCTCTTAATTTATGGGGAAAGCAGACGTAATTGCAGAATAGCAAGAATGTTATACAGGGAAAGGTTTCCAAACAGATGCCTGCCCAATGCTAGGACATTCGTAGCTGTTACTCAGAGGCTTCTGGAAACAGGTAGTGTAATACCACAAATAAACAATCGCGGACCACAGCGACATAATCGTATCTTAGCTGCTGAGGATCAAATACTAGACCTTATCGACATCAACCCATATCGTAGCACACGGAGTATTGGAAGTGAGCTGCAAATTTCTCACACTGTTGTTCATAGAACATTACGGGAACAATTGCTCTATCCATATCACATGCAGCGGGTTCAAGGGCTTTCAATTGATGATTTTCAACCAAGACTCAATTTCTGTCGTTGGTTCCTCAGAAAACATCGACAATTTCCTAATTTTGTGAACAATATTTTAACAACAGATGAAGCAAGTTTTAATAGGAATGCTATAATAAATTTTCATAATACGCATTCGTGGTCTGAGTTAAATCCGCACGAAATACGCCAGTCAGTATTTCAACACCAATTCTCAGTTAACGTGTGGGCTGGAATAGTTGGTGAATACTTGGTTGGATTATTTATACTGCCTGCACGTTTGACAGGTGAGAATTATCTTTATTTTTTGAACAACACGCTACCAGATTTGAACCTAGAAACACGTTCCAATATGTGGTACTTACATGACGGAGCACATGCCCACGCAAGTCATCTAGTTGTCGACTTCTTAAATAGAACATTTCTCCGTCGTTGGATTGGTCGAAACGGACATATACGTTGGCCAGCAAGATCTCCTGATCTCAATCCTTTAGATTTCTACTTATGGGGACACATGAAAAGTAAGGTTTACACGACTCCAATTATTGACGAGAATGACCTTAGACAACGCATTTTTGACGATGCTGACGAAATCCGAAATATTCCAGGAATTTTTTTCTCGCATACGTGAAAATTGGATTAAACGGTGTCGTGCTTGTGTCGATAGTAATTGTGGGCATTTTGAACATTTGCTGTGAATAATCCGTTGTTTCAACTCAGTTCTATCATTATAATAAATTCGGTAAGTAGGATTACATATTTACTTGTCTAATATAAATAATATTAATTAAATCAGTAATAATGACTCTTCGAATAATTTAACTGGTAAAAAACTACATATACAGATCTCTTGAGTTGCATATCATATTTACCCAACTTTGTATAATTGCATAAAAGAAACCGCCAAATACAAATTCTAATTGCAGATGGAAATTGCAGCACAGTAGATGATTGTGTGTTGCGACACTATCGTATTAGCACCTAAAACATTGGTTGGCAAGATAAATTTGTTCATAGCCTGCAAGAAGATACCGAGTTTCTTAGAAGATCTTAGTTTGGGAAGAGTTGGTTTGATCAATCGATCTGTTCCACTATAATCTATAAGAGCTCTTTCCATTTATTCTTGGATTTTCTCCAGGCGGTCTGCGTTGGCTGGCTGTTCTTGTTGAAGTTCTTGAGCCTCGTCCGCTGTTTGCGCCAAAGGTGTTTCAAGCTCTGGATCTGTTGTGCTTCGACAGAATAATTCACGCTCAACTTCACTCTTTATTGCGTCCACTTGATCAGGCGAAATAAGGTCATTTCTCAAGATGACACGATATTGTTCTGCGACTTTCTGTTCGGTAACTTGAAGATCTGGGTACTCACGACAGAACTCTTGATCCAGTATTTGGCGATATCCAGTCTTGCCCTGGCCAAGGTTACTCACTCTGTAAACCGTGCGCATTATAAATTTATTAATGGTGCTAGTCCATTTCATGCGCTGTCTTATCAGTCCCGCTTGAGTGAGCGCTGGCTGTTGATCCTGCGCAACACTTTCTGCGGGTGAATTTCTCGTTCTCGTTTGACTCCGTTGGTGATGGTCACGTTGTTGCTGTGATTTATATTATTGTTATTAGGAATTGTTATGTCAATTAAAGTTGTTTTCCGAGAGACTTTATCCACCAAAACTATATCTGGTCTATTGTGAGCAACAGTCCGATCGGTCAGTATCGTGCGGTCCCAGTACAGCTTGTAGTTGTTATTTTCTTAAACAGATTCTGGTTTGTATTTATAGTATGGTAATCTTACTGACTGTGCTAATTCAAGTTTCAGTGCTAGTTCCTTTGTATTATGTTGCAGCGAACGCTAGACAACCTCCTGTGATATGCTGGATAGATTCAGATGTTTGGCAACTGTACCTGCATCTGTCGTTGTTAATAGAAGGATCTTTAACGATGTATTTTAGGTAGTTCTTAGTTGGAATTACTTGATCTTGGATTGCCTTTCGTTTCAGGAAACATATTACCAGAAATCAACCAATAGTTCGACGCTGCACTGTCGACATAATCTTGGTTGACGTCATTTATATGTCTTCCATGAAGGGGTTTTTCTTTCCATTTCAGCAATTCTGATCTGTGGTCTGGTGTTGTAATTGGACATGTTGTTATGTCAGTTGCAGTGGTGTTGAGTCATCAACTTGGCACATGACTCTGTGTAGATCAGAAAATTCTGCGAGTTTCTGGAAATGACTACGCAAAATAGAAATTTGTTGATCCAATAGTTTGCTTAGATCTGTCAATCCTCTTCCTCCTTCATACCGTGGCAAAGTTGTACGTTCGACAGAGCTCTTTGGATGATGATTTTGAGCTTTTGTTAGTAAAACTCGAACTTTTCGTTGTAATTGTTCAATGTCAGTCTTGCACCAATTAACTATACCGAAAGAGTAAGTGAGCACTGAACACGCATAGGTGTTAATAGCCTGAAACAGATTTTTACTGTTTAATTTGTCTTCAACAGTCGTCTTACCCTTCTATAAAACTCTGCTGTTAGGTCCTTTTTCATGGCCAAGTGATCAATACGTTGACCCTGCTTTATTCCAAGTTATTTATAAGTATGACCTTCCCCCATAGATTCAATTGAGGTGCCATCTCCCATTTCAAAGTGCCCCTGTTGTATTTTGCCTTTAACTATATTAATAATTCGGCATTTGTCTAGGCCAAATTTCATATGGATGTCACTAGAGAACCCTTCTACTATTTTAAGCATATCATACAACTGTTGCTTCGTAGCTGCCATCAACTTTAAGTCGTCCATGTATAACAAATGGTTTATCTTCAATGCTTGTACGTTGTTGTGTTTGAGACTGAACCCAAAATTTGTCGAGTTCAGTTTGTTTGAGAGAGGGTTTATGGCAAGGCAGAACCACAGCGGGCTAAGAGAGTCTCCCTGGAATATACCCATTTTGATTGGAATGGGGTCAGTTTGTATCGAACAGTTGGCTTCATTCAGTGAGATTTTGGTTTGCCAGGTGGACATGGCATATTCTAAAAAGTTAATAATACAATTATTCACCTTATAGAGCTTCAGTACCTTAATGAGCCAATCATGTGGAACTGAATCAAAGGCCTTTTTGTAGTCCACATATGCAATGTAGAGATTTCCTCGTTTAGCGTGGGCTTGATTGCAGATAACGGAATCAATTATTATCAGTTGTTCTTTCCAGTCCATCGAATTTTTCGCGCATCCCTTTTGTTGTTGAATAATTATGTTGTTCAGCTCTCAATGTTTGAAAATGCGATGATTAATGCACGATGTTATGAGTTTGTATAAGGTTGGAAAGCAAGTGATTGGTCGGTACTTTGCTGGGTCCTGTACACATAGGTTGTCCATAGGTAGGAAGTATGTAGCACCATGCGTAAGGAAACAAGGCATCTTGTGTGGGTCGGTAATGACGTCATTTATAACGGCTGTTAGTATTTCGTGGGTTGCGTACAATTTCTTTATCCAGTAATTTTGTACGCCATCTGGTCCTGGTGCTTTCCAGTTCTGGAGGTGCTTCATTATGTTGGATGTGTCTTCCGTTGTAAATGGTTGGTGTTGCATCGCATCACAGTTCTGAAATGCAGCATCCTCCTCATTAATCCAGCTGGCTCTTGAGTTATAGCAAATTGTTGTGGAAAGCTGTGTTTTCCAGAATTTCTCGATGTCTGTTTTACTGGGGTAACTAGGGGCTTCATTATTATTGATGTTGTTAAGTTTTCTATAAACCCTTTTTCTGATTGTCGGAAAAGTGTGTTGTCTAGTTTCCGTTGGTTACTGGTTTTGTACCTTCTCAATCGACTTGTGTAGACGAAGAGCTTTTGTCGTAGACTGTCCAGACACTGCTGAGATGTGATGTTTTCTCCATCACACTGGGAGTGTATTCGGTTATTTTCCATGATGGTCTTGACAAGTCTTTCCATTTTGTTGTTCCTGACCCCTCGTTGGTACCCTGTCAGTCTTCAAACGTCTTTCCGAAGAGAATATTTTGCATTCAAGTCTTCTTTGCCAAGGTGGTATTCGAGGTGTTTGTCTAAATTAGGGAAGGTCTTCCTTTGGTCTTACTGCGACCCATAGTGTTCTGCAGATGGAAGTTGCAGCACAGTAGATGATTGTGTGTAGCGACTCTAACGTATTAGCCCCTAAAACATAGTTTGGCAAGATAAATTTGTTCATAGCCTGCAAGACGATACCCAGTTTCTTAGAAGATCTTAGTTTGGGAAGAGCTGATCTAGTCAGTGGATCTGTCCACTATACTCTATAAGAGCTCCTTCCCATTCTACTTGGATCTTCTCAAGCAGGTCAGCGTTGGTTGGCTGTTCTTGTTGTAGTTCTTGAGTCCCTTCCGCTCTTTGTGCCAAAGGTATTTCAAGCTCTGGATCGATTGTATTTCGACCAAATAGTTCGCGCTCCGCTTCGCTCTTTATTCTGTCCAGTTTTTCAGGCAAAATAAGGCCATTTCTCAAGATGACACGAAATTGATCTGCGACTCTCTGTTCAGTAACTTGAATTTCGGGATACTCACGACAGAACTCTTGATGGAGTATTTGGCTATATCCAGTCTTGTCCTGGCCAAGGTTTGTAATTCTGTAAAACGTGCGCATTATAAATTCATTCATGGCGCCAGTCCATTTCATGCGCTGTCTTTTCAGTCCCGCTTGAGTGAGCGCTGGCTGTTGATCCTGCGCAACACTTTCTGCGGATGGAGTTCTCGTTCTCATTTGACTCCGTTGATGATGGTCACGTTGTTGTTGTGACAGTATTGGTGAGTGTTGTTGTGGTTCTTCTGGTTCTTGGGCTGTAGCTCTTTGGATGGCAGGAGCCCGCCTCCTCAGCACTCTGCCACCGACATCCCGCATGCTGCCATGTCAAGCGCCGGCTGCCCTGGCGATCCCCAGGCAGCGGTTCTTTTCCGAGGCATCTACTCCATTTTCATGGGTGGTGTCACCAATTGACCCTGGTGATCCAGGTAACTCGGACCCGTGGGGTTGTCACTTCAGAGATGAAATGATTTAAACCAAAACATCCCGTGCGCATAGCGTATCTTTAGGGGGAAATTCACTAAACCCCAGATATACTGGATATCAAAAGGGTTTAGCTCTGTGGGAGCCCTTGCCAGGTTATCAGGCCCATGGTTGGCGTCGTGGCTGCAGTTTCCCATGAATTTCCGGACCGTCCGGGCTGTTCCTAACAGGACGGCTGTTTGCATCAGTTGGTAAAGATGTTCGTTCAGACCGAGGTATTTCAAATTGTTTAACCCTTTCGCTACCATCGGTTTCATGGTGAAACCGCATATTCAATAATTTGTTTCTCAAATCCCAGTGGTATTTGAGCGAAACCACCTTGCAAACTGCGTGTCTATACCGCTATCTATTGACTTGTACCTGAACCAGCGCTCAAAATTTGACAGTCCCATTATAGTCGATACTTACCGACCTGTTAACGTTTGTTTGTTATTATTTGAAGATATTCGTGGATTTCGTTGTAAAAATAGTGGCAAATCGCTTGTGCAATGGCTGGTGAGTACTTTTTTCAATAGTTGCATACGTATTGCACAATCTTAATACAATCTATTTATTATCATTACCTACGATTGTATAAGTTTTTATAGCAGCGGTTTCGCTGTGTAACCACTGGGATTAGTCGGAAATATTTTTTTCAGAAAACAAGCGTTGGTCATACCGCAGCCTTGAAAGCATGACCAATGATGAACTTTTTCGTTTGATTGAAGAAATACCATCTGCTCCTCAATCGGAAGTAGACCCCGACTCGGAAACGGATGATGGTTATGAAACTTCGAATTTGACTGGCGATTTTCATGATGTAGACCAGAATCTTCCATTAGTTGGACCTTGTATTGCAACCACACAGGCACTCATGGACTCAAGCTCGGATACTGATAGTGAAGATGAAATTCCTCTGTCAGACTTGAAGAAAAATCTTGCCATTCAATATGGATAATGTTAGTTGGACTAGAACCAATAGCATCAACGACTTGCCGAAATTCACAAAATATTCTGGTCCCAAAAATATTCCCGCGGATGCCGAAACACCAATTGATATATTTCTTCATCTCTTCCCTTCAGAACTTATATCTCATATCAGAGAGCAAACCAATTTGTATGCCCTCCAAAAATATAAGGATTTGTCCAAATTCAAGAAAACAAGTAATGAAGAAATAAAGGCCTTCCTGGGTATAAATATACTCATGGGCATCAAATGGTTGCCGACTATCAAAGACTATTGGTCAAGTAACGATGAAATTCTGGATTTTCATATATCGAATATTATGCCAAGAAATAGGTTTGAATGGCTTTTGGCACACATTCACTTGAATAATAATGAAAAACAACCAAAGAAAGGTGAAGATGCTTATGACAAACTATATAAAGTTCGCCCTTTCCTTGACACATTCCTGAAAACCTATGAAAACTACTATGATTCAGATGAACATCAGTCGGTAGATGAATCTGTGATCACATTTAAGGGTCGCTCATCTCTACGCCAATACATGCCGCAAAAGCCTATAAAACGAGGCTACAAAGTGTGGGTACGTGCAAATAAATCTGGTTATATTTCTGATTTCCACATATATACCGGTAAAGTCAATACTACAGAAAAACATTTAGGCACCCGCGTTGTTCTAGATCTGTGCAAAGATATAAGTGGTGAATATCACAAAGTATATTTTGATAATTTTTTTACTGCTCTTCCTTTGATGAATGATCTATTGAATAAAAAAATACTTGCATGTGGAACCATCCGTAAAGATCGCAAAGGTTTACCGAACGGTTTGCTCTCTGATAAAGTTATGAAAAGAGGAGATTACGATTGGAGAATGCATAGTAGAGGATTCCTTTTCATGAAATGGATGGACAAGAAAGGTATATATTTTCTTTCTAATTTTCACAACCCAGATGAAACAACAGTTGTCAGTAGGAGGGCAAAGGACGGAACGAAGAGTGATGTAACCTGTCCAATACTCGTAAGGGATTATAACAATCATATAGGATATGTCGACAAATCCGATATGCTAAAATCCCTTTACGAAGTAAATAGAAAAAGCAAACGCTGGTGGCTCCGTATATTTTGGCACTTTCTTGACGTCACGGTTGTGAACTCCTTCATTCTATTCACTATGCGAAGTGAAGGGAAATCACTAAAATTGAAAGAATTTCGAATTGCTATCTCAAGAGGCCTTATAGGATTGCAGAAACGAGAAAAACGAGGACGGAAAAGCGAAGATATGTGCAGGCTTCAAACCAAATACAAACGCGTTGTTCCGCCAGAAGTACGTTTCGAAGGTATAGCACATATGCCGAAATATGGAATTTCTCTGCGTTGTGCTGTATACAGCACAACAGCTGAACCACACCGTACAAAATGGCAGTGTACAATATGTAAAATAGGTGTATGTTTGAGTGACAAAAAAAATGTTTTGCAAAATTTTACAAAAAATTGAATAAATTTGATTTACACCAACTCCTACTGGTTACTTGGTGGAACCATCAAAGTTTTTCAAAATCAAATAATTTTCCATTAAAAATAAGGTTTCTCTTGTTATTATTTATCCGTTTTTACCTTATATTAGGATAATCATAAAAATTCACAAAAAAATGTAATTTTGGTAGTCAAAGGGTTAATAGATGTTTTGGGACTACTCCAGTTGTTGACATAACAATTAGTACCGTTCGAGTGTTGTTCATGTCCCATTGTCTCTGAATTTGAAATTCTAAATCCCTATATTTGGTTTTTTTTCAGCCTGCTTAATGTTTATATTATTGTTGTTAGGGATTGCTATGTCAATTAAAATTGTTTTTCTATTGACTTTATCTTACTAAAACTATATCTGGTCTATTATGATCAACAGTCCGATCGGTCAATATCGTCCGGTCCCAGTACAGTTTGTCGTTGTTATTTTTTCAGCGCTAGTTCCTGGTGCAGTGTTTTGGCGACAGCATCGTGTCGTAGTTGCAGCGAACGCTTGGCAACCTCCTGTAATATGCTGAATAGATTCAGATGTTTGGCAACCATATCTGCATCTGTCGTTGTTGATAGAAGGGTCTATCTTTATTATTATTTGATTGATCAATAATTACTGACAAATATGATACAGTATTTAAAAAATAGTAGGAACGAGTGATTATTGAACATGTAATCTACTTTAATGCACTAATGAAAACTTTAGTTTGACATAATATTCGCATATGTATGAATTGTTAAGTATTCCACTACCATAAGTTTTAATTTTATTACACCACATTTTTTTGAATAAAAACTGATCTGGAATGAAAATAAAATTGAGTTCTTATAATTTAATTAAAAGATACTAAGTAACAAAATGTGACTTATTTGAGAAACCCAAAAATGATTTTGGTGAAATGTCAAAATGGCACTTGATTTTTTAACCGAATACAACCGACGAACGGTAGTACACCGGAATGAATCATCAACCACATTTTTCCATCCGTGAAACAATATACACAATCACACACACACACACACACACACACACACACACACACACACACACACACACACACACACACACACACACCACACACACACACACCCGGGGTGGTTGTTGGTCCACTACCGGGCGCCTCCCCAGGTGGCGGATAGGGGAACGCTCTTCAGCAATGGGGAGTACTGAGGATTTCCTCAGGGCGGACCAAAATCAGATAGGGGAAGGAACCCCGAAAATAAACCATTTATGGATATGGGTGATAAGGTGAACTTAATACCCCAGGTGGGTACCTCTGCAGAGGATAATCCCACCACCGGTTCCGATCGAGTGAAAGCCTCGGTGGCCGGTGCACGCTCCACGGATTCTGGGGGAGCGAATTATCACTGGTTCCGTCACATAGTGACAAGAAAGAAGAACACTAATAATGGTACAACATCGACCATTACAACTAGAGCTGGCAGCAAGACACTATCCAGCCAGGTCCTCCAAAAGGCGAATAGTGGAGTTGACGTCCAACAAAGGGCAACAAATGAGAGTGGCGCTCCAAACAAATTAGGAGCTAAGATCGATGAGCTCTTGAAGTTCATTGGGCCTAGGCACAATGTACATCATGAGATCAAGAAACTGGCACACGCCATTAAGTCAGAATATGACAAATATCAGACGTCAACGACGCGGCCACCCCCTGTAGCGAAACCTGCTACAACACAGACATCGCCAGTAAAGGTGTCAAACACTCAGACACAAGGTAGACAGCAAAAGGAGGTCCCAAAAGCGGCTGCCTCAAAAGCAGCTAACTCAAAACCGGCTGCATCAACACCCGCGGCCCCAAAGCAGGCGGCTTCCATAAAAGTAGCCTCTGTAGCAAGGACCTCGCCACCGAAGGTCTCGCCTTCAGTAGCCTCATCAAGTAAGGCACCACCACTTAAAACTCTTAAACCGGTGCTAGCTAGCAAGCTAAAGCCCGGTAAGGAAGGTCGCCAGAACATCGGGCAAACCACCCAGGGAACAACAAGTAGGGTGGTCAATTCAGAAGCGGAGAGAAACAATGGATTAAAATCCAAGTTTAAACCGCAGACCAAAAACCAACCTGCAAACCAGTCGACTGACTGGCAAGTGGTAAAGAGGAAAAAGCCCCGAGGACCAATAAGCAAAAACCAGCGCCACATTGTACGCTGCTTATAAAGAAAGGCGAGAAGAGCTCCCATGCAGATATCTTGCGAGGTATCAAGAATGATCCCACCTTGCAGGATATAGGCAAAAAAGTCAATAAGATCCGACGAACAGCTAAGGGAGATCTACTTTTGTTATTCGCCAAGGCAGACGCTCAGGAGATGGAGCGCTATTGTAACGCCATCAAGAATAAGCTCCCAAGCGGGGCCACTGTACAATCTCGAATACCGCAAATCGAGATTGAAATTAAAGACTTGGACGAGATCAGTACCAAGGAAGACGTAGTAAACCTGCTCAAAGATAATATCGACGGCCTGGCAGAGATCACTGAGGAGGCAGTGAAATCACTTCGACGGGCATATAGATCAACACAAACGGCAGTTGTTTGTCTCCCAGAGGTCCAGGCCAAGAAAGCCATCGCACTTGGAAAGCTGAAACTTGCGTGGGGCACAGTACGTGTTCGCGAGAGGATCAGCCTTCGACGGTGCTTCAAATGCTGGCACTTTGGGCACAACGCCCAGGCGTGCAGAGGCAAGACTGACCGAAGCAGTTGTTGTCACAGATGCGGAGGCGCTGGTCACAATGCCTCGGCTTGTCAACAACCTGCCAAGTGCTTACTCTGCAAAGAGAAAGATAGTAGGTCAGACTGCCGGCACGTTGCGGGTAGTTGGAAATGTCCGATCTACCAACAGGCGATGAGAGCAGCACAAGCCCGTAAATGAAAGTACTGCAACTCAACCTCAACCATTGCGAAGCAGCCCAAGACCTACTGGTACAGCGGGTGCGGGAATTGGATTGCGACGTAGCCATAATCTGCGAGCAGTACAAAAACTTCGACACCCTGTCCTGGGTAAATGACACAACGGACAGAGCAGCGATATGGGCTTGCGGTAAACTTCCGTTCCAACAACTCCCAAATACCCTCAAACCATGGCTTGTGAGAGCCAAAGTGGGAGGGGTTCACTTCTATAGCTGCTATGCACCTCCTAGTGCACAGCTCGAGGAGTTCGAGTTATTCTGGACACCTTGGCGGAGGATGTACGGAAGCGTGAATCGGTCGCCATCGCAGGAGATTTCAACGCCTGGGCAATTGACTGGGGATGCCGGGAAACGAGCGTGAGAGGACGAGCTCTCCTTGAGACCATGTCTTCGCTCAACCTGGTACTCCTCAACACAGGAGACGTAAGCACATATCGCAAAGGCACAGCCAGCTCCATTATCGATGTGACATTCGTTAGCAGCAACCTAATTAAAGGGGGCTGTGAGTGGCGGGTCGATGAGGAGTTTACTAATAGCGACCACCAAGCTATTATATGGGAAATCAACACCACTCCCAAACGAAGATTGTGTGTCAGTCGTGCGAGGTCACAGCCAGTCGGTTGGAACAAAAATGCTTTCGATGCTGATTCATTCGCCTTGATTATGGAGCAGGAACCATTGTCAATAGCAACAAGCGCAGAAGCCACTGCCAAAGAGGTAATGACAAGCGTTGTCAAGTCCTGTGATGCTTCCATGCCAAGGAGACGGCAGAGAACAACAGCCGCCCACCAGTTTACTGGTGGAACGACACGATCTCACAACACCGACGAGAGTGTCTCAAAGCACGAAGGCTGCATCAACGAGCACGGAGACGCGACAGGGTCACAACAGAAGAACTAAGGCTCGACTATGAGATCAAAAGACAACAACTACGAAGAGCCATTCTCTCAAGCAAGAGATCCTACTGGAAGGAGTTGTGTGACGAAGTTAATCAAGATCCATGGGAAAACCGTATAAAATCGTGATGCATAAAATTAAGGCCCCTCCCATGACATCAACGAACTGCCCCGAATCATTGCACCGCATTGTCACTCACCTGTTTCCTGCGAAGCCTGAGCTACCCGCTTATCCTTCGTGGCAGGTGAGGGACGAAGATATACCATCAGTGACTATGAATGAGCTGATGGGCGCGTGCAACCGGCTCCAAAACGGTAAGGCTCCCGGTCCAGATGGCATACCTAACATCGCGCTAAAATACGCCATAGCCAATAGGCCTGACATGTTTCTACACATGTATGAGACCTGCCTAAAGCAGGGGGTTTTCCCGACTAAGTGGAAAAAGCAGAGGCTTGTGCTCCTCCCTAAAGGGGAAAGAAACCTCCCGACGAACCGTCATCATATCGTCCCCTCTGTATGTTGGACTCTGCGGGAAAACTCCTTGAAAGGATAATAGCAGATAGGCTGGAGCCCTACGTTGAGCCGAAACTTTCCACCAACCAATTCGGGTTCAGAAAGGGGAGATCAACCATCGATGCCGTGACACTCGTTACCAACATCGCCAGAGAGGCTATCTCGGGAAAGAGATGGAGAAGAGGTGGAAAAAAGTACTGTCTAATAGCCACCCTGGATATCAAGAACGCCTTTAACTCGGCCCGCTGGGACCGCATTTTGGAGGCTCTTGCCAGGATGGAAGTTCCGCAGTACTTGCGCAGAATGGTTTCAGCGTATTTCAAGGACCGCATCTTGTTGTACCAAACTGAAAACGGGCAAGTAGACTATAAGATCACAGGAGGTGTACCTCAGGGCTCTGTTCTTGGCCCCCTCTTATGGAACGTAATGTACAACGACCTGCTCCTGCTCGGTCTGCCTGAGGGCGTCAGGCTAGTGGCATTCGCCGATGATGTGGCATTGATCATAGTGCGCAAGCACATAGAGGAGATACAAACAACCTTCTCATTCGCTATAGCCACAATTCAGCATTGGATGCTCGCAGCGGACTTGAGTTTAGCAGAACAAAAGACCGAAACACTTCTTGTTAGCAGTCGAAAGGCAAGGGAAACCATCAGCCTCAAAATAGGCGACACCTACATACAGTCGCAGCCCTTCATCAGCTATTTGGGGGTGCTCCTGGACGCACGGCTCAACTTCAAAGAGCACATAATCGCGGCCAGCAAGAAAGCAGCTGGGGTACAGGGGGCATTATCTAGAATAATGCCGAATGTCGGAGGCCCTAGACAGATAAGAAGACAGCTACTGGCAACAGTAACTACTTCTGTTTTGTTGTACGGGGCACCGGTATGGGAGAAATCATCGAGCTACCATCGTACCGCCGGAAAATGAAATCAGTCCAGCGGCTCTCAGCGATTCGAGTGGCATCATCCTACCGCACTGTGTCTTACGAGGCGGTGAGTGTGATTGCCTCTACCCTACCAATCGACATCCTGGCTGCAGAAAGGGGACGGCTTTATCGCAGAAAGTTAGAGAAAGACCAACCGACAGGAAACAGCGATGAAAGAGCCATGAGTCTAGGGCAATGGCAGGAGAGGTGGGACAGCTCTACTAAAGGCCGGTGGACATATCGATTGATACCTAACATCAGTCGTTGGGTCAACCGCCAGCATGGGGAGGTTGGGTTCTACATCACTCAACTCCTGACTGGACATGGATGCTTTCGAGCATATCTGCACAGGTTCAGGAGGGCAAACTCCCCAAACTGCCCACACTGTACGGACGTTATAGAGGACGCAGAACACGTGTTCTTCTCCTGCCCCCGGTTTCAGGATCAACGTGCTGAAGTGGAGAGGATTCTGGAGACTAATATCGTTCCAGAACAAATAGTAGAAGCCATGCTGAAGGGCCCCCAAGCCTGGAACTTGGTATCAGATTACGCGGAGACTATCCTTAAAGAGCTCCGCAATACCTTCGAGGAGTAGGCTTTAGAGGCTTTCAATGTAAGAGCAGTTAACATCTGCAATGAACCACCCTTGCGAAGTAGTATTGACAAAGAGTGCCGCAGGGGACCATGGTTGTAGGAGAAAGAGGTTAGGGTTTTAGCGGGTATACGGTATACTGGTTTCAATGCAACGATTTACTCTTGCTTTGAAGTCATTGCATCGGGAGTCCCGCACGACGGCTAGCACGTGCTAGTTAAGTACGCAATGTATTTCCCCCCTCTTCGGATAAAAAAAAAAAAAAAAAAAAAAAAAAAAAAGCACACACACACACACACACACACACACCACAGTGAAATCACTTCGACGGGCATATAGATCAACACAAACGGCAGTTGTTTGTCTCCCAGAGGTCCAGGCCAAGAAAGCCATCGCACTTGGAAAGCTGAAACTTGCGTGGGGCACAGTACGTGTTCGCGAGAAGATCAGCCTTCGACGGTGCTTCAAATGCTGGCACTTTGGGCACAACGCCCAGGCGTGCAGAGGCAAGACTGACCGAAGCAGTTGTTGTCACAGATGCGGAGGCGCTGGTCACAATGCCTCGGCTTGTCAACAACCTGCCAAGTGCTTACTCTGCAAAGAGAAAGATAGTAGGTCAGACTGCCGACACGTTGCGGGTAGTTGGAAATGTCCGATCTACCAACAGGCGATGAGAGCAGCACAAGCCCGTAAATGAAAGTACTGCAACTCAACCTCAACCATTGCGAAGCAGCCCAAGACCTACTGGTACAGCGGGTGCGGGAATTGGATTGCGACGTAGCCATAATCTGCGAGCAGTACAAAAACTTCGACACCCTGTCCTGGGTAAATGACACAACGGACAGAGCAGCGATATGGGCTTGCGGTAAACTTCCGTTCCAACAACTCCCAAATACCCCCGAACCATGGCTTGTGAGAGCCAAAGTGGGAGGGGTTCACTTCTATAGCTGCTATGCACCTCCTAGTGCACAGCTCGA
This sequence comes from Octodonta nipae, assembly GCA_034190945.1. Lineage (NCBI taxonomy): Eukaryota > Metazoa > Arthropoda > Insecta > Coleoptera > Chrysomelidae > Octodonta > Octodonta nipae. The sequence continues at coordinate 68,116,793 of CM067217.1, read as the reverse complement.
GGAGTTCGAGTTATTCTTGGACACCTTGGCGGAGGATGTACGGATGCGTGAATCGGTCGCCATCGCAGGAGATTTCAACGCCTGGGCAATTGACTGGGGATGTCGGGAAACGAGCGCGAGAGGACGAGCTCTCCTTGAGACCATGTCTTCGCTCAACCTGGTACTCCTCAACACAGGAGACGTAAGCACATATCGCAAAGGCACAGCCAGCTCCATTATCGATGTGACATTCGTTAGCAGCAACCTAATTAAAGGGGGCTGTGAGTGGCGGGTCGATGAGGAGTTTACTAATAGCGACCACCAAGCTATTATATGGGAAATCAACACCACTCCCAAACGAAGATTGTGTGTCAGTCGTGCGAGGTCACAGCCAGTCGGTTGGAACAAAAATGCTTTCGATGCTGATTCATTCGCCTTGGTTATGGAGCAGGAACCATTGTCAATAGCAACAAGCGCAGAAGCCACTGCCAAAGAGGTAATGACAAGCGTTGTCAAGTCCTGCGATGCTTCCATGCCAAGGAGACGGCAGAACAACAGCCGCCCACCAGTTTACTGGTGGAACGACACGATCTCACAACACCGACGAGAGTGTCTCAAAGCACGAAGGCTGCATCAACGAGCACGGAGACGCGACAGGGTCACAACAGAAGAACTAAGGCTCGACTATGAGATCAAAAGACAACAACTACGAAGAGCCATTCTCTCAAGCAAGAGATCCTACTGGAAGGAGTTGTGTGACGAAGTTAATCAAGATCCATGGGGAAAACCGTATAAAATCGTGATGCATAAAATTAAGGCCCCTCCCATGACATCAACGAACTGCCCGAATCATTGCACCGCATTGTCACTCACTTGTTTCCTGCGAAGCCTGAGCTACCCGCTTATCCTTCGTGGCAGGTGAGGGACGAAGATATACCATCAGTGACTATGAATGAGCTGATGGGCGCGTGCAACCGGCTCCAAAACGGTAAGGCTCCCGGTCCAGATGGCATACCTAACATCGCGCTAAAATGCGCCATAGCCAATAGGCCTGACATGTTTCTACACATGTATGAGACCTGCCTAAAGCAGGGGGTTTTCCCGACTAAGTGGAAAAAGCAGAGGCTTGTGCTCCTCCCTAAAGGGGGAAAGAAACCTCCCGACGAACCGTCATCATATCGTCCCCTCTGTATGTTGGACTCTGCGGGAAAACTCCTTGAAAGGATAATAGCAGATAGGCTGGAGCCCTACGTTGAGCCGAAACTTTCCACCAACCAATTCGGGTTCAGAAAGGGGAGATCAACCATCGATGCCGTGACACTCGTTACCAACATCGCCAGAGAGGCTATCTCGGGAAAGAGATGGAGAAGAGGTGGAAAAAAGTACTGTCTAATAGCCACCCTGGATATCAAGAACGCCTTTAACTCGGCCCGCTGGGACCGCATTTTGGAGGCTCTTGCCAGGATGGAAGTTCCGCAGTACTTGCGCAGAATGGTTTCAGCGTATTTCAAGGACCGCATCTTGTTGTACCAAACTGAAAATGGGCAAGTAGACTATAAGATCACAGGAGGTGTACCTCAGGGCTCTGTTCTTGGCCCCCTCTTATGGAACGTAATGTACAACGACCTGCTCCTGCTCGGTCTGCCTGAGGGCGTCAGGCTAGTGGCATTCGCCGATGATGTGGCATTGATCATAGTGCGCAAGCACATAGAGGAGATACAAACAACCTTCTCATTCGCTATAGCCACAATTCAGCATTGGATGCTCGCAGCGGACTTGAGTTTAGCAGAACAAAAGACCGAAACACTTCTTGTTAGCAGTCGAAAGGCAAGGGAAACCATCACCCTCAAAATAGGCGACACCTACATACAGTCGCAGCCCTTCATCAGCTATTTGGGGGTGCTCCTGGACGCACGGCTCAACTTCAAAGAGCACATAATCGCGGCCAGCAAGAAAGCAGCTGGGGTACAGGGGGCATTATCTAGAATAATGCCGAATGTCGGAGGCCCTAGACAGATAAGAAGACAGCTACTGGCAACAGTAACTACTTCTGTTTTGTTGTACGGGGCACCGGTATGGGAGAAATCGCTCGAGCTACCATCGTACCGCCGGAAAATGAAATCAGTCCAGCGGCTCTCAGCGATTCGAGTGGCATCATCCTACCGCACTGTGTCTTACGAGGCGGTGAGTGTGATTGCCTCTACCCTACCAATCGACATCCTGGCTGCAGAAAGGGGACGGCTTTATCGCAGAAAGTTAGAGAAAAGACCAACCGACAGGAAACAGCGATGAAAGAGCCATGAGTCTAGGGCAATGGCAGGAGAGGTGGGACAGCTCTACTAAAGGCCGGTGGACATATCGATTGATACCTAACATCAGTCGTTGGGTCAACCGCCAGCATGGGGAGGTTGGGTTCTACATCACTCAACTCCTGACTGGACATGGATGCTTTCGAGCATACCTGCACAGGTTCAGGAGGGCAAACTCCCCAAACTGCCCACACTGTACGGACGTGATAGAGGACGCAGAACACGTGTTCTTCTCCTGCCCCCGGTTTCAGGATCAACGTGCTGAAGTGGAGAGGATTCTGGAGACTAATATCGTTCCAGAACAATTAGTAGAAGCCATGCTGAAGGGCCCCCAAGCCTGGAACTTGGTATCAGATTACGCGGAGACTATCCTCAAAGAGCTCCGCAATACCTTCGAGGAGTAGGCTTTAGAGGCTTTCAATGTAAGAGCAGTTAACATCTGCAATGAACCACCCTTGCGAAGTAGTATTGACAAAGAGTGCCGCAGGGGACCATGGTTGTAGGAGAAAGAGGTTAGGGTTTTAGCGGGTATACGGTATACTGGTTTCAATGCAACGATTTACTCTTGCTTTGAAGTCATTGCATCGGGAGTCCCGCACGACGGCTAGCACGTGCTAGTTAAGTACGCAATGTATTTCCCCCCTCTTCGGATAAAAAAAAAAAAAAAAAAAACACACACACACACACACCCGGGTGGTTGTTGGTCCACTACCGGGCGCCTCCCCAGGTGGCGGATAGGGGACGCTCTCCAGCAATGGGGAGTACTGAGGATTTCCTCAGGGCGGACCAAAATCAGATAGGGGAAGGAACCCCGAAAATAAACCATTTATGGATATGGGTGATAAGGTGAACTTAATACCCCAGGTGGGTACCTCTGCAGAGGATAATCCCGCCACCGGTTCCGATCGAGTGAAAGCCTCGGTGGCCGGTGCACGCTCCACGGATTCTGGGGGGAGCGAATTATCACTGGTTCCGTCACATAGTGACAAGAAGAAGAACACTAGTAATGGTACAACATCGACCATTAAAACTAGAGCTGGCAGCAAGACACTATCCAGCCAAGTCCTCCAAAAGGCGAATAGTGGAGTTGACGTCCAACAAAGGGCAACAAATGAGAGTGGCGCTCCAAACAAATTAGGAGCAAAGATCGATGAGCTCTTGAAGTTCATTGGGCCTAGGCACAATGTACATCATGAGATCAAGAAACTGGCACACGCCATTAAGTCAGAATATGACAAATATCAGACGTCAACGACGCGGCCACCTCCTGTAGCGAAACCTGCTACAACACAGACATCGCCAGTAAAGGTGTCAAACACTCAGACACAAGGTGGACAAGCAAAAGGAGGTCCCAAAAACGGCTGCCTCAAAAGCAGCTAACTCAAAACCGGCTGCATCAACACCGGCGGCCCCAAAGCAGGCGGCTTCAATAAAAGTAGCCTCTGTAGCAAGGACCTCGCCACCGAAGGTCCCGCCTTCAGTAGCCTCATCAAGTAAGGCACCACCACTTAAAACGCTTAAACCGGTGCTAGCTACCAAGCTAAAGCCCGGTAAGGAAGGTCGCCAGAACATCGGGCAAACCACCCAGGGAACAACAAGTAGGGTGGTCAATTCAGAAGCGGAGAGAAACAATGGATTAAAATCCAAGTTTAAACCGCAGACCAAAAACCAACCTTCAAACCAGTCGACTGACTGGCAAGTGGTAAAGAGGAAAAAGGCCCCGAGGACCAATAAGCAAAAACCAGCGCCACATTGTACGCTGCTTATAAAGAAAGGCGAGAAGAGCTCCCATGCAGATATCTTGCGAGGTATCAAGAATGATCCCACCTTGCAGGATATAGGCAAAAAAGTCAATAAGATCCGACGAACAGCTAAGGGAGATCTACTTTTGTTATTCGCCAAGGCAGACGCTCAGGAGATGGAGCGCTATTGTAACGCCATCAAGAATAAGCTCCCAAGCGGGGCCACTGTACAATCTCGAATACCGCAAATCGAGATTGAAATTAAAGACTTGGACGAGATCAGTACCAAGGAAGACGTAGTAAACCTGCTCAAAGATAATATCGACGGCCTGGCAGAGATCACTGAGGAGGCAGTGAAATCACTTCGACGGGCATATAGATCAACACAAACGGCAGTTGTTTGTCTCCCAGAGGTCCAGGCCAAGAAAGCCATCGCACTTGGAAAGCTGAAACTTGCGTGGGGCACAGTACGTGTTCGCGAGAGGATCAGCCTTCGACGGTGCTTCAAATGCTGGCACTTTGGGCACAACGCCCAGGCGTGCAGAGGCAAGACTGACCGAAGCAGTTGTTGTCACAGATGCGGAGGCGCTGGTCACAATGCCTCGGCTTGTCAACAACCTGCCAAGTGCTTACTCTGCAAAGAGAAAGATAGTAGGTCAGACTGCCGGCACGTTGCGGGTAGTTGGAAATGTCCGATCTACCAACAGGCGATGAGAGCAGCACAAGCCCGTAAATGAAAGTACTGCAACTCAACCTCAACCATTGCGAAGCAGCCCAAGACCTACTGGTACAGCGGGTGCGGGAATTGGATTGCGACGTAGCCATAATCTGCGAGCAGTACAAAAACTTCGACACCCTGTCCTGGGTAAATGACACAACGGACAGAGCAGCGATATGGGCTTGCGGTAAACTTCCGTTCCAACAACTCCCAAATACCCCGAACCATGGCTTGTGAGAGCCAAAGTGGGAGGGGTTCACTTCTATAGCTGCTATGCACCTCCTAGTGCACAGCTCGAGGAGTTCGAGTTATTCTTGGACACCTTGGCGGAGGATGTACGGAAGCGTGAATCGGTCGCCATCGCAGGAGATTTCAACGCCTGGGCAATTGACTGGGGATGTCGGGAAACGAGCGCGAGAGGACGAGCTCTCCTTGAGACCATGTCTTCGCTCAACCTGGTACTCCTCAACACAGGAGACGTAAGCACATATCGCAAAGGCACAGCCAGCTCCATTATCGATGTGACATTCGTTAGCAGCAACCTAATTAAAGGGGGCTGTGAGTGGCGGGTCGATGAGGAGTTTACTAATAGCGACCACCAAGCTATTATATGGGAAATCAACACCACTCCCAAACGAAGATTGTGTGTCAGTCGTGCGAGGTCACAGCCAGTCGGTTGGAACAAAAATGCTTTCGATGCTGATTCATTCGCCTTGGTTATGGAGCAGGAACCATTGTCAATAGCAACAAGCGCAGAAGCCACTGCCAAAGAGGTAATGACAAGCGTTGTCAAGTCCTGCGATGCTTCCATGCCAAGGAGACGGCAGAACAACAGCCGCCCACCAGTTTACTGGTGGAACGACACGATCTCACAACACCGACGAGAGTGTCTCAAAGCACGAAGGCTGCATCAACGAGCACGGAGACGCGACAGGGTCACAACAGAAGAACTAAGGCTCGACTATGAGATCAAAAGACAACAACTACGAAGAGCCATTCTCTCAAGCAAGAGATCCTACTGGAAGGAGTTGTGTGACGAAGTTAATCAAGATCCATGGGGAAAACCGTATAAAATCGTGATGCATAAAATTAAGGCCCCCCCATGACATCAACGAACTGCCCCGAATCATTGCACCGCATTGTCACTCACTTGTTTCCTGCGAAGCCTGAGCTACCCGCTTATCCTTCGTGGCAGGTGAGGGACGAAGATATACCATCAGTGACTATGAGTGAGCTGATGGGCGCGTGCAACCGGCTCCAAAACGGTAAGGCTCCCGGTCCAGATGGCATACCTAACATCGCGCTAAAATGCGCCATAGCCAATAGGCCTGACATGTTTCTACACATGTATGAGACCTGCCTAAAGCAGGGGGTTTTCCCGACTAAGTGGAAAAAGCAGAGGCTTGTGCTCCTCCCTAAAGGGGGAAAGAAACCTCCCGACGAACCGTCATCATATCGTCCCCTCTGTATGTTGGACTCTGCGGGAAAACTCCTTGAAAGAATAATAGCAGATAGGCTGGAGCCCTACGTTGAGCCGAAACTTTCCACCAACCAATTCGGGTTCAGAAAGGGGAGATCAACCATCGATGCCGTGACACTCGTTACCAACATCGCCAGAGAGGCTATCTCGGGAAAGAGATGGAGAAGAGGTGGAAAAAAGTACTGTCTAATAGCCACCCTGGATATCAAGAACGCCTTTAACTCGGCCCGCTGGGACCGCATTTTGGAGGCTCTTGCCAGGATGGAAGTTCCGCAGTACTTGCGCAGAATGGTTTCAGCGTATTTCAAGGACCGCATCTTGTTGTACCAAACTGAAAATGGGCAAGTAGACTATAAGATCACAGGAGGTGTACCTCAGGGCTCTGTTCTTGGCCCCCTCTTATGGAACGTAATGTACAACGACCTGCTCCTGCTCGGTCTGCCTGAGGGCGTCAGGCTAGTGGCATTCGCCGATGATGTGGCATTGATCATAGTGCGCAAGCACATAGAGGAGATACAAACAACCTTCTCATTCGCTATAGCCACAATTCAGCATTGGATGCTCGCAGCGGACTTGAGTTTAGCAGAACAAAAGACCGAAACACTTCTTGTTAGCAGTCGAAAGGCAAGGGAAACCATCACCCTCAAAATAGGCGACACCTACATACAGTCGCAGCCCTTCATCAGCTATTTGGGGGTGCTCCTGGACACACGGCTCAACTTCAAAGAGCACATAATCGCGGCCAGCAAGAAAGCAGCTGGGGTACAGGGGGCATTATCTAGAATAATGCCGAATGTCGGGGCCCTAGACAGATAAGAAGACAGCTACTGGCAACAGTAACTACTTCTGTTTTGTTGTACGGGGCACCGGTATGGGAGAAATCGCTCGAGCTACCATCGTACCGCCGGAAAATGAAATCAGTCCAGCGGCTCTCAGCGATTCGAGTGGCATCATCCTACCGCACTGTGTCTTACGAGGCGGTGAGTGTGATTGCCTCTACCCTGCCAATCGACATCCTGGCTGCAGAAAGGGGACGGCTTTATCGCAGAAAGTTAGAAAAAGACCAACCGACAGGAAACAGCGATGAAAGAGCCATGAGTCTAGGGCAATGGCAGGAGAGGTGGGACAGCTCTACTAAAGGCCGGTGGACATATCGATTGATACCTAACATCAGTCGTTGGGTCAACCGCCAGCATGGGGAGGTGGGTTCTACATCACTCAACTCCTGACTGGACATGGATGCTTTCGAGCATACCTGCACAGGTTCAGGAGGGCAAACTCCCCAAACTGCCCACACTGTACGGACGTGATAGAGGACGCGGAACACGTGTTCTTCTCCTGCCCCCGGTTTCAGGATCAACGTGCTGAAGTGGAGAGGATTCTGGAGACTAATATCGTTCCAGAACAAATTAGTAGAAGCCATGCTGAAGGGCCCCCAAGCCTGGAACTTGGTATCAGATTACGCGGAGACTATCCTCAAAGAACTCCGCAATACGTTCGAGGAGTAGGCTTTAGAGGCTTTCAATGTAAGAGCAGTAAACATCTGCAATGAACCACCCTTGCGAAGTAGTATTGAGTAAGAGTGCCGCAGGGGACCATGGTTGTAGGAGAAAGAGGTTAGGGTTTTAGCGGGTATACGGTATACTGGTTTCAATGCAACGATTTACTCTTGCTTTGAAGTCATTGCATCGGGAGTCCCGCACGACGGCCAGCACGTGCTAGCTAAGTACGGAATGTATTTCCCCCCTCTTCGGATAAAAAAAAAAAAAAACACACACACACATATATATATATATATATGCCCGGGGTGGTTGTTGGTCCACTACCGGGCGCCTCCCCAGGTGGCGGATAGGGGAACGCTCTCCAGCAATGGGGAGTACTGAGGATTTCCTCAGGGCGGACCAAAATCAGATAGGGAAGGAACCCGAAAATAAACCATTTATGGATATGGGTGATAAGGTGAACTTAATACCCCAGGTGGGTACCTCTGCAGAGGATAATCCCACCACCGGTTCCGATCGAGTGAAAGCCTCGGTGGCCGGTGCACGCTCCACGGATTCTGGGGGGAGCGAATTATCACTGGTTCCGTCACATAGTGACAAGAAGAAGAAGAACACTAGTAATGGTACAACATCGACCATTACAACTAGAGCTGGCAGCAAGACACTATCCAGCCAAGTCCTCCAAAAGGCGAATAGTGGAGTTGACGTCCAACAAAGGGCAACAAATGAGAGTGGCGCTCCAAACAAATTAGGAGCAAAGATCGATGAGCTCTTGAAGTTCATTGGGCCTAGGCACAATGTACATCATGAGATCAAGAAACTGGCACACGCCATTAAGTCAGAATATGACAAATATCAGACGTCAACGACGCGGCCACCTCCTGTAGCGAAACCTGCTACAACACAGACATCGCCAGTAAAGGTGTCAAACACTCAGACACAAGGTGACAGCAAAAGGAGGTCCCAAAAGCGGCTGCCTCAAAAGCAGCTAACTCAAACGGCTGCATCAACACCGGCGGCCCAAAGCAGGCGGCTTCAATAAAAGTAGCCTCTGTAGCAAGGACCTCGCCACCGAAGGTCTCGCCTTCAGTAGCCTCATCAAGTAAGGCACCACCCACTTAAAACTCTTAAACCGGTGCTAGCTAGCAAGCTAAAGCCCGGTAAAGAAGGTTGCCAGAACATCGGGCAAACCACCCAGGCAACAACAAGTAGGGTGGTCAATTCAGAAGCGGAGAGAAACAATGGATTAAAAATCCAAGTTTAACCGCAGACCAAAAACCAACCTGCAAACCAGTCGACTGACTGGCAAGTGGTAAAGAGGAAAAAGGCCCCGAGGACCAATAAGCAAAAACCAGCGCCACATTGTACGCTGCTTATAAAGAAAGGCGAGAAGAGCTCCCATGCAGATATCTTGCGAGGTATCAAGAATGATCCCACCTTGCAGGATATAGGCAAAAAAGTCAATAAGATCCGACGAACAGCTAAGGGAGATCTACTTTTGTTATTCGCCAAGGCAGACGCTCAGGAGATGGAGCGCTATTGTAACGCCATCAAGAATAAGCTCCCAAGCGGGGCCACTGTACAATCTCGAATACCGCAAATCGAGATTGAAATTAAAGACTGGACGAGATCAGTACCAAAGGAAGACGTAGTAAACTGCTCAAAGATAATATCGACGGCCTGGCAGAGATCACTGAGGAGGCAGTGAAATCACTTCGACGGGCATATAGATCAACACAAACGGCAGTTGTTTGTCTCCCAGAGGTCCAGGCCAAGAAAGCCATCGCACTTGGAAAGCTGAAACTTGCGTGGGGCACAGTACGTGTTCGCGAGAGGATCAGCCTTCGACGGTGCTTCAAATGCTGGCACTTGGGCACAACGCCAGGCGTGCAGAGGCAAGACTGACCGAAGCAGTTGTTGTCACAGATGCGGAGGCGCTGGTCACAATGCCTCGGCTTGTCAACAACCTGCCAAGTGCTTACTCTGCAAAGAGAAAGATAGTAGGTCAGACTGCCGGCACGTTGCGGGTAGTTGGAAATGTCCGATCTACCAACAGGCGATGAGAGCAGCACAAGCCCGTAAATGAAAGTACTGCAACTCAACCTCAACCATTGCGAAGCAGCCCAAGACCTACTGGTACAGCGGGTGCGGGAATTGGATTGCGACGTAGCCATAATCTGCGAGCAGTACAAAAACTTCGACACCCTGTCCTGGGTAAATGACACAACGGACAGAGCAGCGATATGGGCTTGCGGTAAACTTCCGTTCCAACAACTCCCAAATACCCCCGAACCATGGCTTGTGAGAGCCAAAGTGGGAGGGGTTCACTTCTATAGCTGCTATGCACCTCCTAGTGCACAGCTCGAGGAGTTCGAGTTATTCTTGGACACCTTGGCGGAGGATGTACGGAAGCGTGAATCGGTCGCCATCGCAGGAGATTTCAACGCCTGGGCAATTGACTGGGGATGGCGGGAAACGAGCGCGAGAGGACGAGCTCTCCTTGAGACATGTCTTCGCTCAACCTGGTACTCCTCAACACAGGAGACGTAAGCACATATCGCAAAGGCACAGCCAGCTCCATTATCGATGTGACATTCGTTAGCAGCAACCTAATTAAAGGGGGCTGTGAGTGGCGGGTCGATGAGGAGTTTACTAATAGCGACCACCAAGCTATTATATGGGAAATCAACACCACTCCCAAACGAAGATTGTGTGTCAGTCGTGCGAGGTCACAGCCAGTCGGTTGGAACAAAAATGCTTTCGATGCTGATTCATTCGCCTTGGTTATGGAGCAGGAACCATTGTCAATAGCAACAAGCGCAGAAGCCACTGCCAAAGAGGTAATGACAAGCGTTGTCAAGTCCTGCGATGCATCCATGCCAAGGAGACGGCAGAACAACAGCCGCCCACCAGTTTACTGGTGGAACGACACGATCTCACAACACCGACGAGAGTGTCTCAAAGCACGAAGGCTGCATCAACGAGCACGGAGACGCGACAGGGTCACAACAGAAGAACTAAGGCTCGACTATGAGATCAAAAGACAACAACTACGAAGAGCCATTCTCTCAAGCAAGAGATCCTACTGGAAGGAGTTGTGTGACGAAGTTAATCAAGATCCATGGGGAAAACCGTATAAAATCGTGATGCATAAAATTAAGGTCCCTCCCATGACATCAACGAACTGCCCCGAATCATTGCACCGCATTGTCACTCACTTGTTTCCTGCGAAGCCTGAGCTACCCGCTAATCCTTCGTGGCAGGTGAGGGACGAAGATATACCATCAGTGACTATGAGTGAGCTGATGGGCGCGTGCAACCGGCTCCAAAACGGTAAGGCTCCGGTCCAGATGGCATACCTAACATCGCGCTAAAGTGCGCCATAGCCAATAGGCCTGACATGTTTCTACACATGTATGAGACCTGCCTAAAGCAGGGGTTTTCCCGACTAAGTGGAAAAAAGCAGAGGCTTGTGCTCCTCCCTAAAGGGGGAAAGAAACCTCCCGACGAACCGTCATCATATCGTCCCCTCTGTATGTTGGACTCTGCGGGAAAACTCCTTGAAAGAATAATAGCAGATAGGCTGGAGCCCTACGTTGAGCCGAAACTTCCACCAACCAATTCGGGTTCAGAAAGGGGAGATCAACCATCGATGCCGTGACACTCGTTACCAACATCGCCAAAGAGGCTATCTCGGGAAAGAGATGGAGAAGAGGTGGAAAAAAGTACTGTCTAATAGCCACCCTGGATATCAAGAACGCCTTTAACTCGGCCCGCTGGGACCGCATTTTGGAGGCTCTTGCCAGGATGGAAGTTCCGCGAGTACTTGCGCAGAATGGTTTCAGCGTATTTCAAGGACCGCATCTTGTTGTACCAAACTGAAAATGGGCAAGTAGACTATAAGATCACAGGAGGTGTACCTCAGGGCTCTGTTCTTGGCCCCCTCTTATGGAACGTAATGTACAACGACCTGCTCCTGCTCGGTCTGCCTGAGGGCGTCAGGCTAGTGGCATTCGCCGATGATGTGGCATTGATCATAGTGCGCAAGCACATAGAGGAGATACAAACAACCTTCTCATTCGCTATAGCCACAATTCAGCATTGGATGCTCGCAGCGGACTTGAGTTTAGCAGAACAAAAGACCGAAACACTTCTTGTTAGCAGTCGAAAGGCAAGGGAAACCATCACCCTCAAAATAGGTGACACCTACATACAGTCGCAGCCCTTCATCAGCTATTTGGGGGTGCTCCTGGACGCCACTTCTCAACTTCAAAGAGCACATAATCGCGGCCAGCAAGAAAGCAGCTGGGGTACAGGGGGCATTATCTAGAATAATGCCGAATGTCGGAGGCCCTAGACAGAAGAAGAAGAAGAAGACAGCTACTGGCAACAGTAACTACTTCTGTTTTGTTGTACGGGGCACCGGTATGGGAGAAATCGCTCGAGCTACCATCGTACCGCCGGAAAATGAAATCAGTCCAGCGGCTCTCAGCGATTCGAGTGGCATCATCCTACCGCACTGTGTCTTACGAGGCGGTGACTGTGATTGCCTCTACCCTACCAATCGACATCCTGGCTGCAGAAAGGGGACGGCTTTATCGCAGAAAGTTAGCGAAAGACCAACCGACAGGAAACAGCGATGAAAGAGCCATGAGTCTAGGGCAATGGCAGGAGAGGTGGGACAGCTCTACTAAAGGAAGGTGGACATATCGATTGATACCTAACATCAGTCGTTGGGTCAACCGCCAGCATGGAGAGGTTGGGTTCTACATCACTCAACTCCTGACTGGACATGGATGCTTTCGAGCATACCTGCACAGGTTCAGGAGAGCAAACTCCCCAAACTGCCCACACTGTACGGACGTGATAGAGGACGCGGAACACGTGTTCTTCTCCTGCCCCCGGTTTCAGGATCAACGTGCTGAAGTGGAGAGGATTCTGGAGACTAATATCGTTCCAGAACAATTAGTAGAAGCCATGCTGAAGGGCCCCCAAGCCTGGAACTTGGTATCAGATTACGCGGAGACTATCCTCAAAGAACTCCGCAATACGTTCGAGGAGTAGGCTTTAGAGGCTTTCAATGTAAGAGCAGAAAAGATCTGCAATGAACCACCCTTGCGAAGTAGTATTGACCAAGAGTGCCGCAGGGGACCATGGTTGTAGGAGAAAGAGGTTAGGGTTTTAGCGGGTATACGGTATACTGGTTTCAATGCAACGATATACTCTTGCTTTGAAGTCATTGCATCGGGAGTCCCGCACGACGGCCAGCACGTGCTAGCTAAGTACGGAATGTATTTCCACCCTCTTCGGATAAAAAAAAAACACACACACACACATCTCTTTTTCTTGAATGTCATCAATTGCCCTTTTTATACTTATCTTTACTTTGAGTTGAATTCTTTGGTTTTACTATAATTACTTCATCATGTGTTATGATTGCATGTAGGTAGTGCTTATGGCTTGCAATACTGCTGCATATAGTTACTTTTTTAAATGTTACTATTTCTTCTTAAGTAGACCAATAACGGACATTTTATCTTATATTATTTATTACAAGCCAAGAAAAGAACTTTTGCACGAATTTTCAATATTAATCATTGATACTGTAAGGACATAACACTTCCACTAATGATAGTGGTACCACATATATAGCTGAAGCTGTTGATATTTCTCCATTTTTTTATAACATCCTTCCCATGAAAAAATGTGTATATTTTCACTTATAATTTGTTTACACGGTGTACAATTCATTTTTGACATTTTGAGCTTAATTTTTATAACTTCTTTAAAATGGTTGTGTAATAGGTGCTTTTTTCAGAATATGTACTCACAACTGACAATACTAAATATCAACCAAAATTATTATATAACTGTAGTTCTGCGTTTTAAAAATGGTTTTTACTACTTTTAACGATTAAATAAAATATAAACATGTATCGAATTGTACCACAGTCAAACAATAAACAATTTCAAACATAAAATTATGTCCACTGGGCAATTATGGGCAATCGCTGTACGAACTCGCCACTTGACGTCATGCGCGAAGGTGAGATCGTTTTGTATAATACATTTATATTAGTTATATCATGGTTACTAGCTGACCCGTCACGTTTTTTTTTAATTTGGTAATATCCACATCCCGTACATTTTTATATTTTTTATGAAAACCATATTAACGTTATCATTCATGAGCGAAAATTATATGGCACAAATTCTGAAAATATCTGATAAATGAATATTAACAAATTGATAAAACTCGCTTCTGTTCAGTTTAGAAAATGTATATCAAGATTCACACCAGTATTACTTTCTATTTCAGATATATTGAATTCTTTCTAAAACAATAGTAATCTAGGTTCTGGAAAATAGTAAATTTTGCAAAAAAAAAACATTTCCCCTCCTGTCCGCCATGAGTTAATTAAATTTTTGCAAAATCACAATACTCATTATTAGTTGTTTGGGAAGAGGAATATACACACCAATTTTTATGTCTGTGTCACTTTTTGTTTTCGAGATATTAATTTTTATTATTATTTTTTCTTTATAATGACACTAATGACCTAGCGGTATGGAATATACTTTACGACCTACCTATCAAATATACATCGAACATTTCATAAAAATCGGCCGAGCAGTTTCGGAGGAGTTCGACCATAAACACCGGATTTTTATGTATTAGATATTGTGTACATTTTATTTTTTGGTTTATATTTAAGAATTTATTAAATAATGTTTAAAACTTTGCTACCTTATCTTTTGATGACTTTTTTTTCTTTTCTCCGGAGCTAGGGGCCTAATGTACCTATCTATTTAATTCAACTATTGATTCATTTATAACATATATGTGTTATTTCGTTAATAACATTTATTGGAACCTAATTTTCTCAGACTATTAATATGTTATTATTTTTAATGATCACTGTACTGAATTTGTAACTATAATTTATTATGACATTAGTTGTCAAATTACTTTTATTAAATTATATTTCCCAAATAATTATTTCTGGATAGGGACGCCCTAATCACCTAGCGGCATGAAATATACTTTACGACCTATTCTCATACCTATAAAAAAATATAAAAATTCTCATAAAAATCGGCGGAGCCATTTCAGAGGAGTTCGATCACTAACACCGAAATTTTTATATTATAATAGATTTGAAATCGGTTAATATACTTTGGGGAATGCGCCGTGGAGCGCACACAATGGGTTGGGATTACACTGATTATAGATCCAATTGCAACAGTCTATCGAGCAAAATTGGAGACATTTTGGGACATACAGCAGCGTTTCACTTAAACAGTTTATATAATATAAACGATTCGATTTAAACAGCATATTTGCCGAACTAATTTTTTCAAATTATTTCAATAATAAAAACCAACAAAAACTCTCGTAAATATGAAATGTTTGTTTTTTTCATTTAAGCTAACCAGAACTAGTGTATCTGCTTATACAAAATTCATCCTGCAATTCTAGTGTTTATAAACTTTCTTAGACGTTTATTTTTTAAGAAATACATGAAAGTACTATCAAAATTTTGACATTTCATTAGCAAGGTTAGTATAATTCCACCGATTTTCCGAATAACTGCGGTTATCTTATTTATGTATATGCATCTTATTCTATGGAGCAAAATTAAAATCGTTTTGGGACATAAAATTCGACAGCAATTTGCTTATTCCATCACTTCACTAATAGTCCACGGTTCTTAGTATAAAAAAGAAAATGATTACCGGCAAGCTGCCATTCCACATGGATGGACTAGCATGAATGCCCCCATTACAAGCTATTTAATTGAAGCAAGTAATTAAATCAGATAATGTATTCCCAAAATTTTCGAAAAATAGCATCTTGTACATAGATCCGGTAGATTAATAATACTTTAATAGATTCTGTGGGTTCGAAATTCACAAATATTCACTCTCACTTAAACGTTTTTATTTTTATTAAAATGAACTCTCTTTCAAAAACACAATGACTAATAGTCATTGGTAGTGTACACGCTGCCTCAAAATCAAAATACCTCACATGAAGTAGTCCCCATTATATATAAAATTCAATCGTCCGAAGAATTTCATGTGTCAGTCTAGCTGGTATTCGAAATCCGGATTACTCCAACCTCACCGTTTTTACAGCAATTTCGGGTACTACCGTTGTTGATGGTTTTTATATACAACCGTTTTTATTTAGTTTTCGCAATGCTCTTATCAGAATGATTAACTAAGAAGGTTTCATAATTTTTGTTTTGGAGCGTCAAATAAATGTTATAACAACACTTATTAAAATTCAGTTTTATCTCTCTAAAAATTATCGTATGACAAAACGTTCTTAAATTCAGCAAAATTACATGATATCAGCTGCCAACCTATAAAACCAAGTAAACTTTTCCTAAAAAGACTACAAAGATGATCCGCAACAAAACAAGAAAAGTGATAGAGCCGACATTTGAATTACTTGAAAATTTTTGTTAAGATTGACATTTAGTTAGAAACGCTCTTGAAGGAAATAAATGATGTGAAATTTTGTTTCTCTGCCATGATGTATGGAATAACCATACAGGCTGTTGATATAACTTGAGTTGAGATAACTTGTTGTATGAACCTACGTCGAAAGTCAATCATTAGGGAGATATCGCGACTCAAACACGGTGGAAACAAAATCTAGAACGAGCAGGAAACTTAACGTATGCTATATAAGCCGATTTTTATTTGAGTATTGCAGTCAGTTAGTTTAGTGCGTTCAGCTTATTTGTTGTTATCGATGTAAATTATATTAGGATCAGCTTTTCGAAATATTTGATGTTTACGTGTAAATAAAACTTCTAGAAAGTGAAGTGACTGTAAGTTTTTTTTTTAATTTAATTAATTTGAAGCCACGGAATTTATAGCAATTTGGTTATCAAAAGTGCAGGATTAAGTGAAGTTAAAATGGTAATTTGATTTGTGGAATCCCGAAGCATGAAATAAACGGAAGAAACTACCAGAAAATAGTCATGCAGGTTACGGAGGGACTAGATGAAAAAATAACTCAAATCCTGGACAAACGGGGCAAGAAGGCGAAACAACAGCAAGAGGAAATTTATCAAAGGTCTTTTGATGAAAAATGTAAAATCGAATTAGAGAATCTTGTAACTATTAATGATGAAAAACAACAAAAACTTGTCACTGCCATGGAAAATAAAAAACAAAATCTTGTTTCCACGATGAAAAGTGAACAACAAAACTTGATTGAAGTGTTATTCTCGAAATTTGAATTAACAAGACAAAATGAACTTAAAATGTTTCAAGAAAAACAAGACCAAATTGAGTTAAAACGACAAAGTGATTTTAAAGTAACTGAAGAGAAAAGACAACTGCAATTTGAACAATTAATGCAAATAGTATAGCAAGATAATGA
Source organism: Octodonta nipae (assembly GCA_034190945.1). NCBI lineage: Eukaryota > Metazoa > Arthropoda > Insecta > Coleoptera > Chrysomelidae > Octodonta > Octodonta nipae. The sequence goes on along the minus strand of CM067217.1, from coordinate 68,099,663 downwards.
AAAAAATGCAAATAGTTGAATCAGAAATAAAAGAAATAAACGACGACATAAAGGTCCTAAAGAATACTGTGGATACACTTGAAACCAGAGGTAACCAACAAAGCAGCCACATGTATAGGGACGGTCAGCCAGTCAGCATAAGGGGGCGAATACTGACTAACCCTCACCATCACCATCGACACCGGCGTCGCTGTGTCCATTGCCAAGTCCAAAGTTTTGACGGCATCGGCAATCCTGCCAGTTACCAACAACATCCAGCTCAGAACAGTCACCGGCGAGTCCATATCAATACAGGGTGAGGCAGATATATTACTGCGATGAGGGACAACAAATTCCGGCATAGGGTCCTGGTAGCGGATATTGAGGACGATTTTATACATGGTATGGACCTAATCAGCCAACATGGATTTATGTTCGACCCGAGATACAATGTTCTTCGATTCCTAAATGAGAAATTTGTATTGGCACGACTCTTCAACAGCTCAGCAACATATTATTCAACTCCTGGGAGCTGCGTTGGAATGGTGGAACCCGTACACTCAGTCCATGACTACTTAGTTTTAACTAATAGCTCTATAGTGAAAAACGGACGAGATATACCAATTAGGGTCCTAAATTTGTCCAACAACGACATCAGAATTGCCAATGGTCAAGAGATAGCTTGTTTCGAGCCAGTAGAGACCTTCATCAATTGCGAAGAAGGGTACCAGACATCGGTGAGGGAGACAGGAGTCAGTAAAGAGTTCCTGCAACAGTTTGCTGACCATTTGACGCACCTTACAACAGAGGACGAGAAGAAAGCCAACCAATTTATCGCAAAACACTGGCAAATTTTTAACAGTCAAGATGGAACCACCGGTCGCATCAACATCATCCAACACCCATTAGATACCGGGTAGGCTCAACCCATAAGAATACCACCTAATTGGGGCAACAACAGGCCGTCGAAGAGAACATCAAGTCCATATTGCAAAATGGAGCTATTGAGCCATCAATCAGCCTATGGTCTGCTCCCGTTGTGCTAGTTAAAAAGAAAGATGGAACCACCCGATTTTGCGTGAATTACAGAAAGCTGAATGATGGCACGAAGAAAGACAGCTATCCACTACCCCGAATTGATGACACTCTGACCACACTAGCAGGCTCCCGAAGACCTGAAGAGTGGATATTGGCAGGTTGGTCTCCACGAAAACGACAGAGAGAAGACACCGTTCTCCATCAGTAAAGGGCTGTTTGAGTTCACGGTCATGCCCTTTGGGTTATGTAATGCCCCCGCTACATTTGAGAGGATAATGGAGTATATACTGAACGGGTTAACATGGAGGGCGCGCTTAGTATAGTTAGACGACATTCTGGCTATGGGGGAGACATTCGACGACCATCTGAATAACATGGGCGAAGTATTCTCCAGAATTAAGAACGCCAACCTAAGACTCAACCCTAAGAAGTGTTCCATGTTCCAAAGAGCAATAGCGTTTCTGTGCCACGTCGTTTCCGACTCAGGAATCCGCACCAAAGAGAACAAGGTAGAAGCAATTCGTGATTGGCCAGTCCCAAGAGACAAGCATGAACTCTGAAGTTTTTTGGGTCTCTGTTCATAATACAGGCGATTTGGTGAGGGACTTGCCACCATTATCGCGCCTCTACATCGGCAGACCACGGAGAAAGAGACCTTCCATTGGAATCAGGATTGCGAAACATCATTCAGACGGTTTAACGCAGCACTATGTTCCAGCCCAATCCGAGCATTTCCTACACAGTCCGGCAAGTTCATCTTAGACACCGACGCCAGCAACACAGGTTTGGGGGCCGTCCTATCCCAGGTGCAAGATGTGCAAGATGGTGAAGAGAGGGTGATCGAGTACTACAGCCGTGGATTCTCGAAACCGGATAGAAAATATTGCGTCCCCAGAAAAGAACTTTTTGCAGTAATAAGGGCTGTAGACCATTTCCACAAATACCTCTATGGTCGGTCATTTCCTAATCTGAACAGATTATGCCGCCCTCAAATTACTGCTGGACATGAAGACACTGGAAGGACAACTGGCCAGGTGGATGGAGAAATTGTAGCAATACGATTTCAAGGTTGAAAAGCGTACCGGTCGTTTGCATAATAATGCCGATGCCCCTGTTGAGCAGAATTCGGACATTGTCTGAAGACGGAACAGCGAGAGGTTATCTCCATCAGACAGATCCGAGTGCAGGTCAATGAAGACTCTACAACGGAGCAGTGCATCCAGGACCAAATGGCTGGCCCAGAAGATCGTACCAATCCTGTCACTCAAAAAGAGAGGGATACCCAGGCCACGATGGAACGAGGTAGCTAGATACTCGGACATCCTGAACTCGATATGGGCCCAATGGGACTCTCTAAGAGTAGAAAATGGAATGCTCATGCGAGTTTGGGAAAGCACTGATGGCCGAGAAAAGAAGTCCCAACTGGTAGTTTCGAAGAAAAAGTTACCAGCCATGCTGACAGAAATACATGATGCGTTTACCAGGGGCCATGTGTGCATAAATAAAACCCTAGACAAAGGTCGCCAGCGATACTACAGGGTAAATTACTTCGAAGGCGTCAGAGCTTGGTGCCGGAAATGTGACACCTGTATAGCCAGTAAGGGCCCGAAGACCCGACCAAGGGCAGAATGCAGCAGTACAATGTGGGTGTCCCATTTGAGAGAATTGCCATCCATGTCGCCCGTCTGTTTCCCGAGTCTGAGAGGGGGAACAAATACATTCTGATTGCAATGAATTACTTCAGCAAATGGCATGAGGCATATTCGATACCCAATCAAGGGGCAACCACGTTAGCGACGGTGCTAGTAGAATAGCTATTCAGCAGGTTTGCCGTCCCTTTAGATCTTCATTTAGACCAGGGCCTTAACTTCGAATCGAATGGATTCCAGAAGGTCTGTACGATGTAGGGGATCAGGAAAACGAGAACAACACCATTGCACCCACAGTCAGACGGAATGGTGGAAAGATTCAACAGGACCTTGGAATAACACCTATCCAAGGTCGTCAGCAATAACCAGCGTGATTGGGATTGATCATATTCCCCTATTCCTGTTGGCATATCGCTCAACCATAAATAATAGTACAGGCCTGAATGATCTGTTGGAAATATTTGATGTTTCTGTGTTAATACAAGTTCTGGAAAGTGAATCTCAGTTTTTTTTTTAATTTAATTAAAACGAATCCACTGAATTTATAGCAATACTTTTACCACTATCTATCTTTTTCATAAAACTTACCGATTGGAAGTTAAAATATTAAATGTAAATCATTAGGAGGCGGGACGAGGAATTTTTTATTAATAAAATAATCTAGTAAGTCGCTGTCACTTTTGGGATTTTTTCTAGTATTATTTTATTTGACATTGCTCAGAATATTTTACGATTAGTTTAACCAATTTGTTGTATTCTGAGCTGTTTAAATGTACATTAGTAATAGGTTCAATTAAATCAATAGAACAATAATGGTTAATTTCACAAATGCACTTCTTAATACATATCTCTTCTAGATCACTGAGGTAAATTATCCAGTAGAGGAGGCAATTCTTCTTCTACAAAATGAAAATATAACTCACCTGTTAACGTAGAGGTAGGAAATGTGGCCCAATTAAATGTTCATCGACAATTCCTATCCAAACGTTAACGGGACACTGATACTGATGTCTAAATTCTATCTGTTTTTGAATGTGGATTATCTTCTGTCCATAGGTGCATGTCTGGTATAAAAGTTTTGAATTGCTTCTCTTGAGAAACCAGTTATGTTCGATTAGAAAAATTTTGAAAAAAAAATTATCGGTATTCATTCGGTGAAACCATTGGGAAAAACTCTCGGTTCGAAATCTTTTGGTAAGAGAGCTTGAACTCTCTGTATATGGTAAGGATGTAACTGTTGTTCTTTTAATACCCTCCAAACAGTTGATGCATCAGTATTTAATTCCGCTGCTATTTTTCAGTTACTTGTCACAGGTTCCGCTTCAATAATAATTAAGACAGCAACTTCTGATTCGAGTGTTCGCACTTTGCGGTGCCGTCCAGTATCGAAAATTCTTTTTTAGAAAAGCCCCAGATCCATGTTGCCTTTCATGCAGATGGGTAAATGTGCTGTGACGAGGGGGTCTACGCATAGCATAGGCTTGTGTATAAAGGTGACAAGCTTTCAAGGAATTTTCATTTGCATGCCCATACATAAAATGCATTCGTGAAATTAACCATTATTGTTGTCTTGATTTAATTAAATAGGTCAGATAACAACAAATTGGTTAAACTAATCAAAAATATTCTCTTTAAAGTAACTGAGTAATGTCACATAAAGTAGTGTTAAAAAAGCCGTAAAAAGTGACAGCCGCTCACTAGATTATTTTTATAAAATAAATGTCCTCGTCCCGCCACGTAATGAATTACATTTTATGTCTAAATATCAAGTAGGCTATCCAAATTAGTTTTTTTCAGTCGCTGCTAAGTTTATTTATAAATTTAGTCGACAACACTAATAGGGGTAGTCGTTTCAAACTCCCTCATTCATTTTAAAACACTAAAAAAATATTCAGATTTTGTGTTTTCATACTGGTAAAACTTCTATAAATTTTCATTATTCGCGGTTTTTCGTTTTCAAGATAAGAAATTAAATAACTATTTTTGAGTCGCGATATCTCCCTAATGCTTGCCCTTTATACCTAACCTTTATAACACAAACTATCTTTATTTTTAACAAGGAGTCGCATTTATTTTGAAATGTCCTCTAGATTTATAAGTGTCTGGTCTTATTACAGACGCTATTTGTACTGGCGGATCCAAAGGGGTGCTAAGGGGCTGAAGCCTACACCAGAATTATCTCAGTGGTATGCTTTTTTAATGTTTATTTTGCAAAACCAACCTACAATGTGGTCAACCCCCCCCCCAAACGAGATCAAGCCCTCCATGAAAAGCCTGGATCGGCCACAGGCTAAATGTATAGGAAGACCAAAGATACCCTAGAAGTAATTAGTGAAATTTAATCTTAGTACAGTCTGAGACGTATATAGTTTTTTTGGAAAATGTTTCTTTAAGGGTAATTATTACTTAAAATACGACAAGTTAAGTTGGCTGATTACAACCCTCCCCAAACCATTAGAAGTCCTTTCGAAGAAGAAAACTTTGTATAATGGCGTTGTCAAGTGATTACTGTTCACCCTTATATACTAGCTCTCTTTCGAATGTCTAATCTCCCATAATGTATTTTATTTTGTTCGGTTCGTTCACCCTTACATTAAAGTGAAATTATGATTACTTATATATTTTATGTTTAAGCACTAATTGTGGTTCAATTTACCTCAAAAATGTGACAATATAATTATCGAATTCATATTATTTGAACCAGTCAACCTTAGCAATGAAAAGTTAGAACATTTCTGCTTGCTTTTTTATTTTACGACTATACTTACACTGTTTATTTTATTATTCCAACATCATAAAGGTTATATTTATGAGGTCGTAAATGATATGTTATTCTGCAACTGAAAAACGATAAAAGATGCAAACTTAAATTACATAGCGGTTGTATTCGAGCTTCTCTTCTCGGTCATAAAGATCGAATGTGAGAAAAGTAAACTTTCCTTCCAGATATATTTTTAAGTGTCCGTCAATACATTTTTTTTGTACAGGTAAATAAGATATCATAGGTAAACAAAATGTGTATGACAACGTTGTGTGCATACCTAAAAGAGAATTGATAGAATTTCTTATTTCAGAAAACAAAAAAAATGTAATACACTTTGTTGGTTCGTTTGTTGGTAATCTCGAAGATAAATCCTTCAATACTTTGAGTGATTCTTGGATTGAATTAAACGAGCGACCAATACATTTTTTTAAGTATAAAGAAGAAATAATTATTACACTAAATTATTAGAAGTTTATAGAGATAACCCTGCCTAAAGATTAATGCAAATTTCATTAGTCAACATCATGAAGTCTCTAAAAATGTAAAGTATATTAGTATGTATATTGTATAATAATTAAAGTTTGAGAAAGTTCAGTATTGTAATAATTGTACTCAAAAACTCTGGAAAAACCTCAATTGTTTTATTATCTGAATTATTGATTTTCAATATCCATTGTGCCCAGATATGTTCGTAAAGAGTTTTAGTCTATTGTGAAGCTAAGAGCATCGTAATCCAAGTGACTTAATTGAAAATAAAAAGAAGTGTAAAATACAGGGAGACGTAAATATAGAAATTGAAGGTGTTGGGATAAATACAATGAAGTACAATATATGTGAGAACTGACAGAATAGAGTGAGTGAAATTGCATAATTTAAGGACCAGTCGAGTTGGTGTAATAATAGATGTTATTAATTCAAATTTCATTCTAGAAATTGTTATTATATTTTTCTAAATAGGAAATACCGGAACCAGGAAGAGAGAGGGAGAGAGAAGAATACAAGGTATTTATGAGTTAAAGAATTTTGTACTGTTTAAATTGTAACGTGTAAAAAAATTGTAGCCTCTTGACTAGTCTTATGATTTGGTTGATGGAGACTATGTACCTCTAGAACCGTGGAGTTGCTGTGGATAGAGATGTTTTTTTTTTTAGGTTCTCTGAACTACTTATCGTTCTGGGGCCTCTACGAGTATCTTGTCAGTTGTCTGTTCGACTTTTCGCTAAGCAGGCGATATCTAGGACGATATTTTTTTGTTGTTAGCACAGTACAAAGTTTGTTAATTTTGATTCCATTCATAAAATACTTTCTTTAAAAAAAAAACCTGTTCAAGGTTCAAGTGGGGGTTGAGATGTGGTTTCCAAGCGAACGCGGGAGAGAGCTCTTACCGTCTGGAAGTGAGCGAAAGCCTCGTCGTTGTGCGATTTTGAAGGTTAAAAAATGGCGTTCCTTTAAGTTGGGTGGACGATTTTTTCGTATCAGGTAGATGATGGTCGAGTGATATATTACCTGGCGGAAAATGCGATCGAGAGGACACAATGATGTCTGAGATTTTTATGGATTAAGTAACCCTTCGCTGTGGAGGTAAGCGAAACCATTTTAGCGAAATAAGTTCGTCACGTGCAATATTCTATTTTAGGGACTTACGGGATGTATAGAACATTGGTAGCCCGTGTATGGTGGATCTTGCAGAAGATTTTTATGGGCATTTTTACGGAGCAATTTTATAGAGCATTTTTAAGATGCATTTGTTATTGTTAGGCCTAGTCTTTTAAGCCTGGTTCTACTTTTGGGCCAATATATTAAGTTTTTTTTTTTTGGACAAAGAACTTCCTACGTATGGACCGATTTAACCATTTTGATAGGATATTTTCTACAGAGAAGATAAGTTTTGAAGGGAGTATTTGTGTTTCCGACACTAGCATTTTTGTGGTGGAGACATAATTTTTTATGCAGTTTTGAGTGCATTTGCTGGCTGCATTACGTTAATTTAATGGGATTCAATTGATGATTTGATTGATTTGACTTTGAGTTTAGTACTATTCATATATTCACTTGGTGTAAATTGAATAAATTTGTTTGGAAATATTTTTTGATAGTAATTGTAATTGTTAAATAGTTAAAGTACAATCGATAGTGGTCAGGTATAAATAATTTTGGAGAGATATTTAATATTTGGTATTTGTACGGTTATCTCTATATTTCTTTGAATTTTTTACTATTTAAGGGTTTACATATTTTAATTTTGAACCATATTTAGTGTTTTGAGATTGAGTCTTTGCTAAATATTTGAGTCATTGTCAGTCAAGATGGAGTTGACATTTAGAGCTATTCACTTGCTTTTACCTGAGTTGAATTAAGAATTAAGAATCAGAAATACGTTTACAGACAAACCCATGAGTGACAAGCGTAAAATTCTACTACTGATGTTACTGCTATAGCTGATAAACATTTTGATTTTGATGTAGATAAAATTGAAATAGAGACTACTTTAGCATCTATTGAAAATTTAGTTACAGATTTTTAGGGTCCGTCAACAGATTCTTGTTTTATGAGAGCTTATTTACGTTTAATACATGTTACACTTCCTATTGATGAGAATACCGCAGCTGATATTTTAAAGTTTACAAATGAATCTTATGCCACCGCGTTAAATATAGAAGCAGACCTATATAGTAAAGTTAAAGATAGTGATCAAAGTCAATTGCAAACTTTAAATTCAACTCTTTAAATAATGTAGTTATTTCTAATCCTGTAGTTGTGCCTTCTTGTTCGAAGTGAGTACCAGTATATATGTTAGGTGTTTGATTTTTGATGGCAACCCAAAGAATTTGCTTTCTTTTATAGAAAAATTTGAGGAAGTTTCTTTCTCAAGGAATGTCTCTAAGACAGACCTATTTCACTCAGCCAGTGATTTATTTATTGATAAAGCAACTTTTTGGTTTACACAAGTCAAGAATATTGTTAATGATTGGGACTCCTTAGTGTGAAAACTTAAGAAAGAGTTTTTAATTTCAGATTATGATGATGAAATTTGGAATCAAGTTAAATCTCGTAGGCAGCGAAAAACTGAAACTGTAATAATTCTTGTAGCTTGTATGGAGGCATTACTTTCTAGATTATCTCATTGTCCGGCCTCTACAACAAAAATTAAATATATTAAGTCAGGTTTACAACCTGAATATCAGAAATGTTTGGCACTTAGTGATATTGATAGCATTGAGACTTTAGTAAGACTTTGTAAGAAACTTGAAGAAGCTGATGTTTTAAGTAATGCATCTAGTAGAACACATCTATATTCTATATTATTATAAATTAATTTAGTTTTTTTGTCAGAGGACAGTAATATTAAACCTGAGTATATTAGTAAATTTAAGACAGGTAAAAAATTTCCAGAGTCTGTAGTCAAAGCCATGCCATAAATTTAGTTAGTTTAAAACAAGCCGAGATTAGTTGTTGGTGTTGTGGAAAAGCAAACCAAACATTTAGAAATTGCTTGTTACCTAGAAAAGGTAAATTTTGTTTTAAGTGTGGTGCAAAAGATATTTTGAGTAAAGATTGTAGCCATGCTTCCCGTATAGTAAATAGTCAGGGAAACGAGTAGTGTGGAGGAATGCTAGAGGTTCTCAATGCTCCAATAATTTTGGTAGGAACCGTTTTGAGAGAATAATGTTTGTAGTATTAGTAGGCCTAATTTTTTGGTGTGTGTTGAGATATATATATATATATATATATATATATATATATATATATATATACATTAGTGGAAAAAATTAAAGGATCAAAAAATAATTCAAAATTTTTTGACGTTATTCAAGTGTCTGGTATTCGCCTGAAAATGGTCGTACCGGACTTTAAAAAAAAGTATTTTAAAGCTTGAAGTTTCTGGTTTTGAGACCTGATGAAGAAAATTTTTTTCAAGCAAACGTGTATCGCTCAATCCTAACGAATACCATAAGAATTTTTTTTCAAAATTTTTTCTATTCTCTTTTTTGGTCTATGAACATGTAAAATTTTTTCGAAATAAATCACTCTATTGATCGGATAAGTTGTTTATTCAGCTTTAAATTGTTTTTTTGAAAAGTTCAATACGACCAGTTGTCGCTAAGATATCGAACTTTGAATGGAAAAGGATCTTTTTGTGTTTAACCATCAATATCTCAGCAACCGTTGATCGCACAAGAAGAGTAAGAAAGGTTCTGAAATATTGAACAAACACTCCATAAAAATCAGCAACGGTTTTTTGAAAAAAAATTTTTTTTATTTTTTACATTAATTTGAAAAATCAAGAAAATAAGCACTTTTGTTGGCTTTTGGGATCATCAGGCGCTAAATTGGAAATATCAAGAAAACCAGTAATGTTAAGTGTGCCTTTTACAGTTCAATATGCCAACAAAAATCGTACAAAGTTTCGTTTAAATCCATCGAGCTGTTTTTTTGTTTTCTTCGATCGAATTTTTGAAAACCTTGAAAAGTTGATGATTTTGATTTTAAATGATCATAACTTTAGCAAAATGCAAAAAACTATATTTTTTCTGTTTCTTATACAATATCATTTATAAATCTGTTTAAGATTATGGGAAAACAAAAGAGAAATTGGAAAAAAAAATTTGGAAAATTAAAAAAAAAAAAAATTTAACAAATTTTTATTCTTTTTTAATGACCCAAAAAAAAACATAAAAAAAGAAGAAATTTGAAATTTTTTTTAATGACTCCAAAAAATTTATAACACGATTCTGTTATTGCATTCCATTGATTATCTTGATTTTTAAACTTCGACTGAATTAAAATTTTAATTAAATTTCAAACAAAGTTGATATACCCAATAGAATTTTGAACTCGATCTAGACGCTTTTCAGAAATTTATTATCGTTAGTTTTCGTGAACTCTTAAAACGCTAAAAAACTGGTTTTTTCAAAACCACTCCTTCTGCGTTACAAAAAATTTCATAAATTTGCAAAAAAAAAACAAGTTGCTTTCCGATCATGGATAGAAGGTATTTATCAGAGCTAGAGGTTGCTCGTTTGATTACTCTGCTCGAAGAAGGTTGCAGTCATCGTGATGTTGCCACCCGGATGGGTGTTAGTCATTCCGTCGTATCTCGAACGTATGCACGATACCGGGAGACGAACCAATACATTCGTCGTACTGGACAAGGACGCCATCGTGTCACGACTGCTCGAGATGATCGAGCAGTTGTCCGACACGTTCGACGTGAGCCTTTCATCAGTGCGAACATTGTGGCGAGAAATTTTGCAGATCGGGTACAACAGCGACACCAAGTACGAAACATTTCTTCTCGTACAGTCATCAACCGTCTTCGCGAAAATGGGTTAAATGCACTACATCCTAATCGTGTACCCATGTTGACAGCGAGACATCGCTGAGAACGTTTAGCGTATGCCAACGCACATCGGGCTTGGACATTGAGACAATGGAGAAATGTTTTATTCACTGACGAATCCAGGTTCAACTTAAATGGGAGCGACCGACGTCCGCTTGTTTGGCGCCATCGTGGTGAACGTTTTTGCCAGGACTTTGTTCGTCCGACTGTCGCCTATGGTGGTGGGTCAGTCATGGTCTGGGGCGGCGTTTCGCGAGATTGGAGAACACCTCTGGTGATTATGCGCGATAACTTAACAGCTCAGCACTATATTGACTAAATTTTGAGACCAATTGTACTGCGTAGACGGCAACGTCAGAGGGAGTTTATTCTAATGCAAGATAACGCACGCCCACACACAGCCGACATCACCAGACGCTTTGCTGCGGCATCCACCAATGAGTCCAGACCTCAATCCCATCGAGCATGTTTGGGACATAATGGGTCGTCGTTTGCGCAGTGAGTATCCAAATGTGCAGAACTTGGCCACATTAGAGCATGCACTTCTGCAAATTTGGAACACCATCCCTCAACCTCAGATTGCCCGCTGCATCAATATGACTGAACGCTTAGCAGCCGTTATTGAGAACAGGGGTGGCAATACCCGTTATTAATATACCTGACGAACGGGCAGATGAACATACATACACATACACACAAATACTCAAATACACAAACGCACACAAAAGAAGCGTAAATCCGATCGGGCAACCTTCACGGGGTACGCTTTGGGTCATTAAAAAAAGAATACTAATTTGTTAAAAAAAATTTTTCCTAATTTTCCAAAAAAATTTTTTTCAATTTCTCTTTTGTTTTCCTACAATCTTAAACAGATTTATCAATTATATTGTATAAGAAACAGAAAAAATATAGTTTTTTGCATTTTGTTAAAGTTATGATCATTTAAAATCAAAATCAACTTTTCAAGGTATTCAAAAATTCGATCGAAGAAAACAAAAAAACGGCTAGATGGATTTATACGAAACATTGTCGGGTTTTTGTTGGCATATTGAACTGCAAAAGGCACACTTAACATTACTGGTTTTCTCGATATTTTCAATTTAGCGGCTGGTGATCCCAAAAGCCATCAAACGTGCTTTTTACCTAGATTTTTCAAATTAATGTAAAGAATAAAAAAGATAAAAACTTTCAAAAAACCGTAGCTGATTTCTGTGGGAAATTTATTCAAGATTACAACACCTTACTTAATTTTCATGTGCGATCGGGGGTTGCTGAGGTATTGATGGTTAAAGACAAAAAGATCCTTTTCCACTCAAAGTTCGATATCTCAGCGAGAAGTGGTCGTATTGAACTTTGCAAAACAGAAATTTAAAGCTGAATGAAAAAATTATTCTATCCATGTAGTGGTTGATTAAAAAGAAAAAAAATCAAGTTCGTACACCAAAAAAGAAAACCAAAAAAAATTGAAATTTTTTTTGTTATGGTATTCGTTAGGATTGAGCGGTACACGTTGCTTGAAATTTTTTTTTCTCATAAGATCTCAAAACTAGAAACTTCAAGCTTTAAAATCCTTTTTTTTTAACTCCAGGGCGACCATTTTCAAGGGAAATACAGCTAATTGAAAAACGTCAAAAAATTTGGAATTATTTTTTGGTCCTTTAATTTTTTCCACTACTATATATATATATATATATATATATATATATATATATATATATATATATATATATATATCTTATATCCCCTTATTTGTTGAATATTATGAATAAATAATTAGATGAAATGTTATCATTAGGAGTTGCTGGACCGTCAGAAAGCCCTTGGAATAGTCCAGTTCTTTTAGTTAAGAAATCTTCTGGTGAATACCGTTTTTGTTTTGATGGACGCAAACTAAACGAGCTGACTAAACATGATAGTTATCCTTTGCCGCGAATATATCGCATACTTAACCTTCTTAGAGACGCAAAATACATATACACTATTGATTTAAGGAAAGCATTTTGGCAAATAGGTCTTAAAGACAAGGAATCTAAAGAAAAAACTGCTTTTAGTGTACTTGGTAGAGGTCTTTTTCAATTTACAGTAGTACCTTTTGGACTTTGCAATAGTGCTCAGACTCAACAGAGATTATGTGATGCTCTTTTTGGACTAAAGTATGAGCCTAATAATTTTTCATACCTTGATGACATAATTATAGTTTCAAATACCTTTTTATAACATGTCAATTTACTTTCAGAAGTTAGGGAGATTTTGCATGAAGCTAAGTTAATCTTGAATAGTGTAAATTTTTTCAAACTTCATTAAAATTTCTAGGATATGTTGTTGATGAAGCTGGTATTAGGACTGATCCTGAAAAAGTATCACCCATGGTGAACTATCCCCGTCCAAAAATTTATTCGGAAGTTAAAAGATTTATAGGTCTCTGTTCATGGTATCGTCGCTTTATAGATAATTTTACTGGTCTTACTGCACCTATTAATGCATTGTTGAAGAGTAGGAAAAAGTTGATTGCAATCCTGCTGCTGAAGAATCATTTTTGAATATTAAGTAATCCTTAGTTTCAGCACCAATTTTTTGTTCCCCAGATTTTTCTAAAGTCTTTACCATTCAGTCGTATGCCAGTGATGTTGTGATAGGAGGTGTGTCTACACAAGAAGTTGATGGTTTTGAGATTGTGAGAGCCTATGCTTCACGGAATTTGTCTCGAAGTGAGAGTATTCAGTGACAGAGAGAGCTCTTAGCTGTTATGTCTTGTATTGAGAAATTCCGTGGTTATGTAGAAGGAACTGAATTTAAGATTGTCACGGACCATGCAAGTTTGCAGTGGTTGAATGGGTTAAAAGATCCTTCAGGTAGATTAGCCAAGTGGTGTGTAAAACTTCGCCAGTATTCTTTTGAACTCATTCATAGGAAAGGAAGTAGTAATGTAGTCCCTGATTTTTTGTCCCGAGTTCTTGGAATTAAAACACCATTCGGTAGCAATAATGTAAATAATTCTCTTGTTGATGTTAATTCTATAGACTCTGACCGCTGGTTTTTGTCTTTACGTAACAAGGTACAGAGTAATGCTAACCTTTACCCACAGTTTAAAGTAGAAGATAACCTGCTGGCTAAATATATACCTTCTAGATCACCTCATCAATCAAATGAAAGAGTGTGGAAATTAGTGTACCAAAATCACAGAGAAGATTGATTATACAATCCTCTTATGATCCCCCTATATGTTCTCACTTCAGTTTTTATAAGACTTTATGTTGAGTTAAAGAACACTACTATTTTTCAAAAATGCGAGCAGATATACTTAGATATGTTAAGTCATGTAACGTTTGCCAGTCACAAAAGTTATCTAATACAGCTCGTTCAGGTTTGATGGGTTCAGAAAAAAGAGTTAAGTATCCATTTTAAGTGATAGCAGTAGACATTATGGGCCCTTTTCCCAGATCGTCTAGAGTTTTTTCGTACCTGTTGGTAGTAGGTGATTGGTTTAGTAAGTATACGTTATTGTGTCCAATGAGAGATGCTACGGCGAATAATGTAGTCAAATTTATGGAAAATCAAGTATTTTTGGTTTATGGTGTTTCACAATACATTATTTGTGATAATGGACCGCAATTTGCTGGAAAGGCTTTCAAGCGTCTTGCAGAAACTTATCGGGTGCAGAAAATAAGGTATAGTTCGAGGTATGCAGTCCAATGCAATTTTGTGGAAAGAAACAACAAGACGATAGGACAAGCGATTCGGAGTTACGTTATAGAGATTGGGAAAGGGAGCTAGCTAAAATTCAATTCGCTATAAATACTTCCACAAATGAGGTTCATAATTGCACGCCGGCATTCATTAGTTTTGCTCGTTCGTACCCGCTTCCGGTAAACATTATGGTTTAGTTTCAAGTACTAAAGATTTTGAGTTAACTCCTTTCAGTAGGGATAAATATATTGAAAACAATTTAAATCTCAAGGAGGTATATAGTCAGGTTAGGGTAAAATTGCATAGAGCATATGAGAGAAATGCAAAAACGTAGAATTTACGAAAAAAAGATTTTTCATTTGAAGTAAGTGATAAAGAATGGAGGAGAAATCGTATTCTCTCCAGTGCAGGTAACAAGTTCATGGCAAAACTTGCACCCAAGTATATTTTGAATTTTGTAAAGAGAAAAGATTCCAAGCTAGTATACTTAACAGAAAATTCAGATAGATCGATTGATGGTGAATTTCACATAAAGGATTTAAAACCTTATTTTGGATCTAATTGAGATGTATCAGTAGGATAGATAATTGGCAATAACCTTAGGGATTTATTTTTTAAACCTTTATCGTTCTGGTGCCTCCTCGAGTATCTTGTCCGTTGTCTGTTCGACTTTTCGCTAAGCCGACTATATTCAAGACGATATTTTTTGTTGTTAGCACAGTACAAAGTCTGTTAATTTTAATTCCATCCATAAAATACTTTCTTTTTATAAAAAAAACTTGTTAGATTAATGCATATCCCCTATGTCGTAATTTCTCTTAATCCGCTCCTGTCCACCGCCTTAGTTTCTTCAATGCGAGTCTGGTTCAAGTGGGGGTTGAGAAGTGGCGGGCGAGAGCACTTGCCGTCTGGAAGTGAGGGAAAGCCGTTGCCTCGCCGTTGTGCGATTTTGAAGGTTAAAAAATGGCGTTCTTTTAAGTTGGCTGGACGATTTTTCCGTGTCTGGGAGATGATGGTCGAGTGATATATTACCTGGCGGAAAAGGCGATCGAGAAGACACAATGATGCCTGAGATTTTTATGGATTAGGTAACCCTTCGTTGTGAAAGTAAGCGAAACTATTTTAGCGAAATAAATTCGTCACGTGCAATATTCGTATTTACAGGATGTACAGTATGTACGGTACGGAAGGTAGCCCGTGTATGATGGATCTTGCAGAAGATTTTTATATTGCATTTTTAAGAAGCAATTTTATAGTTTGTTACTGTTTGGCCTGGTCTTTTAAGCCTGGTTCTACTTTTGGGCCAATATATTAAGTTGTTTTTTTTTGGACACTGTAGCATTTTTCTGATGAAGACATAATTTTTATGCAGTTTTGAGGGCATCTGCTGGCTGCATTACTGTTAATTTAATAGGATTAAATTGATGACCAATTATTTGGAGATATTTGGTTTTGAGTTTCCAGTATCAAGAGTACAGTACAAATAGACATTACAGTAAATGTGTGAAATAGTCATTTTCCGATCATATTTGTAAAGGTAATGTTTCTTTTCTGTCGACAGATTATACGTTATCTTTTTTGGCCAATTCATTGTGATTATGTGATTATAGTTGAGTACATTTTTTACAGATTTCACTGAGTATTTTTTTGTAAATATGTAAATTTGCACACTAAATTCTCATTTAAATATTTCAAATATTTCATATTACAGTTTGTAAATTTTGCTAGTTGACCAAATTTATTTGAGCGTTTCAATTTTTTATTTAGAGATATAATTATTATTTTCTATTTTTTTTGTACTCCACATTTTTTTGATTTTTTATTAAACTTTCTGTATTTACATTTCGCAATATTTTTATATACCTAGCCCATCGATTGTTTTCTTGAGAGGTTTCTTCAAGCTCAAGTGAAAATATTGAATACCTTTTTTTTTTGAACACAATCAAATAAAAAATACATCATAACCGCATACTATTTTTTGAAATCTTCACTTATAGGTTTTCAACCAAATGGCGCCCTAAATTAAATAAATCTTTTTGTTTTACTATCTTACCCACACCCATATTTTATAATACCAGGTTAGTGTTGCAAAATGTTTATGTGCATATATTTATAAAGAATTAGAAATAGAATGATAATTATGCATTAAATAAAATTGATATATTAATAAACAAACCTACGTCACCTAAGTAAGAAAACAGTTTAATGACATTCAGTAATAGAAATTTTAGAACATAAATCAACTCAAATATCAAAATATCAAAACCAAAAATATTAAAATTTTGGTTTGTTAAATTGACTAGATTGTTCTTGAATAACTAAAGAAGTTGGTAAAGAAGAATAATGAGACTAAATAATTTTTGAAACTGACTTTGGAAGAAGTACTTGTTTTCGGTAGCTAAGGTCCTGACAAAAAAGATAAAGAACGGATATTTTGTTGGAATAATTTATACAAGAATGCCTGAGAAGAAGAAGAATATTATTTCAGAATTAGTTTGACAGTTTATTGTTAACTGAAAATGTTTGACTTGGGTGGGATTAGATCTCGAGCACAAATAACTTCAAACTATCAGTATTTGAGAGTGTTTCCTTCCTTGCAAATTTATTTCTCTTTTTTTCCATGCCTGTCTCTTTGAGAAATAGTAATGCCGGATGTTTTTCTCAAGTCATAGTCTCACCTTATATGGGGACATTTTCTAGGTTTTTTTACATTGCTCGGATGACACTGTGATTTTTGTTGTCCACCTATTAGATTGCCACCTTTTTTTTCTGAATACTTCTTGGGTTGTGTTATTTAGTATGATTTTCTGAAAGAATGGAAACAATTTTGTGCATGTCTTGTGAATATGTTTTTATATAAACTAGCTGTCGCCCAGTGGTCGACCAATTGTGTCAATATCTCCGGCAGGTGAAAGGACTTAAGGGAGAACAGCAATTACACGGAACGGAACCAGCTTCGGAACATCTGTGTGATAGTTTTCTCGAATATCCTAGATGTCGGTCTTACATCTCGCTTCTACAAATAACTAACGAATTTCAAGATCTTTTTCAGATATAATTAATAGGACTTTATTTGTGTTCAAATTCGTAATTTTAAATTTAATATGACAACAATTCAACCGCTAATGGGCTACCCTACATAATTATTTTTTCTAACCACCCTGCATAACTATAATTGCACTCAATTCTCCAACATTTATGTATAAATCCATCTCATTATATATTTCCACCACTCTGTATATGCAACTGCTCATGGACCACGCATAATATTTTTTAACATTTTTGAACCACCCGGTAAACCATTCTGTATATGCGACTGGCTATAAGCCACCGTATTTACTCTTTTTTTTTATGAAATTTTTAACTATCTTCTGTAACAATAATTCTACTCCGATCTATATTTCAATCAACATATATATGGAACTCATCGTGGGCTACTCTATAAATCATTTCATTTTTTAACATTTTTTATAATCATCCTGTATATCTATAATTCATATATTTCATCTACCCTATATATACTATTCCTTAGGTGTTACGAAATGTTGCCTTTCCATTTCCGCCACTCTGTATATGCATCTCTGTATAATATTTTTTGCACCACCCTGTATAACTGTAATTCGATTGCGCCCTCTATTCCTATATAATTATTTTATTAGTTATAATTGCACTATACTCTATATTTTACACAACCTATATATGCAACTGCCTGTGTGCTACCCACGAAAAAAATGATTTCTAACATATCTAGAATCGCCATGTGTAATTACTATATACAACGCCTTATATCTCATTCAATTTAGAACATGCGAACACATAACTTTTTACCTACCCAAAAATCGCCTAGGCAGCAATTTTTACTTTAAAAAATATTAAATAGCGATAAAATTCTTATAAGATTCTACACATCAATTTGTATTGGAAATTTTTTTCAAGAGCAGTTTCAACCTCAAGTATGTTACCAAATCATCCTGTATTGAAACTCTTGTAATTTCAAAACTGAGCTGTCATAATTATTGTCACAATCTCGTTCTTTCTCGGTAATATGATTTTTCCCGAGCAATCGGTTTGTAGACGCCAAAACCCCGAAACGAAATTTCGACAGTCATAGTGCAGTTTGCGAGAATTACATAGGTATATTAAGATATATGTAAATAAACAAAACATTATATGTATTATATTGTTAGATAAATAAGTAAAAATATATTTGCAGCATATCAAATCTCGTTAAAAGTACATTTAACAATTTCTGATTTTAGTTCACAAAGTATATTTAGAAAAACTTGCGAGTTCTCAATAAATTGTCATTATCATATAATATCAATTTTTGTAGGTGAATTCTTAAGAGCATGATAATGTCGAATAACTTTCAGAACCAAACAAAATTTGTTAGTTTTTCGTTTAATTTAATTTGTATTTCTCATTCAAGTCAATCCGTCTTACGATTTTCTCTACACGCAATCTGGCGGCACTGTGGACGTAAATTATAAATTTTTTATTTTACTATATTTAATGAATGAATCAATATTGGAAATATATTTTAGCATTCTGCACTGAAGGTCGTCAATAGCCAATAAACAAAACGAAAATCAAATAAATCGGTTGAGGGACAGAGGAGAAAATGGTACCTAATCGTTTTGTCTTTGCCTATTTATATATAGATTTTAGTTTTGTATGATAAAAAAATATTATCTTTCAAATACATAGGTTATAAGTAGATTTTGCTATAACGTAAAAATGCATACAACATGAAGTAGTTTGTGCAGTTAACAATCCTACGTACTTATTTTTCTGAAATAGAATAATATTGTTAACCGAATTCAAAAAGAAGGAGCTTCCCAATTCGTCTGTATTTGTATTCAGGGATTACTCGAAACCGGCTATATGATTTCGGATCGTTTAAACTTTAAGGGCGGATCCCGAAGTGGTCCAATATTTTTTTCAACGACATTGCTCATACCGTGTTTTAGAAAATCACTTTTTAACAGATTTTCTTACATAGTATACTTTTGTGAAGGTGCCAGTATTAAAATTAAAAAGGAAATGACACATTTTAATAATTGACCGGACTATAAGTTTTTGCGTACATTATTATTAATCTTTTCTTCTTATGTGATATTGTCAACATTCACTGTTTTGGCCCTTAAATTGCGATTTTTGAGAAGAGCCAAACCTATTATTTTTTTTAATCAAATAATTTTAAAAAAATTCTTTTTTGGATATATGGTATGTTATGAATCATTTCATCGAATTTAACACAGCAGTCCAAAATGAAGCTACATTTACAGTCTTAATTTTTTAATAACAAAGCTAGTAGCCAATTCTGGTATACTAGAGTTTGTATGGAGATGATTAAGTGCTGCTTAATATTTTGAACTACAGAATTGACTACAAGCTTAATTTATTTCTTTACTGTAGTTAAGAAATAAACTATGATTCAATAATCTTTAAAAAAGTGTTTTTGAAAAGATTTGTAATAAGACAAACTTCGACAGAAGTACACAAATTCAATGTGTTTGCAAGCATTCTGCTACAAAGGATTTTGTAAGCAGAAAATTTATTTATGAATTCACTAAGGAGACATGGAACGCAATAATGAATTGAACTAAATTACCTAAATACTCATTTTGTTAATAGTTTTATAATAATAAATAATTTCTGTTGCGTTTAGCAAACATTGGTCACCAACTCAATTTTTCCCATAAATTCCTATATCTGAACGGAAAATAATACAAAAATCAAATACCTCATCTAACAGTTTTTAATATCTTGACAAAGGCTGAATGATGATAGTTTAATATTTATGCATCAGATATTATCTGTGCCGGCTAATTATTGAAAATGCGGGTTGTGTCAAATAAGGGATGACACGCTTGATTCGTTCTTTTTTATAGTTACAGCAGCATTATTAACAAAATTAGCAGGCGCTAGAGTAAACATGTAAAGGTTTTTTTATCGTATAAAGAGTAAATTAAAAAGAATAAATACTGGTTTAAGATAATGTCGAGCTCAAATATGCAAATAAAATGTTTAACAAATTTTGTGATTATCGGATTTTAGTGTTATGTGTGAGTTGAAATAAAGATGAAGCAAACTGAAGGGGAGAAGCATTATATAACAGACATGAATGAATAAAATGGGAAAATATATTGTTTGTAGATTTTATTAAAAAAAAAAACTAAATTGATAAACAGGTGAATTGAAAACAGGCGATAGGCCTTTATTCGGTACAATGAGACTACAAGGACTGGGAAGAAGAATTTTACAGGAGCTATGAGGCATAGCTTACCTTGCTATCACCGTGGTTGGGTAAGGGGTAAGTACCTAATTATTTTTGTTTACTGCTATTTATACCAGTAAACCTGAAATTCTGTCACAAATATTTTAAATAATTGTGAGAGCTGAGTGTCTCTCCCTTTGCCATATTTAACATATTTAAGAAAATAAGATAAAAAGAAATTGATGGTCGACTGAAGTAAACATTAATTCATGGAAAAAAATTCTAAAATTCCGAAAATCTGTGGGCTATAGTTTTACTAACTAAAGATTCGCCTCAGCCCCATATCAGTTCACTACAATCTGCTATACAAGAACTTTACAAGTATCTGGACTAAACTCTTCAACCCATACTTAAACAAATATCTTTATACAAACAATTCTTCTTTCTTAGATACGATAGGCTTTTATAGATCATAAACTGATTTTAATGATTTTTTTTTGGTGAATTTATCATATTTTTATGTACTAGAAAGTTCAGTGACAGCATTTTAGATATTGCAAATGACAGAAAAGAAGGAAGACCCGTCTCTGATCCACTTCCCGGTTACCGATTGAACTGAAATTTTGCATGCATGTGTAAATCGGATGAAAATGCAAAATTGTTATGACGTGAAACTGATTTGATGATCGACTCGGAAGGTGGCCATAAGAACTCAGGTTTGGACTCGTTTGATCCGTCTTGACGGAGTACTTTCCTGCTAAATGGTAATCAGGGTCTTGTGATGGAGCTGGAAGATGGACATAGGAACTCGGTAAATAAACAACACAACCCCATCGAGTTTGGGTTCATAGAATTGCTCTTGACGAGTACTTAGGTACTAGATGGTAACCAGAGTCTACTGATGGAGCTAAAAGATGGCCACAGGAACTCAGTAATAAGTAAGCGATATAACCCCATCGAGTTTGGGCTCGTTTGATTCGTCTTAATGAGTTCTTTGGTCCTAGATGGTAACCAGGGTCGGGTGATGGACCTGAATGGTATGAGGATCTATAAACATTTCATATCGCTAACGTTGCGCCTCAGGATAAAGTGTGTAATATTTGCACGAAGAGAAGTTATCCCCATCAAGTGACCAAGAGACCAAATACAAAATTATTGCGTCCTCTCCAACTTATCTTCCACGAGAGTTACGCGAAAATAAAGAAGAATTACTACTGTTTAACAATGTAACAATCACGTAAGTAAAAATAGTACGTCCGTATCTCCTTCTATTGCATATTGGAAAAGTATGGAACCTGGGCTTATACCTGACCTTTCGATTCTGACAAACTGAACAGCGCCTTCTTTCTAGAATAATACCATTTTTTTAAAATTTATCGGCTTATTTGGACAAAATGGATTTTGTGGACAAGCAGTATTTTTGCCTACGATCTTTTCGAGGTAACTGAAAAACTGTTACATATGTTGCCTAGATCTGTGGATTGTGGAATAGTGATTCCTACTAAGCATCTGGAGAATTTGAATCTTACTTGTGAGTTTTTAGTGTCTCGTGGTACTGTTTTCGAGACTTTGACTCTTAATCCCTTGTTTAAAACATAATGCAGCTGTTCTCGAACATTTTAAGAAGAAGAAAAATACAGAAGTGTTCAAAATAATAGCCCAGGATCAGCTAATTAACGGAACAAAAAAATAAACAGATTGATATTGTAACGAAATTTCCTTAAGCCGGCCCTGGTTTCATTTCAGTACGACACCGATAGCTTTTATGAAAAAAATTGTTCTCGAAATGGCTCGGCAGCTATAGAATTGATGATTGATTGTACGAGAATTTGCGATGCATGTTTTAAAAAGGAGCGATCATTAATAGGAGCAGTCAGTGAGACAGCGACGACGAGCGTATATTGTAATGTTATTGTGATCAGCTGTTCTGTATAATTTGATGTAAATAAAAGTTCTAGAAAAGTGAAAGTGAATATTAGTAGTTAATTTTAAGTTGAACCCACGAAATATATAACAATTTGGTGATGAGAAGTGCAGTTAAAATCGTAATTTGATTTATGGAAACCCGTAGCATGGAAAAAATGGACGAAAATACCAAATAAATAGTTAAGCAGGTTACGGAGGGACTAGACGAAAAAATAGCCCAGATTCTGGAAAAAGGTCTCAAAAAAGAGAAAAACGTAAAATAGAATTAGAAAATCTTGTGAGTACGATGAAAAGCGAACAGCAAAATCTAGTTTCCACGATGAAAAGAGAACAACAAAATCTTGTCACTGCCATGGAAGAAAAACAACAAAATTTATTGGAAGGATTATTCTCGAAATTTGCAGAAAAACAAGGCCAAACTGAAGAAAAAAGGCAACTACAATTTGAGCAATTAATGAAAGTAGTATCGCAAGTTAATGAAAGAATGCAAATAGTTGAGTCAGACATAAAAGAGCTAAATGATGACATTAAGATCATAAAAAATACCGTGGATACCCTTGAAACAAAAGTAGATGACCTCGATTCCATCCAAAGCCAGGTAAAATTTGAAATCAGTTCCATTGAAAATACAAGTACAAAGTGAAGTACAAGATAAAATCAGCGCCATCCAAAACAAAGTGGAAACCGAAATTAAATAATTACAACAAGATTTGCAGAGCGTGAAATACCAGCACACCGTAAGTACCAAAGATTCCTTTAGTAAACCACCCACATTTGAAGGAAGTTCATCTTGGCCCATGTATAAACGGCAATTTGAAGCCGTGGCTACAGCTCATGAATGGGTTAACCAAGAAAAATCTACTTCTCTGGTAATTTCGTTAGGTTGGGCCCTAGAACTCCTCCAAAGCATTCCAGTCGATGAACAAAGCAATTTCGACAAGATTATCGCCATCCTAGACAAACGCTACGACAATCAATCCTTGAGCAAGGTATATCAAGTCCAACTGAGTGGAAAAACGCAACAATCCGGCGAAAGCCTCCAAGAATTCGAAGCAGAGATTAGACGGTTAGTTCACTTGTCCTACCCAGACCTGCCAGAGCAAACCAAAGACCAGTTGGCCACACAGAGTTTCATAAACGGCATCAGGGATGTATAAGTGTAAATAAATTTAAGACTGAGTGGCGTCAAGAAGAGTAATGAAGCTCTACTTCGGGCTTTGGAAGTAGAGGCCGTCATGAACATGTGCAAGCCGAGGGTCCGAGCAGTTTTCTTTAACCAGGAAGAGCCAGAGTCACCATGTCAAGCCCTGCTGACTGGTCTGAACAAGCTATTAGAACGGTCACAAAGAACTGGCACCAGAGGGGCATGTTACCGCTGTGGACGGACAGTCAGCATAAGGGGGCGAATGCTGACGGACCCCCTACCAGCCCCCAAAACACTATCCATTCGGGGATTTTACCGAGATAGAAGCAGCCTAGTCATCAGGGGCACCATCAATGGCAGAGCAATTACCATCACTATCGACACCGGCGCCGCTGTGTCTATTGCCAAGTCCAGGGTTTTAAGAGCATCACAAATCCGGCCAGTTACCAACACAATCTAGCTCAGGACATTCACCGGCGAGTCCATGTCAATACAGGGTGAGGCAGATGTCGTGCTACAGATAGGGGACAACATGATCCGGCATAGGGTCCTGGTAGCGAATATTGAGGACGATTTTATACTGGGTATAGACCTAATTAGCCAGCATGGATTTATGTTCGACCCGAGATATGATGTTCTTCGGTTCCTAAATGAGGAATTTGTATTGACACGGCCCGTCAACAGTTCACTCACCTCCATAAAAATTGTGACCAAGTCTTCAGCTAGAATTCCCGGTCAAACGGAACAGATTATTTATGGGCACCTAGACAGCAATCCTGGGAGCTGCGTTGGAATGGTGGAGCCCCTACACTCAGCTCATGACTACTTAGTTGGACGGCCTATAGTTAAAACCGGACAAGATATACCAATTAGAATCATGAATTTGTCCAACCACGACTTCAGAATTGCCAATGGTCAAGAGATAGGTTGTTTCGAGCCAGTAAAGACCATCATCAAGAAGATGAGTACCAGACGTCGGTGAAGGAGACAGGGCCCAGTAAAGAGTTCCTACAACAGTTTGCTGACCATTTGACACACCTGACACCAGAGAACCAGAAGAAAGCCAAGCAATTTAACACAAAGCACTGTCAAATTTTTAACAGCCAAGATGGAACCACAGGTGGCACCAACATCATCCAGCATCGAATAGATACCGGAAAGGCTCAACCCATCAGAATACCACCTAGAGGACTACCATTGGGGCAACAACAGGCAGTCGAGGAAAACATCGAGTCCATGTTACAAAATGGAGTTATTGAGCCATCCATCAGCCCATGGTCTGCTCCCGTCGTGCTAGTTAAAAAGAAGGATGGAACCACCCTATTTTGCGTGGAGTACAGAAAGCTGAATGACGTCACGAAGGAAAACAGCTATCCACTACCCCGAATCGATGACACTATGACCTGGAGGACGTGCTTAATCGCCAATCTGAGACTCAACCCGAAGAAGTGTTCCTTGTTCAAAAAAGAAGTAGAGTTTTTGGGCCTCGTTGTTTCCGGGTCAGGATCCGCACCAACGAGGACAAGATAGAAGCCATCCGTGATTGGCCAGTCCCAAGAGACAAGCATGAACTGCGAAGCTTCTGCCTCTGTTCCTACTACAGGCGATTTGTTGAGGGATTTGCCACCATTGCCGCGCCTCTACATCGGCAGACCACTGAGAAAGAGACCTTCCGTTAGAATCAGGATTGCGAAACATCATTCAGATAATAATGCCGATGTCCTATCCAGAAGACCCTGTGGAACTGAATGCGGACATTGTCTGAAGACGGAACAGCGAGAAGGTATCTCCATCAGACAGATCCGAGTGCAGACCAATGAAGAGTGGACAACGGAACAGTTCATCCAGGACCCAATGGCTGATCCAGACATCGAACCAATCTTGTCACTCAAAACGAGAGGGGATACTACTGGGTAAATTACTTTGAAGACGTCAGAGCTTGGTGCCGAAAATGTGACACCTGTGTAGCCAGTAAGGGCCCGAAGACCCGGACCAAGGGCAGAATGCAGCTGTACAATGTGGGCGTCCCATTTGAGAGAATTGCCATCGATGTCGCCGGTCCGTTTCCCGAGTCTGAGAGGGGGAACAAATACATTCTGGCCGTAATGGATTACTTCAGCAAGTGGCCTGAGGCATATGCGATACCCAAATAAGAGGCCATCACGGTAGCGACGGTGCTAGTAGAACAACTATTCAGCAGGTTTGGCGTCCTGATGGAACTACATTCAGACCAGGGGCGTAACTTTGAATCGAATGTATTCCAGAAGCTCTGCACAATGTTGGGGATCAGGAAAACGAGAACAACACCATTACACCCACAGTCAGACGGAATGGTGGAAAGATTCAACAGGACCTTGGAACAGCACCTATCCAAAGTCGGCAGCAATAACCAGCGTGATTGGGATGAGCATATTCCCCTATTCTTGTTGGCATATCGCTCTGCCATTCATAATAGTACAGGCCTGACTCCAGCCAGGGTCCTATTCGGAAAGGAGCTGCGATTACCCTGCGATTTGGCTTTTGGCTCCCCTGAAGAACCTTCCCAATCCATCAACGATTATGCCGACCAGCTCCCATATAACATGCTGGCAATACACGAATTAGCCCGAACGCAGATGTTGGCCACCAGTGACCAGATGAAGAAATGATATGACCTCAAAGCCAATTCAGTCGGGTTGCAAGAGAGGGACAAAGTCTGGCTATACAACCCCCAACGCAGCAAGGGTAGAACTCCAAAGCTTACGCCCGCCTAGGATGGTCAATACGAGGTGATCAAGAGGATTAATGACGTCGTCTACCGTTTCCGTCGAAACCCCAGGGCTAAGTTGAAGGTGGTCCATTTAGATCGACTCGCTCCTACCATGGAGAGGATGTTTCTGACGGGGACGGTCGGAATTAAAGGGGGGGCGGTGTAACGAAATTTCCTTAAGCCGGCCCTGGTTTCATTTCAGTCCGACACCGATCGGTTTTATGAAAAAAATTGTTCTCGAAATGGCTCGGCAGCTGTAGAATTGTTGATTGATTGTACGAGAATTTTCGATGCATGTTTTATAAAGGAGCGATCCTTATGCGGAGCAGGCAGTGAGACAGCGAAGACGAGCGTATATTGTAATGTTATTGTGATCAGCTGTTCTGTATAATTTGATGTAAATAAAATTTCTAGAAAAGTGAAAGTGAATTTTAGTTTTTAAATTTTAAGTTGAACCCACGAAATATATAACAATATTAATAATCTAATACGCCCGAACATTACCTAAACAGGGGGTTTTCCAAAGGAACTAGAAATGTTTGCTGGTGCTAAAGTCATGTTGAGGTCTAACGTTGCTAAGGGACTTGTTAAATGCAGGGATAGGTCAGATTAATAAAATTATGTCGCCAAATTACAGACGTGCTAAATTATACGATAGCGATATATCATCAGTTCGCGTAAACTTTCGTAAAAACGGCATTCACATCATACAGCCTAAATCAGTTCAGTTCACTGCTAAATTTAATCACAGAACAGCAGGAAGAAGAATTGTCCGAATTGTCTTATCTTGGGCTTCAACTGTGCACAAAATGCAGGGCACTAAGGTAGATCATGCTGATATTTATCTTGGTTCCAAATTGTTTCCTGCAGGTCACGCTTATGTGCTTTAAGCCGAGTTCGGTATTTAGCGGGTCTTCAAATCTAAGAATTTGACTGCTCCAAGTTGACATGCAACCTTGTAATATTGACGCGTTAAGTGAAATGGAGAGTGAGAAATGTTACAAACAATTAACCAGTAATTACATAACTAATTGATATGTATAGTTGTGTTTTTAAGTTTTCGCTGGCACTAAATGTTTTAGGTGGTTTCCGGGAATTCATCCGCGTAGTTGATAACTGATCCCTGCCGGGATCGATGGTAAAATGACGACGTTTCGGCAGAGTCACATCTGCCCTCTTCAGGTCGGTTCGCATAATTCTCGTAGCCTTCTGCTTTCGCTTCTAGTATTCGAGTAATTAGAAGCGAAAGACAATTATATGGGACCTTTCTGTAATGTTCCTTAATATAATGTAGTTTAAATCATCAAAATTGCCCAAGCCGTTTTTGGATAATCGCAGGACATACATAAAAAAAATTGCAGACGAATTGAT
Organism: Octodonta nipae; assembly: GCA_034190945.1. Taxonomy (NCBI): domain Eukaryota; kingdom Metazoa; phylum Arthropoda; class Insecta; order Coleoptera; family Chrysomelidae; genus Octodonta; species Octodonta nipae. Next base: position 68,071,795 of record CM067217.1, on the reverse strand, counting down.
AACCTCCTCCTTTTTGGAAGTCGGTTAAAAATACATACTGCTTTAGGTGCTCAAAACAACACATTGGCGTACTACGGGTTACATAAGGGAAAAACATTGTTCGCGCTCCGAATTACGCCGTAATCAATCTCGCATCAAAAAAATCAAAATGTTTTTACTTGTTAATAAAAAAACTAAAATGTTAAAAATAATTTAAACCTGATGAGAAAAATACCTTTATATAGGTACCTACATTGCAACCTTTAACGATAATTAACCTTCTTCGTCTTAGTCACACTAATCCGGTCAACTGAGTCGTTCACATGGTGTCATATTACACGATATAGCAAATGCCCATCGGACGTGTAAAACTGCTGACTGCTGACAAAGCAACATATAGCTAATAAATGCATATGCGATGGCTGTTAGCGTCATTAAGTGTATCGCTTTCTTTTATTTCATTTATATTGTTTAACGTAACTTTCAAGTAAAATATTTAATTTGTATTTTAAATAAAAATATATTTTTAAAAAAGCATTTGTGTTTGTGAAGATATAAAATTGGCGCAGGCAGTAGGATTGTTCCAAAACGACTAGAACACGAGAATTCTAACTAGTCGTGGTGGTTTCCAAACCTTCGTGAGACAATCAACCTCTTGCTTGAGACACAACTGGAAGCGAACTAGCACCAGGAACACGCAACGGCTAACCAATGTAGTCAACTTACAGAACAGTCCATGCCAGGAATTATATTGAAAGGATTACGTTATTATTTTATTTTATTGATACATTTAATCACCATTTCTATCATCAAAGATAAATCCATTAATATTCCTTAAATATTTTAAACATATTACATCACTACCTTTAATATATTGTTCATTTATTTTGAGTAAAAGTGCAAGGTAAGAAATATTTTTGACCAATTTAGGTACATATTGATAATTACATATTAAATTTATACCATTATTTTAAACGACAACTTATAATAACCTGATCTAATTTTTTTAATATTTATCTATTTTCACATTTATTTATACGTTTAAATATTGTCAATTTGACAATATAATATGATTTCGACTCTTAATATTGTGCAAATACTTTATTCTTAAACAATATGACTACTACAAAGCAAGGTGCAGCCACTCCAACTGTGGAGCCCTATAAAATTTCCGAGATTTTAGCAATAGTACCGGAGTACGACGGTAACCTCATCTTTTTAAATACTTTTATTACGTCATGTAACACCGTCCACAGTATGCCGACCGATAACCAACAGGTCCTACTTATACGCCACATAAAATATAAACTCCATGGCAGGGCAGCGGAATTAGTAAATTCACGAAACCCTAGTCAGTTGACCGAAATCATTACTCTTCTCGAAAACCACTTCGGAGATCCTCGAGACCAATCGGCACTCATTCAGGATCTCCAACGAATGAAACAATTACCATCCGAATCACATTAACTTTCTCGACTAGAATTCAAACCCACCAGGCAAAAATGTTGGCCGCAGTCACAAAACAAAATATAATAATATAACTTACAAAGAAAAACAAGCCCAAATAGATTTAATTGAACCTATGGCACTAAATAGCCTGCTTACAGGCCTAGAGCCAAAAATTGGACAATTAATTCGAACAAGTGACCCGAGAGATATTTTAACAGCGATCTGTAGAATCAAAATAGAAGTCCAATTGAACCATCTCGAAACTCAAAAATTTTCTAATTTCGAAACTACAACTCCGTCCTTTAGAAGAAGAGAACGGGCCACTCAGTTAATGAATGACTCATTAGATCGAGGCATTTCCAACAAAACCACAGCTTTGGACAAAATCAAAGTTTTGGGCAAAATTTTCAAAGACCTCGCCCTCCATTCGCCCAACATTCCAACCAACAAAATTACCAACAACCTCATCAAACAAACTTTCCACCCAATAGAAATTTTCAGCAACAACGCCCATCAACAAGTAATCAACCCCCAAATAAGGACCAATTTAAACCGAACACTAATTTTTACCGCCAACAACGTACTCATCACCTAAATAATCATGAGTTCGAAAATCATAGATTTGAACAAACCTATTCGAACCCAACAAACAACCAGTGCCAATACACAGATTACGACAATACCGACTATTTTCCTACGACAATTCCCACAATGACTTTTACGATTACTGTAAAACAGACATCGAAAGCGAAAATTACTCTGAAAACTACGACGAAAGCTGCCCTACAAATTTTCCGGAAACTACCCCTCAAACGGAACCCCCGGACATGTCAGACCTTCAAACGCACATTCAAGCCTTGAATTTAGACTGCTTCGACCCCAATGTGAACATCCCCGAACAGAGATTTCTGTAAGACCCCTCTTGTCCATAAACTCTAAGAACTTATATTACATCACCGATGCATCCAACACCTACAAACTTCTTGTGGATACCGGTGCAGGACTCTCTATTTTTAAGCCAGAAACTCGCAAACGCTTCAGGGAAAGGTTCCAAGAAAATGTCGTCATCCAGGGAATAACTAACGAGAAAATTCATATCAACGAATCGACTCTCGTCCCGTTTAATATCAATGATCCTCATAAGGTTTACATTTGCAATATCGATATCGAGTTGGATGGATTGTTAGGTTCCATTTCCTGGAACATTATAATTGCATCGTTGATTTCGAAAAGAAGCAACTAGTAACCAATTTCAAAACACTTCCCTTATATAAAGTAATAGATGATTTAATCAATAAAGTTACCCCTAAAAACTTTTCATGTAACCCCGTCAACACAATTTCTATTCAACCACGTACAGAGCAAATCTGTAAACTTACTTGCAACCTTAGAGATACAGACGCCTTATTAACAGGCATAAAAATTGAAAATATCCAACTTCCGAATGCTCTAGTAAACGTCGATAGTAATGGCCAATTTCTGACAATTGTATTACATGCGAATGCCATCCCTAAAACTATAAATTTCACTGATATTAAACTTGAGCCTTTACAACAATTCAGTGTGAATTCTATTTCACAAACCCAACCAACAGACAACAACATACTAGAACGACAAGAGCAAATTTTCAATTAACTTCGACTTGACCACTTAAATGAAGAGGAATCCGACCTAATATCGCAACTATGTCTTGACTATTCTGACATATTTTATCACGAAGGAGACCATCTGTCATTCACCAACGAAGTTAAACATACCATCGAGACTAACAACTCTAGACCAGTGTTCACGAAATCTTATCGCTACCCTCAGATTCATAAAGAGGAAGTTAAATCCCAAGTAACGAAAATGCTAGACGAAGGTATTATACGCCATTCAAACTCACCCTGGTCCTCCCCTGTATGGGTAGTACCGCAAAAACTGGACGCTTCAGGAAAGCAAAAATGGCGCGTTGTAGTTGACTATCGAAAACTAAACGAACTAACGGTCGATGACAAATATCCTCTCCCTAACAATTCGGACTTATTAGATCAACTTGGCAAATGAGAATATTCCACAACACTCGACCTCGCTTCAGGATTCCATCAGATTGAGACTGACCCAAAAGACATTTCCAAAACCGCGTTTACCGTTGAGAATGGGCACTACGAATTCGTAAGGATGCCCTTTGGTCTAAAGAATCCCTCTTCAACATTCCAGAGGGTTATGGACAACATTCTTTTAGGTATTCAAAACGAACGTTGTCTTGTCTATATAGGCGATATAATCGTATATTCTCTCACCATTAACGAACATTTGTCTCGTCTTACTGATGTTTTTAAACGCCTACGAAAGGCAAACCTCAAAATCCACCCGATAAGTGCGAATTTCTTCGCAAAGAAGTTGCCTATTTCGGACATTACCAAAGATGGAGTTAAACCGAATCCACCAAAGGTAGAATGTATATTCCTCAGCCCCAAAATCAAAAAGATATCAAATCCTTTCTGGGATTAGCCGGGTATTATCGTCGATTCATACCAAATTTTGCTAAAATTTCAAAACCACTCACAAAATTGCTCCAAAAAGATATTTCATTCTATTTCAGTTCTGAATGCGTTAATTCTTTTAATAAATTAAAGCAAGCCCTCACTTCGACATCAATTTTAATTCATCCCGATTTCAATGAGCCCTTTATTTTGACAACTGACGCTAGGGCATTTGCAATCGGCGCTGTGCTTTCACAGGGACCAATAGGCAAAGATCTGCCAATTGGATACGCATCTAGGGCCCTCTGCAAAGCTGAGACTCGAAACTCCACAATAGAGCGTGAACTTCTGGCTATTGTTTGGGCCGTTAAACACTTCAGGCCAATAATTTTTGGACGAAAGTTTAAACTTCTGACCGATCACCGCCCGTTAACGTGGCTCTTTTCTATTAAAGATCCAGGTAGTCGACTTGCCAGATGGCGCCTCAAACTCGAGGTGTACTATTATGAAATTATGTACAAACCGGGAAAAGTAAATAAGAACGCAGATGCCCTTTCATGCATTCGAATCAACCATTTTGATGAATGTATGACTTTCCAATCAAACACCAAACTCCAACACTTCACGATAACTCCCTTAAACGAAAATGAAGACAGTGATACAGCACAACTTGAAACCGACGACGACGACAACTCAATTTTTACAGAATTTCGGCAGTAGATAAGGTAGCGGGATCTTGTGACACCTCGATGGCATGTACCACAAATTCTGCAAGTCATAGGGGGGTCCCCAGTTCTTGTAGAATGGCATCGCCAATGTCCAGAGGGTAGTTTGTCACTTTGTCACCAAAAAATTGTCGCAAACAATGGTTAGGGTGACAAAGGGACATCTTAGGTGTGACAAAGTTGACAAAAAGTGACAATTTGGCTAGACGTAGATGGTGAAGAGATCGCCAATAACCAGAAGGGTTTGCTGGGAAAAGCGTATCGCTTATCAGTAGTTTTGATCTCTTCTTCTTCGCTAGCTGTTTGTCTATCCTTGTTTAGCCAAGGCTGTCCTTGTCTGGCTTGTACGAGGGGTGGGCTAACCTAGCGTATCGCTTATCAGTAGTTTTAATCTCTTCTTCTTCGGTAGAATGTATTTTTTTTTGCTGTCTTTGTTTATCACGTACATTACTTAACTTTCTTTGCTTAATAGTTTTACACTTTTTAGAAATTTCTTTACTTTGTTATTTTAGTTTGAAATAAGCTTATAATTACCAGGTAAAAGAAAAAAAAATGACTCATGTAAGATTTGAACTTATGATATTAATGATTAGCTTAACACTTTAACCAACTGAGCTAATGAGTCATTTATTTTTCTTTTAAGTATTATTCTAGATGAAATAAAAAAGGGATGATTTTTAATTCAATTTATTTAGATATAAACAACAAACAAAGGTTTAATCTCAGAAAAAAAAACATTAATTTTTATATTATAATTTACATATTGTTTCATTAACAAAATTTTCAATTTCATATAGGTTTACAAGTCCTTCTTCACCTCTTTCAAATCGTCGTCCATCCCCCAAGCGGTAGTTCACTGACATCTCGAGAAAGAGAAGTGGCAATGAAACTTCATCTTTAGGTAGATGATAGTAGGCAAATTTGTCCTCTGATAGATAGTAGAAAGCATCATAATATTTTGAAAGTCTGCATTCGTTATAATGTTTTCACTTTTTTGAGTAGGTGGAACCAGTTTGAAACTATCAGAACACTTTTTACATTTTGATGACTGTAATATTATATCATTGTTGAAACACCAATGAAATTCTGAAACTTCTTCACAAGGCTGACAATAGACAATAAGACTGTTCATGGCTAAATCTTGAGACAAACTAATGTGTTGCATTGTTATAATCTTGATTTATTTGTATAGGAGTAATGCGCCGTGATGAAATTTTTGCTAGATTATTCTCAAAGACGTCATGATTCCAATACCTGATTCTAAAAATAATATAAACAATTAAAAAGAGCTGCATTATTAATTCCAATAACAAGATCAGGAATGCTTAATAATTTGAATCATTAACTCATTATCGTGAAAGAAGACCAAACATGTGAAATTTTATTTACAAACATCTAATTATTTACAAGTGTCTATCGCTGCATTGATAACACTTTGCAAATTTTAATCATTAATTAATAAAATGTTGCAATGTGAAATTCTCTTTCGAAATGATGTGATTTTTTCATTTATAATTAGTGCTTAGATAAAATTTTGTAAACCTAAGATGTTGATACAATTGGAAAAAATCTCCAGGAAATAATAATAATTTACTACCTATAAAAGGTACAGAACTTGCAGTAAAAAACAAGTGAGTTTCAGTGTAAAAAGGTGCAAAAATAACAAAACAACATGTAAGTAAATATATACTATTTATTATTAAAATATTTCTAATTCAATAAGATTTTTTTATTACATCTGTTTAATTCTTGTATACAACTTGTATAGTTCCACTGTAATAAAACAACATAATGATGTGATATATTTTTACTAAAATCATTGGATGAGGTTGTTGTACACGGTGGAACTCTAAATCTTAGTTCCGCCCATATGTCACTATCTGCCTTAAATCCTGCACTGAGTGAGAGGCATGCTGCCAAATCTGATCGAACTTCAAGCAGATTTGTTCTTGATTCATTTAGCGATTTTTTTAGAGCAATTAATTCATTTAAAGTAGCCATATGTGTTTCTTCCAACTGTTTAATGGTTGCCTGATACTCTGATACAATATTTGTATTTTGATCTTCTTGGTGTATTTTGAGTGAAACTTCTTGTTGCATTTCTTGCACACTGTAAAGTTACAATAGTAAAGAGTAAACTTTCAGTGTTTTTAAAACAATTTGTACAAGTATAAGAAATGGATACGTTCATACTGTTAATTTAGTTTAAGATATAGAGTTGCGCTGTTACACAAAATTGTAATGGCTCTAAATATACAATTTATAATATTTTTTATTTATATTACATAATATTTTTACATTGTTCTTACAACATTAGTTAAAGGATTATATTTTACAAGGCGATCATGAAGAATGAGACAATATACAGTAGTTTTTTCTGGTATATTCTTGCTTGTTTCGAATTCTAATCTGACATCAACAGCTCCACCTTTAATGGTATCTATTTGTCGGCTACAGTCAATTACATATAATGTGGTTTGTTTAGAAAAGTCTTCTGGAGTTAGAGAAACTTGAATGAACTCTCTGTTGTAATATACCGCTTGGAAGTTAGCAAACATTTCATAAAGTGTTGCAAAATTTTTTTGATCAAAATTGAGATTTAAATTATCATATGGGTAAACTTCAGAATTTAAATACAATTTTATATTTGTGATGTTACAATGATCAAATTCTGACATAGTCTTGTGAATATTATTTTTTCGATCAGTATGGATGCTACAATAACAAAACGAGGTTTTTCCAGTTGATTTGTCGTTTTCACTGCCCAGGTATGTTTTTGACTTTGCTGTAAAAGTGGATACTCTAATAACTCCCAGGAACGAAAGCCGATAGGCAAATCTTTTCCACGTTCTATATATTGCAAAAATTGGATTTTGTGAGCATCAGCTCTTTATTTAGGTGAACTTTTGGTTTTTCTTTAGCTACAGAACTAACTCCAGCGTTGGTGTCTGTATTGGCACGTACCAGATTTAAATTTTGTCTTGCTGAAATCACTAGGCGACGAAAATCTTCACAAAAGCCAAGTAGTAATTTTAGAGGAATACATACTGCAAAATTTCCGTTGACGTCACACATATTTGGAGTGCCTTCAAGATTCCATCCTGCATTATACCATCGAATTATTTCGTTTTTGGAATATGATAGATAGGTCTTAATCGTTGATGTGATTCCATACATGTCTCTAATTTCATGCATGTTATAAGAAGAACAATGACTACACTGCAACGCAATATATTTTCCAAATGGATAGTACTCATCTTTTATGCTTTTGCTCAAACGGACAGGTTCAACAAGCGTTTTCCTATCATAAGTATAAATATTAATTGACAAATTGTTCATACGTTCAAATTTTGTTATGTCTTTTAACTGAATTTTAGAACTCTACTGAAATAAGGGTAAGAAGTTACCCTTCTAGGGTAGCAGCAACAATCGACCAGAGGAAACAGTAGTTATCATTATTTTGAATATTTAAAACGCAATGTGAAGTTTTAATAACAGTAGGTAATGTAACAAATGTTAAAGTTCCACAACTTATGGGTGAATACTTGTTAATGTTCACTTTCAGTTGTAGAATTTCATAAAGAGCCCATCCAGAATCTCTCTCTCTTGAAAGTTATCTAATTTTGAAAGAATTTTGTCTACTACATACTCCTTATACCATTTTTTTTAAATTTGTAGTTGTATCTATTACAACATTTTTTGTGGTAAAATGTTTTATATCTTGTTCAAGATCTTTGGGTTTGATAAACTTAACCGAAAAATCTGTATTAACTTTTAAAAGTGATTTCTTAAGAGCCTTTTTAATTTTGTTTGAAAAGATGCGGAAAGCCTTACTTAAAAAATACCTCAAGATCTTTAAATTTAATATTCAAAATTGCTCCGGTTTTAATTCTATTGTTGAAACATGAACTGATGTCTTGCCAAAATAAATTTCTCCTCTTAGTCCTTTGACATTTTGTTAATAAAATTATGTTGACAAATATTTTTCAATAATTGTTTTAACTTCAAATTCTACGGCTTCGAAATCATCACTGCAAAACAATGGAATAAAACATGGTAGTGTAGCTAATATCTTAAATATATCTTGCTGACATTGAATATATTTAAGGGACATGATATCCAATCCATTGTCTCGTTCTATCATCCTCTCTAGTAGGTGTTCTTTCTTAAGCTCCCAACCACGAAGAAATATAATATGAATCTCACCAGTTACTTTCTTGGCTTCATCCCATAGTAGTTTCATTAAATATTCATAATCTTCATCGTTCATCATTTTAGAAACAATCGAATATACAAGAGCAGCAAACCATGATCATCTTCCTCTGTACGTATACCAATTGGGTAGCATGGATGGTAGTTGGTGTCATCACTGGTCTTCCACACTCTCGTCATACTTCACTGAACTCGTTACCATATGTTGTATATCCAGCCTCTTTCAAATATTCAATGATGGTACTTTTTCCAAGACACCATCCAAATATACATGCATCAATAGACCACGTGACATCATGGAATCTCGCTTATGATTACTTGGTCAATAAAAGGGCAAAAAGCCTTTTATTCTCAGCAGCACCAGCAGCAGAAATGCACTAACGATACCTGGTGGCAATCACCATATTTATAACAAGTTCGAGTGGTTCGGGGGTAGAGGGGCAGGGTTTTTTTTATAATGGATGCTGAATAACAATTAATAATTAACTGACTATTCTTTTGAACTAAAATTAAATCATTATGGTTTATCATTTTATATGATTATTTACATTCTTGCAATATTTCCACAAATGCACATATTACATATGTTAAACTGATAGTGATTATTGAACGTCTGCATGATTTGTAAATACAGACGTCATTCTAGTAGTGTAAACATCATATGATTTTGATTAACCCCCCCATAGGTTAACAAAATAACATTTTTCACAAAATAATGATTTTTACCGACAGACTGGCATCTTATGTTTTCTTATGATTACAGTTATGGTGTGAAGGAAATCAAATTAAAGCGAAATGCTGTATCAGTTGCTTTAACGTATTCCCCAAGGGAACAAACGTTGAAAAAAAAAAGTTCAACAATCTTCCAGTTAAGTATGTTCGAATGAACATAAGAGTCGGATGAGGAACTTCTATTATTTGAAAAAGCTGTCACCCGATTTAATTTTAACCTTGAAGATGATGAGGAACTATAGCAATTGGAGCAGTTAGAGGAAAGGAAACATCAGTTCTCCGGTCAACCCACAACGAAAAAATTGAAATGGTCCAACCTAAAAGAATTGGAGATTAATGATTCAGAATTTCAAGAATCACAAGTATTTGATGTCACTGAGTTATGTTAGTTCCTCGTTTAAAAAAAGAAGATTTGATTTTTAAGAGTTTTATTTCCTACAATACACATACCAATTTCTTAACAAATTTACATTCTCTACTGCACAGTTTAATTTATTACTATATACATGTTGATTACAATGATGTGACTTTAAAAACAGCTTTAATTTCTCTATGGAAGGGCAGCTTTCTTCTAATAAGTCCACAACCTTATTAGGAATTAGTTTCTCCAGCAAACGTTTCTTCTCTAATCCTTTGATCAGTACCAGAGTTTTATCACATTTAATACATTTTTTTATGTATTCAGATATTTGTTCATATCTTAAACAATCATTATTTTTCCATTCTAATCCATGATGTTCTTTTTTTGTATACACCATGTGTTGTTGAATGGTATCAGTCAAATGATTAAAACTGACAGGCATTGTAACAAATTTGTGTGAGTACCAGCCGTTTTCTACATTAATGATTGCAATTTCCTTACACAAAATAGCATCTCCATACTGAAAGTACTGCAAATCCACGATAAACATTGTAACTGCACAAATACTTGACGACTTGAACTGATTAAGTGAACAATAATACAATATTAAAGAAAGTGACAATTATTTAACAGTTTTATATCAATTTTCAAGGTCATCTGTCTGTATCCAACTGTTATGTTTATCATCAAAACCTAACCACTTTACAAAAATTTTATTGGGTTTCTTTCGTTTCAAGATCCGTTCAATTAGAAATGCATTGGGATATTTAACTGTTAACAATTGTTCTTCATAGAAACCACCCAAAATGTCATGATTGTTTTCATCAACCAGCAGGTATGTTGTTGGATTTGTAAGCTGAACTTTCCTTATCTTGAATATCTCTGTAGACCAATTTGGTTGATATTTTTATCAAAAACTCCTCGTAATTTTGATATACGAACATAATCACCAACTAGAAATTTCCGTTTCTTTGATGCTACTTTTATTCTGCTATAGACTGTTTTTAATAAATGCTTTTCATCCTTTTTCATGACCTCAAATGGTTTCATACCTATGGTTCTATGTTTGGTATTATTATATTTTCTTACGATTTGTAATGACTCTGTAAACTGAATTCTTTCCACATCATGTTTTTCAAAGTTCGATTTACTCGTTCCACAATTGACGCTTTTTTTTCGCTAAACACCTTATAATGATTCACCTTATATTTGTTCATTAACTGCTTAAAATCTTTATTGAAAAATTCTGTACCAGCATCAGTCTGCAGATTCTTAGGTGTTTGCTGTTTTAAAACTTTCTCCATGGCTGAGCAAACCTCAGACTTATTTTTTGACTTTATCGGATAGGCCCAAACAAATTTTGAAAAACAAATGATTACAACCAATATGTATTTATAGCCTTTATTTTCTCTAGCGTATGGTATCATTTCCACTAAATCAGCTTGAAAGAGATCATCTAAAGATTTAATTATGACTTTTCGTCTTTTAAAATTTATCCTGGCTGCTTTATGGATTTCTTCAACAATTTGCCGCTTTACACTACTATTAGAGTTCATTTTTTAAATAATTATACCGGCCTCTCTCAATTCCTCAATAATTGATGTTATTTCGTTTGTGTGGCCTGTATGTCCTACTGTTTGTGAAGCGAGTAGTAATCGTAACCTATCAACAAGTTCATTTGGATCATCCCAATGAACGTAATCAATTTTATTGTTATCCACTTCCATAAAAATTCCTTTCCCTGCCACCATAGGAGCCATAATTTTTTTATATTTTTTCATTTTGCTACCATCTATTTGTTTATTAGGTTTATAATAACGTCTATGGGCATTAGTTTTTGCTACAATTTGTTTATAATTATCTTCATCTTCTTTAGAGTAGCCTTTCGGTCGTTTTTTGAACAATAATTCATATAACCCCATACTACCTCGATATCTTTTCTTCTTAACGATAATATCAGATCCATCAATATCTAATCTTGAGTCACCAATCATTAGTTTCTCAGTATCGGTATCTAATCTGACACCATACTTATGATCAAATTCCTTATTATCATCATCATATTACATGTCATTTATATATTTTCTGGGTAATGGATCATACTGGTCTAAATAGTCAACATAGGATTTTTCAGCAATATCAGCAAACCGTCCAGGTGTTGCAGGAGAATGTAATGATCCTATCTCATCATCAGATGTGATTTCTTGAAGAATTGTCATTTTATTTTCACTCGGATCTTCATTTTCATCTTGCAATAATCGTAACTGACCTGTAGGTGTGGATAAACTCGTTGTAAGTTTCCTGATACAGCGATTCAGCTTGATGTGATAGTATTGATGGGTATAGTTCATCGTTGAAAATAAAATCTTTTTCTTCATCAACATGACTAGGATCCTCAGTTTTAAAAAAAGTTTTCTCTTCTTCCGCCTTACTAGCTCCATCCATTTTATGTTCCTTGTGACTCAGTTTACTTTCAATGTCCTTTAGATGTTTTGTTATGGGAGAAAATAACTTTTCCTTAACAATTTCACCATGTTTGAGAAGCTGTAATTTTTCTTTTACAATTCTACGTTTCTGTAAAAGACGTTTTTTTAGTTCCTTCTCTGATAGATTCATGTTGCTAATTAGACAGTTAGTATCTGATTGTCATGAGCTTTTGATCCGCTTTCAATCCGCTTTCGATCCGCTTTTGATCCGCTTTTATCTGCTATTATCCGCTATTGATCTGGTTCAATCAGTTTCTGATATATCTTACACTTATGATGTTAATGATTATACTAAAATTAATTCTCTTATTCGAAACATATATAGTGATCAAAACCTCTTCTGTAACGTCCCTCATTGATGTTGCTGTCTTTAGAGATACATAAAAATCCATATGGTCTGTACCAACACATAGCGCATAAGCTTTTAAACTGTTCAAACGACATGTCACTACCAATATGATCATTATAAACATGTTTCAAATTTAAATCATCTTGTTTGAAAAGAACCAAAAAATTTGCGTTATCTCTAATGAGATGTTTTGGAACCTTCGCATACGTCTGAGACAGATAAAACGAGTCCACTAGACTGTGCCTTCCCATAGAGAAATATTGACGTATAACATCTTGATTGTCACAAGCCACATCATCAAATATAAATATTGAATTTTTTTTTGCTTCTGAAGGATGTAGAATATTTTCGCTAGCATTGAACGGGTAATAACTGATGCCTTGTACTGGCTTTAGTAACTTCTCCAGATAAACATATTTGGGTTGATACAAGGACTTTGAATAAACATAAACATTCTCAAATCTCAGTCCGTTCAAGTGTTCAATTAGATTAACCATAACATTGGTTTTACCGCAATTGCTTGGCCCCACCAGAATACACCTCACAGTTGACGGAAACAATGGACCATGCTTTTTATTTTCAGGTATACTATTGAAATTATCATTTTCAATAGCTAAAGAAGTTTTTTGTTTTACCACCCTCATTCTTTGACACATTACTATAAAATGAGATAAATATTCACAAAACAAATAATATATGTTAGTTTTAAGTTGATAGTTAATGAAATAACATCATGAAGTTATATTCAGGTCAAGGTTTATTAAATTCAGCTATAAATAATTTACCGTTTGAAATGCATATACCGGGTTATAATTATTGTGGGCCTGGAACAAAACTCAAACAACGTCTATTGCAAGGAAGTCTACCAACAAATCCACTAGATGCTAGCTGTTTAAAACACGATAAATTTTATGAAAGTGAAAGTGATACAAAGTTACGTCATAAGGCAGATAAAATATTAGCTGAAGAAGCTCTTCAGATATTTCATTCTAAAGACGCATCTGTAGGTGAACGAATAGCAGCTCTCGATATTGCAGGAGCAATGAAAACTAAAGTGAAATTAGGTATGGGCTTGAAAAGACCTACTAGTAAACAAACGATTCGAAAGTGTATAAAGTTAATGGAAAAAACTAAACTTATGATTGAAAATACTCTCAAGAATATACAAGACGGCATAACAATTTTAAATGGTAATGAAGTGGAATTCATTAAAAAAATACCACCACAAAGGAGACGAAGAAAATCAAAGGTTCAAATAAAAAAAATAAACAGAAAAGAAAAACCTGTAAATGAACCTCAAGAAATTGATATGAATATGGAAATTGAGTATAACCGAAAACGTAAAAGGGATACCAGTGATGATGACATTTATAATTCTGAAAATATAAAACGTCGTCTAAGATCTCCTCAAACTCGTAAATTTCGAGTGGGTAAAAGAAAATTACAACAACTTAATGATGAAGAAGTAATTCCTAAAAAGTTAAAACTTGATTTAGATGAACCTCTTATTTTTGACAATCAACAAAATCGAAAAAGATGATAGTGATGATGGTTTTGAACATGACACTACCCCAGTGTCAAAAGTGAACAGAATTAATTAGTATAAAAAATAGTTCCACTTAAAATTTTATCAGTATTTACTGAACATTCATATAAAACGCACTATAATCAAGAGAGAAGTATGGTTAAAATAAAGTCAAGGTGTAAAACAAAAAAGTTAAGAAAAAGTGGAGTGTTGAAGAAAAAACCGAGCAGAAAATTTCTAGGGTTTACAAGAGCTATAAGTCAAATAAGGAAACATGTGCTTAAACATAAACCTCGTACTTTAGGTGCTGCCATAAAAGTTGCATTGAAATCTGCTAAATCAATTAAGAAACATATCAAGTCTACTCCACCTCGAATCATACAAGTACCTAAGAAGGGTGGTATTTTACCCCTTATTCCCATTTTTGCAGGACTTTCTGCTTTGGGATCGATCGCTGCCGGAGGATCAGCTGTTGCAAAAGTAATAAATGATGCTAAGATGGCCAAACAAAAATTAGAGGAAGCTAAACGACATAATAGACAAATGGAGTCTATTGCTGTAGGAGGAAAAGGACTTTACTTACGTCCTTACAAAAAGGCTTCGGTCTTTTTTTACACCCTCCAAAAAACTACCACAACGTCCGCTAACAAATATTGATATAGATAAATATGCAAAAATCTGGAAAATTCCAAATTTCTGAGGAGTGTTCATGAGAGACAATTTACCTAAAAAAATTCATAAAATTGAAAGAGGAATTATCAACTTAGATTCTACAATTGGTCCTGGAACTCATTGGACAGCATATAAGAAATGCGGTTCAACAGTGACCTATTTTGAAAGCTTTGGAAATCTTAGGCCTCCATTTGAAGTTATAAAATATTTTAATTCCACTGAACTATGTAAAATTGTATATAACTATAATAAGTTTCAGAACTATAACAGTTTTAATTGTGGACACTTATGTTTATATTTTTTATCTCAATAAAAGGCGTAAACAAATCAAATTTGTCTCATTACTTTGAAAACCTTTGAACAATATACATTCATATTTTTTATAAATGCCTGTTCCTACCGATGAACATTATCAGTGTACGGTTCTTATGGACTGCTGGGGTAACAAGTGTGGAACTAAAAGAATAATTACTGAAAAACGTAGCTCTAGCTCTACTGTTTATTGTCTATATTGTGGAACACCCATGCAAAGAAAATTACTAAATTCAAGCTGCTCTGTGTGTTGTGCTTCAAGAGGTAATTAAAAAAACAAAATGGCAGACAATAGAAGAGGTATAATACTAACTTTTAAATGTGATGATTGTGGTGCAAGTTTTCAAGTTTACAAGTCTGGTATATGTACAGATTATGGAATTCAAAGGGTCTCATATTGTACCAGGTACCGAAAGGAAACATTAGTATTAATGCGAATTGAAACTTGTTAATAACTACGTAATAATAATTTAGTTGAAAATTGTAAATAGTAAAAATAATTAAGTGAATATATTTAATAAAACCATACAAATAGTTTTAGTTATTTGGTAACCTTTGACAGATTAAGATGTCTTCATATACATTTACGTTCTCTGAACGTGCTTCTATTCTCAGTAACAAGATTTACCCACCAATTATTCTAGAAGATGATGTTACGTATGTCATGGGGTTAATTGATTTTATGACCTTTAATACCATCTCAAATATCGATGAAACCCACAACAAGTTTTATATTAACGGTATGAAATTAGAATTACCGGTGGGCACCTATGAAATACAGAATATTGAAAAAACGCTTCACACTTTGCTAACTGATCATGAAGAACAACAAAAGGAGACAGCTGTACCATCTGCATTATCGTCACAACCTATACAGAAGAATTTGAAACCTATGGAAAAAGATGATAATAAGAAAAATAAATAAAACAGAAAAACCTGTATTAATATTGAGAGCTAATCATAACACATTTACATGTGAAATAAAATGTAATAAAGAAATTGATTTTGAGAAATCTAACACCATTGGTCCTTTATTAGGATTTGAAAATAGAAAACTAAAACCTAAGAAATGGCACTATTCAGATTATCCAATCAGCATTTCAAAAGTAAATGCTATTTGCATTGAATGCAATTTAATTCAGAATTCTTTCAACAATGATATGCCCGTCCATATAATCCATATGTTTTACCGAACGTTCCGCCTGGTTACAAAATTGTTGAAAACCCCCAACGTTATTTATCTACCAATCAATACAAGATATATAAATGAGATTATTATTAAAATAACAGACCAAAATGGAAATTTGGTTAATTTTAAAAGTGAAGTTGTTACGATAAGAATGCATTTAAAACGACTTAATTGACATGGTTTTCATATATGATAATCCATCTAACTATTTATCACAACGGGAACAACCTATAAAATATCTACAGCCAATCTATAAAAACGCCAGTATCAAGCAACAAGTGAAACAGTTAACACCTATCAATAAGCAATTTTTAGTATCTTTGGGATTCAAGGTATGAACTTAACGGCTAAACATAAAGAAGAAAAAAAAATAAGAAGAAAAAGAAGAAAACTATAGAGAGAGGACAATTCAAAGCATTCATTTGCAGAATAAAATTAAGTATAAGTGTAAGACTTAAAAAACTTTTCTGTTTGTTCCGGTGTGTGTTTTAAACAAAAAAAAAAATGACGCTTAACATACTACGAGTGGCTGATAATGACATAATCTTTTGTCCAGGATGGCGATAATCTTGTCGAAATTGCCTTGTTCATCGTCTGGAATGCTTTGGAGGAGTTCTAAGGCCAGACCTTTTAAGGAAATTACAAGAGACGTAGATGTTAATTGGTTATTCCATCCATTAGCTGTAGCCACGGCATCAAATTGCCGTTTATACATGGGCCAAGATGAACTGCCATCAAATGTGGGTGGTTTGCTAACGGAACATTTGGTACTAATGGTGTTCTGGTATTTTTCTCGTTGTACTTCCTGTTGCATTTTTTTTAATTTTTGTTTCTACCTTGTTTTGGATAACACTGATTTTACCTTGTACTTCACTTTGTAATGTTTTTTTAATGGAACTGACTTGGTCTTGAAATGGGTCTTGAATTGATTTCAAATTTTACTTGGCTTTGGATGGAATCGAGGTTATCTACTTTGGTTTCAAGAATATCCAGGGTATTTTTTTATGGTCTTAATGTCATCATTTATCTCATTTATGTCTGACTCAAATATTTACATTCTTTCATTAACTGTTGCTACTATTTCAAATTGCAGTTGTCTTTTTTCTTCAGTTTGGCCTTGTTTTGCTTCACATTTCGAGAATAATCCTTCAAATAAGTTTTGTTGTTCGCTTTCATCGTGGATATAAGATTTCATTGTTTATTTTCCATGACAGTGACAGTTTTTGTTGTTTTTCATCAATATTAGTTAAAAGGTTTTCTATTTAACGTTTTTCATCAAAAGATTTCACTAACCTTTGCTGGATTTTTTCTTGATGTTGTTTCTCCTTCTTCTTCAAATCTGTTTAACTATAGAAAGCACTATTATATAGGTCTGGAAGTTGCTTCTTTAAAGGACCAGGCACCTTTCTTAGGGAAAAATGGACTTCCGTTAAATTGTTTGCAATTTTGGTATGTTGTAGAAGTTGACGTTCTGACAAAAAGAGTCCGTGGGCTCAAACAGATTCTATGACTAGTTTTCGAGATACAGAGTGTTAAACATCGAAAATGCCGCTTTTTTAATATCAGATTTCCAATGATAGACGTGCTTTATTTCCGGTTATTGGAAAAATTGTGATTTGTATATTATTGGGCATAAATATTTCACAAAACAATTGCCATATGTTTTGGTGGTTTACAGGGTATTTCAAAAATACGTAACAAGTGATTTTTGAAAAAATATTTTTTTTATTACGTTGTAAACATAGGATGTTATTGCACAATTAATATCTCGTTAAATTAATAATTTCTTGGAAGTGTTTCATATAATATACAGTGTGAGCCATAAATATAGCTAGAGAAGGCATATATTATATTTTCCTATTAATGACTCACTCTGTCCAAACCATTTGTGCTGAAATTTTAATAAGTCATTAAATAGATATATTATCCGTCTCTTTATACTCAACGGGATGTTTAGCTGATTGCAAAAACCATACATACTGAGAAAATGTATTTTTTTATACTACCCCGTAGTTTTAAATTCTCTCCGTCAACTTTGAATGTTATTACATTTTTACGTTAACAAATGTTCAGTGTTTTATTGAGCAGAATATTATTATAATTGTATTACTAGTTTTCGAGATACAGAGGAAATGTCACCTTTATCGTATCAGATTTCTCATAATAGAAGTGTTTTATTTCCCTTTATTGCAGAAAACCTGGTTTGCACATTGTTTGACATAAATATTGCACAAAAAATACTATTAATTATTTTTTATTACAGGGTGTTTCTCATATACGTAACATGTTTTTTTAGAAAACTCATTTTTTTATTATAATGTTGAATACATAAGAAGATCTAATTGCTCAGTTAATATAATGTTAAAGAAATTAATTTTTGGACGTATTCATACATTATATAGTGTAAGTTGTAAATATTGCTAAAGGGGGCATCAATTATTTATTCCATTAATAGGTAACCCTGTATAAACTATGCCTCCTCGAATTTTTATATTAAATTATAGAAATCAACGACTCGTCACACTAAATTCTACAGGTTTGCAAAAATTGTACAAATTAAAGTATTGTAGTTTATACAGGGTTACTCATTAATGGTAAAAACTGGTATATCCCCACTATAGCCATATTTACGTGTTACACTGTATAATATATGAACACGTCCAAGAACTCATTTCTTATTAATTGTGCGATTACATCTTATGTATTCATCGTTGTAATAAAAAATGGGTTTTCTGAAAAACATGTTACATAATTGGAAACACACTGTAATCAAAGATAATTAATGGTAATTGTTTTATTCAATACTTTTGTCAAATAATGCGAAAATTATCTTTCCAGCAATGTACAGAAATAATAGACGTCTGTTATGAGAAATCTGATAAGAAACTGGAAACGTTTCCGATGTTTAACACCATATATCTCGAAAACTTGTAATACAATTTTAACATTATAATAACACTGAACATTTGTTAACGTAGCAATGTTATAACATACAAAGTTGACGGAGAGAATTTAAAACTACAAGGTAGTATAAAAAACTTTTCTTCTTTTTTTCAATATGTATAGTATTTGCAATGAGTTTAACATCCTATTGAGTATCAAGAGACGGATCATATATATGTTTATTGTCTTATTAAAATTGCAGTACGAATGGTTCATATAGGGTGACTCATTAATAGGAAATAAACAAATATATGTCTTCTCTAGCCATATTTATGGCTCAAGTTGTATATTGTATGAAGCATATCCAAGAAATTATTACTTTAATGAGATACTAATTGAGCAAAAACATCTTATGTTTAAATTAATTTATTTCCAACGCACCGTTCTGAGTCAGAACGCCTGACCCTGAATCGCCACAATATAAAAAAACGTAAACATATAACGACTAGTCAAAACAACTGTGAATTTGCCGGAATAAAAATCTATGCACCTCACTTCATGCGTAGATTTATAGGACGTTATCGCCAGAATATACATAACTTCTTAAATGTTGCAACTATGCGTAGCTCTCGCTTTGGTAGGTCCAAGTTATATACTATCCTCAGTATGTTAGTAGTACATTAAAATGATTGTTGTGCCTGAGTTGAATAGTTGCTTATAAGGTCCTCACTTCGTTTTAATATATTTAGGGGAAAGAAATCTTATCTTACATTTTTTGTGTGTATATTAGTGACAAAATTGTTGCTATTTTAAAATTAATATTTGCTGGATAAAAAAATTCCCTTAATTTTTATTCCTTCTGCCGGTTCTCACATCATGTGCTACAGTAGGTCATCACTTTATACTACAGCTAAATTTATATATATACATATATATATATATATATATATATATATATATATATATATATATAATATATAGGGTGTTTGTTTCTAAAATAGGGTTCCACACTCTGCTGTGTATAGAACTCATTAAAATAAGCCAAGAAGATCCTATTAATATGTGCCCTAAAACGCACTCTTAAAAAGGCTTAAAAACGTTCGGACATGAATACAAAAAAATGTATGGGTCCTACCTAACTACTCCGTTTTTCGACATGCAAATCAAGTGTCCTATTAAGGTTGGTGAAGGCGGTTTTCGGTCCGTATTTTTTTTATATCAATTTTTTTAGAATTTCCTCTACACGTTTTTAGAATCTTAACAATTTTGCCTAAAACCCCCTTCACCAACCTAAATAGGACGCTTATGGAGTAGCACATGTTATTTGAGGTAAAATGTTATGTAAGACCCATACATTTTTCTCTATGTTTTATCGACCATTTTGTCAATAACTAAAAAAAACAGATTTGCGTTTTATGATACATGTTAATAGGGACTTTTCGGCTTATTTTAGTGAGATATAAGTTTGGAACCCTATTTTACCCTGTATATATATTGGAAAATTTTTAATATTTAATCAGCTAATCCTTACTACTGTTGAGCTATAAATCACAAGCACTAAACAGAGAATAAATTATCATAAAATGAACAGGAAAGCATCGAAAGCAGTGATTGTTTATATTTCAGAATTATTTTCAGTATTATGCCCAATAAGAAATTTCGAAAAGATTGTTAAGGAGGTCTTGAAGTAATTTGCCTGTTCATTGAGTTTTCTGCCCTCAAAATTATGCCCAATATCATTGCAGATGTGAAACTTTAATCGTTTGCCCAATATAAGGTAGGTTTCCAGGTATTATTTGGTTATTTGAAATCAATTACACATATTCATTGTTTTGTGTAAAATAATTAATCAATGGGGCCTACCAAATTATTTTAACAATTCGATAATCTGCCTAACAGTAAATTCTGGCACAATCAAAATTCTTTTATTATATATACATATATGTAGTACGGTATATACAATTAAGCGAAAAGTGTAAAAAAACAACATGAAAAATTATATCTTCATAGTTGGGATGGGTCCCATCGATTCGAAATTAGCGCAAGCGCGCCCCACATTCCAGCAAAGAGCCTCCTGCCGGATTCATCCTCAGGCGCGACAACTGACTGCTTCTCTTCTGCTGCACCAAATTTTCTCATCGCGATCGTAGAGAGCCGCAACACGAATAAAAACACCGCGCGTTTCAGCGTCAATTTTAAATTAATTTTAATTATTGCGTCTGTCACACCTAATTCGCTCAAAACGTATCTATTTGTTTCCTTATTTGGTGGGAAAAAATTGTGATTTACTCATGCTGGAATTAAAAGAAGATTATAAAGCAATTCCGTTGAAGGTAAGTGCTTTTAACGAATAGCAACAACAGTTTTTCCTGGGGATTTAATGCATTAATTCTATGAAATATATTTAATTGGTGCTTTTACAAGATTTCTGGTTCTTCTGTTTTTCCTTAAATAATTTTTTAGATATAAAAAGTAAAAACTATTTATTTTGCTAAATGATTAAAAATTTGAAGCAAGATTTCAGTAATTTGAGCTTGTCTATTCAGAACACTCACACTTAGATATTATACATTACCGAATGTTATTGCTTATTATTAGGTGGTTATGTAATACTTACGGTAGTGGTGCAGAAGAAGAACTATAAACAACACAGAAATGTTACTAATTCCGGGGAAGAATTGCGCTAACATGTACATTGGACTTGAAGAAAACTTGGTTTTTAAAGCTTTTCCATTTCACAAGAGAACTTTAACTAATCCATAAACGTTCTTTATTTCTGGCAATAGGATTAAAGTTGATATTGTTCTGGCATGGGTGGACTTAATTCGAGATAATATTGCCGATATTTGTGTCTGAATTAACTTCAATGAAAGAAATTGATTTAAGGCTTCTCTTAAAAACGGTTACAAATTTTTAAAACTATGACATACTTGGGTGTGTTTGTGAAGCCGGCTTTAAACAAGCTCTAATGTAGCAAAAAGGTGTATTATTTCAATTTAAACACTTGATTTACGTAGAGCTGTTGTTCACTCTTTGATTGTTATCAGCTACAAAAGAATATATGTGATCACGATATTGTTTAACAATTTTAAGTCACGTTTATTTTAAATAATAAGCAATAATATGATAACTTTTGAATTTTATCCCAATGTGTTTAAAGGATAATTTCAATTTGTACCATCTGACTTAATAATGTCTGTACATTCTGCCAATTGGTGAATTAAATTTTATTAATGTTCGGATATTTTGGGACATATGAATTTAAGCTGACAGTTATTCTTTGCCTTTCTCCACACAAATAAGCATATTCGCGAAAAAATTAATTGTGACGGTCAGCTGAATCTCTGATTGTTGGCTGTTATTTGAATTAGCAAGTGTAAAATTTATATAATTGGAAGTTCTTTAGTTTCTCAGGTCATTGCCTTTATTTAAACTTATCATCAGCAATAATATGATAGCTGTCGAATTTTATCTCAATATTTTTAATGAATAATTTCAATTTGTATCATTTGAGTTAATGTTAATACCCTGGGAATCATGATTGAGCTCAAAAGTCATTCTAATTTGTAACTAGTTGAGAAATTCTTTATATCAAATGGTATTTTTCTCACTTTTTGGTGTCTCATGTACGCTGATTGAATTTTTAAATGCATGTTTATATTTTCACTTCCATAGAAATGGGATTATTCCCCAAAGACTTAATTGTGAGGGTCAGCTAATTCACTGATTTTTGGCTGCTATTTGAATTAGCAAGTATAAAATTAATATAATTGGATTTTCTTTAGATATTAAGGTCCTATTTTTAAACATGTTACCCGATTTGGAAGTCAACTCTATTTTATAATACTAAGCAATAATATGATTATACCTGAATATTCTTAACGAATAATTTCAATTTGTACCATATGACTTAATAATATCGGTAGACACTGTCGAGTAGTAAATTAAATTTTCGCAAATATTCTGGGAATCATGAACTTGAGCTGACAATTATTTTTTGTGTGAAGGGTTTCTAATTTCTAACTAGTTGAGAAATTCGTTACATCAAATGGTATTTTCATAACTTATGAGTATTTTGGTGTCTCCTATATAGGTTTTCATGTTTATTATTGCTGAATGCATTTTTAAATGCATGTTTATATTTTCACTTGCATACAAATAGGATTATTTTCCAACGAATTAATCTCTGATTTTTGGCTGGCATGTATAAAATTAATATAATTTGATATTCTTTAGTTTTAAAGTTCTTCCTTTTTTTAAGTTTATCACTCAATTTAGGCGTCAACTTTGTTTTGAATAATAAGCAATAATATGATGCCTAACGGCGTTTTTGGACTCTATCTTGCAGAGTGTCAAAACTTTAGTAAATAATGAACTATTCTATATAATAACATTATAATAGAACTGGTTGAAGCAAAGTTCAGTTTTGTTAAAAATTATTTGAGGATTTTAATCTTGTACTGCAATACATATTATGAAGCACTGAGGCTTAATAATTGACTATATCTAATTGTAATGAATGCAACTTAGGTCAATTACCTAAACATGTGCACACAATACAATACTTAAATAAAATCTACAATATATTTAGCGCAAATAATGGCGAAATCTACGACAAACCTAAACTGGATCGTTGTTTATTTACAGTAAATATTATTATTAGCTTGGATATGGATGTATGGATGTATAAATGATTTTATAAAGTAACATACATTATCGGAGTTGCAATATGATCAAGGAATAAAGCACTAGCGAACATCTCAAAATGGCAAAATATTTCGCAGAGCTCTGAATTTTCAGTTATTATAATTGCTATACCACTGTAAATGTAGTAGTATGTTGATTATTCAGTTCTTTCCAGACATTGAGGATAGCTTCAATGGGAATTTAGGTCTGGGTAAACTTTTTAGTAGGATAATTTATGAAATACTTCTAGTGTTATCCAATTGCAAAGAGTCATTTTTAAACATCAGTCAGGTGGCAGCAGTATATATATATATATATATATATATATATATATATATATATATATATATATATATATATATATATATATATATGCTTGAGATTATTGACCCAGAAACTTAACTATGAAGTGAGTATGTCGTGGGATGTAGGGTCAGGTACAATTAAAACAATTTAATCCTTAGAATCCAACGTTTCGGGTTTAGACATTAGCGGTTTCCATTAATAACTTAGGAGCTATTGATACTAAAGGAGTCTATGTTAACATATAAAATGTGTTTCAATTTGAAGACTGCAGTAATTGCACATAATGCAAAATGTAAGATTTATTAACAACCATATGTATATATATATATATATATATATATATATATATATATATATATATATATATGTATATATACATATATATATATATATATATATATATATATATATATATACACAACAAACAACACACATAGAACAAGGTCACTTATAAAAACGAGCTTGAAATGATTATGAACAAAACTGATTACAAACTGATAGTTCCCTGTTGGTTTTCATTATTCTCAATAGGTACCATTGGTTGTGTGGAGTTTGAGGTCTGTCCAGTGTCTGCTAAAGGGAGTGGTGTTTTTTTTGTTTTATCCACTTTAATCAGGTGCGAGCAGATAGAACTCAGATTATTTATGTCAATTTTCGCATTTAGAGCTGTCCTCCACATTTCCAGGAAAGTTCTTTTTTTGGTATTTTTTTTCCGAGTCCAATATAGTAGTATTATCAAAATCTGGCTTGTGGCCTGTTGAATTGGAGTGAGCGGCCAGAGCACAGGTGTTATGACATTTCTTGATGTTGCTTTTGTGTAAGCAGATTCTCGTTGGCTGACTTTAGTTTTGGTGGTTGCAATATAGCTAGTATCACACTCCAAGCACGGAATTCTATATACACATTAGACCTCTTCATTACTGGATCTTTGTCTTTAGTTTTAGTGAAGACCTTTCCTAATTGTATTACTTTTGAGGTTGTTATCTTATTTAGGTCCTTTGGTATCAACTCCTTTAGTTTCTTGGTAAGGGATCCTACATATGGTAATGTGTTAAAGCTATGAACCTGTTCTTCTGTTGATACCCCAGCTATCTGGTTTGTATTGTTGGTATTAAGGCTAGTTTGTGTATTTGGGTTATTATATAGGATTTTTCGTATTAATGATATTAGGTATCCATTCTGTATTAACAACTTCTCTAAGATTTTCAAGTTTTTTTGCTTAAAGGATTCATGAGAGATCTTCAATACCCTGGTTTTACGTTATGAATAATGTCATTTTTACCCTGAAGGGGTGATACGACATATACATACAGTGTATGTATCTTCCTGGGGCATAGTTTTTTTGGTGCCAGTCCGTCATAAGTTTCCCCTCTTTTCGTATGACTAAAGTGTCTAAGAACGCAATACTGTTCTTAAGATTTTTTCAATTGTGAATTTTAATTTAGGATGAAACTGGTTTAGTATGTCCAGGTCCGCTTCTTTTTCTACTAAGGGAAGAAGCAAATCATCTAGAAATTTTTTACAAAAAGGAACTTTACATGGAAATCTAGGTAATGAACTGTCAAGAGTAAGACCTTCTATTTACAAAAAGATGGTAGCCCAATGGGCAGCACCCTGTCTGCAATATTAGCTCAATTCTATATAGATCTTGCTCTTGACAGGTCATTAGCTAGAACAACAGGTTCATAGCTTTACCATATTACCATATGTAGGATCCCTTAAAAAAAAATAAAGGAATTGATACCAAAGGATCTAAATAAGATAACAACTTCAAACGTAAAACTATTAGGAAAGGTCTTCACTATCAAAACTAAAGTCAGCCAACGAATCTGCTTACACAAAAGCAACATCAAGAAATGTCATAACACCTGTGCTTTGGGCGCTCACTCCAATTCAACAGGCCACAAGCCAGATTTTGATAATACTAATATATTGGACTTGGAAAAAAATACCAATAAAAGAACATTCCTGGAAATGTGGAGGAAGGCTCAAGAAGATAATGTCCTAAATGCGAAAACTGACATAAATAATCTGAGTTCTATCTACTCGCTCCTGATTAAAGTGGATAAAACAAGAAAAAGACAACTCCCTGTAGCAGACACTGGACAGACATCAAACTCCACATAACCAATTGTACCTATTGAGAATAATGAAAACCAACAGAGAACTATCAGTTTATAATCAGTTATTGTCCATAATCATTTCAAGCTCGTTTATATAAGTGACCTTGTTCTAGGTGTGTTGTTTGTTGTGTGCCTCATACATGTTCTATATATATATATATATATATATATATATATATTATATGTATACACATATTGTTGTTAATAAATCTTACATTCTGCAGTGGGAAATATCTCTATTTTGCATTATGTGCAATTACTGCAGTCTTCAAATTGAAACACATTTTATATGTTAACATAGACTCCTTTAGTATCAATAGCTCTTAAGTTATTCATGGAAACCGCTAATCTCTATTTATGTTTCTCTATGGTATGAGTGTATGATCTGCGTTTGTGTTGGTTAATGTCAAATTGGTGTCAACATGACTTACAAAAATTGTTAAGAATGTTTTAGTATTGTATTTTAATTAGCATAATCTGTAAACATCACACTGGTATAAGACATATAATCACTACCTGATGAAGGGGTAAATTATTGATTAATAAATAAACCCCGAAACGTTGGATTCTAAGGATTAAATTGTTTTAATTGTACCTGACCCCCTACTTCTTATATATATATATATATATATATATATATATATATATATATATATATATATATATATTTTTTATGGAGTTATTAAATATTAGATTTGGTTTTAATACTTTACTTTAATAATGATATTAGATTCTATATAATAACTCCACACAATCTTTTTATTAAAATGCTCTGTATCTTGAAAGTCCTCCTCAGTAGAGATTCTAATCTGTTGTAATGACTTCTCAATAAGAACTTTAGACTGTTTATTTACCAATCTGATTAAACTAACGTTCTAATTAACTTACCAAAAACTTGATATTAAAACTAAAACACAGAATATAGTATATTATTATATTATAACCCTTTTTCTTCAATCAACATATATATGTATATAACAATCAAATTAAATATTAGTTAATAAAATGATCAAATATTATTTAAATGTATTCAATCAACACATTTTTATCTATTTATATTTAAATTAATCTAAAAAGATTTGAATTTTCGTATCGTTCTTTTCTATTATTCAATTACTTTTTAAATGACATGAAATTTTAATATGCAATTGTCATTTTCAAATTTTTATCTCTAAACCCGTTACTAAAAAAAATATTTCCCAATAAATCAAACTTTCTAAACTAGTTATTAAAATTATGAATTATTAATAGTTGAGCGCCAATTAAATTGTTTTATAAATAAATCTTTGTGTTAAATACCTTTTTTCACTGTGAAGGTTTCAAAGTGTTATCACAACGTTTTAACTTGTCCTCTTGTATCCTAGTGATTAATTGATCCTTTTACTATGACGATGATGTCCAGGTATAATCTCTGCTTTAACTGCTTCCAAAATATATATACTGCTTATCTCCAACCTTTACTGTTTTCTTTCCAAAATTATTAAAATAGATATACTGCTTCATCTCGTACCTTTGCTACTTCTTTCCAAAATTGTTTATATAAATGTACTGTTTTATCTTTACCTTTTGATGCTTTCCTTTTCAAAAAATTGTTCAAATAGATATACTGCTTTACCTCAAGTTGTTACTTCTTCTCTTTTCTAATACTCCGTATTGTATTGCAAAACCATATATCAGTTGCCTTTGATCTGCTACTTTTCCTTGAATGATATTTGTTTATTTTGTTCACAACTTCTACTAGTTCTGGACTTCTTTTTCCAAATTTTCAAATTTCTGTCCAGATTTGACATTAACTGTCACCTTTTAACCTCAACTAGAGTTTACTGTTGCACTGCCGAATTTATAATTCCCTTTCTTCCTGTCTGCACTCGCTTATATAGTTTTTATTCTGACATGGGACCATATCCTGTTTTTTTAACTTAATTCTTAATTTTGATTTACGATTTTAAAATATAACACTCCCTTCGTTCAAACTTGATCTCCCATTTACTCAATTTTGATTGCCACCATTTTATTTAAATAAAATTTCAAAATCATTACTTTTTCACGCACTGTGTCAAATATTGTCACATCCAATTTCACTGTTCCACTATTTCAAAATTTCTAAAAACTTCTCACTGTTGTACAAAACACATGTTCTATCGAATTCTCTACCCCTCTCTGTCTATCTGACTAAATTTCATATTAAACGCTTAACCTGTTATCTCGTAATTTTGATCCAAGTATTTCTGACATTTGTGATTTTCATTTACAAATTTTAAAGTGGAAATATTAAGTTTATATTAATGATTTGTTCTAAAATGTGAATATAGTATTCTAACATTTATGAAATACTACCCTTGTTGTGCCTGAAATATAAAATTGTTCAAATCCTAATTAATTTAAATTTTGACGTTTATATGTCTATTTGCATATCAGTTTTCAAGGTAAGTTTTACATTTTCTACTTATTAAATGTTTTTTTTTATTTTATAAGCTTCATTAAGTGTCAAATGTGCTTTTCTTTATAAGATTCCTTTTGATCATTTATTGTCTTTGAATTGCATATTGGGTTTCATTTCATTTTTACCTTTCCAAAATTTCAATTCTATATTTTAATATTGGCTTTCAATTAGGCTTGGGTCGTTCGTGAATGAGTCGTTCAAAACGAACGACTCTTCTACATGTGCCACGAATGAGCGGCACAGTTAAGTCAAATAGTGAACGAGCTATTAATAGAGTCATTCGGCTCGAGCGAGTCGAGAGTCATAGGATGTGCTAAACGTTCAACGTTCAATTTTTCGACCGGCACAGTCACCTCGGCTCGGAGCAGTGGAGAGAAAAGAGCCGTCAGCCGTCTGGTTCATGAGATGAAAGGTATTTTAAAATTTGGTCGGAAGGTTTTATTTTCAAAGAATCGGTGAATGGGTATTTTAAATTTTTATTATGACAGGCACTAAGGCACAGGATTGTTATTGTTTTGCAGTGTTTTTGTTTGTGTTTTTGTTCTATTTGGGTTATAAGTAAGCATAATAATTTTATTTGTTTTTAATGTTTAGAATTTTTTCTTATTTTTGTTACCAAATAATACAAAAATAAAAATTTTGTATTTACGTAAACTAATGATCTTTAAATTATGACTCACCAAAACTTTAATATTAGTTTGAGCAGTAAACTAGACAAGTAGAGACATTATATAAATCCGCCTAAGGCTAAACGGCTGTGTTTTAGGAGATCGTTCAATTGAACGACTCATTGTGAACGACTCGTTTTGGTGAGCTGAACGAAATGAGCCGGCTCACTAAAAAGAGTCATAAAACCCAACGCTACTTTCAATACATATAATACTGTTGTAAAGTCCGTGGGTTCAATTTAAAATTATAAAACTAATATTCACTTTCACTTTTCTAGAAACTTTTATTTACATCGAATATACAACAGCTGATTCAAATATGACAATAACAATTTTACATATAAGCTCTTCGCTCCATCAACTGAACTCGCGATCGTGGCCTGCTTCCTTTATAAAGCCAGCGTCGAATTCTCCTTGTTTTTCTTCTGGATAGGGCATAGGCATTATTGTGCAAACGGCCGGCACGGTGTTCCACCTTGAAGTCGTATTGCTGTAATTTCTCCATCCATCTGGTCAGTTGTCCTTTCGGTGTCTTCATGTCTAGCAGCCATTTGAGCGCGGCATGATCTGTTCGGATTAAGAAATGACGACCATAGAGGTATTTGTTCTTTTCTGGTGACGAGAATCCACGGCTGTAATACTCGATCACTCTCTCTTCACCATCTTGCACCTGGGATAGGACGGCCCCCAAACCTGTGTTGCTGCGTCGGTGTCTAAGATGAACTTGCCGGACTGTGTAGGAAAGGCTAGAATTGGGCTGGAACATAGTGCTGCCTTCAGTCGCCTAAATGATGTTTCGCAATCCTGATTTCAATGAAAGGTGTCTTTCTCAGTGGTCTGCCGATGTAAAGGGGCGGCGATGGTGGCAAATCCCTCAACAAAACTCCGGTAGTATGCATAGAGGCCTAAGAAGCTTCGGAGTTCATGTTTGTCGCTTGGAACTGGCCAATCACGGATGGCTTCTATCTTGTCTTCGTTGGTGCGAATTCCTGACTCGGACACTACGTGGCCCAAAAACTCTTTTTGGAACAAGGAACACTTCTTCGGATTGAGTCTCAGGTTGGCATTATTAATTCTGGAGAACAGTTCGTCCAGGTTCTTCAGATGGTCGTCGAATGTCTGACCCATGACTAGAATGTCGTCGAGGTGTACTAAGCACGTCCTCCATGTTAACCCGCTCAGTACATACTCCATTAGCCTTTCAAATGTAGCGGGTGCATTACATAACCCAAAGGGCATGACCGTGAACTGAAACAGCCCTTTACTGGTGGAGAACGCTGTCTTCTCTCTGTCGTTTCCGTGTAGACCAACCGGCCAATATCCACTTTTTTGGTTTAGTGTGGAGAACAAACGGGAGCCTGCTAGTGTGGTAAAAGTGTCATCGATTCGGGGTAGTGGATAGCTGTCGTTCTTCGTGACATCATTCGCTTTCTGTAATCCACGCAAAATCGGGTGGTTCCATCCTTCTATTTAACTAGCACGACGGGAGCGGCCCATGGGCTGATGGATGGCTCAATACCTCCATTATTTTAACATGGACTCGATGTTTTCCTCGACTGCCTGTTGTTGCCCCAATGGTAGTCCTCTAGGTGGTATTCTGATGGGTTGAGCCTTTCCGGTATCTATTCGATGCTGGATGATGTTGGTGCCACCTGTGGTTCCATCTTGGCTGTTAAAAATTTGGCAGTGCTTTGTGTTAAATTGCTTGGCTTTCTTCTGGTTCTCTGGTGTCAGGTGTGTCAAATGGTCAGCAAACTGTTGTAGGAACTCTTTACTGGGCCCTGTCTCCTTCACCGACGTCTGGTACTCATCTTCGCAATTGATGATGGTCTTTACTGGCTCGAAACAACCTATCTCTTGACCATTGGCAATTCTGAAGTCGTGGTTGGACAAATTCATGATTCTAATTGGTATATCTCGTCCGGTTTTAACTATAGGCCGTCCAACTAAGTAGTCATGAGCTGAGTGTAGGGGCTCCACCATTCCAACGCAGCTCCCAGGATTGCTGTCTAGGTGCCCATAAATAATCTGTTCCGTTTGACCGGGAATTCTAGCTGAAGACTTGGTCACAATTTTTATGGAGGTGAGTGAACTGTTGACGGGCCGTGTCAATACAAATTCCTCATTTAGGAACCGAAGAACATCATATCTCGGGTCGAACATAAATCCATGCTGGCTAATTAGGTCTATACCCAGTATAAAATCGTCCTCAATATTCGCTACCAGGACCCTATGCCGGATCATGCTGTCCCCTATCTGTAGCACGACATCTGCCTCACCCTGTATTGACATGGACTCGCCGGTGAATGTCCTGAGCTAGATTGTGTTGGTAACTGGCCGGATTTGTGATGCTCTTAAAACCCTGGACTTGGCAATAGACACAGCGGCGCCGGTATCGATGGTGATGATAACTACTCGCCCGTTGATGCTGTCTCTGATGACTAGGCTGCCGCTATCTCGGCAAAATCCCTGGATGCATAACGTTTTGGGG
Organism: Octodonta nipae; assembly: GCA_034190945.1. Taxonomy (NCBI): domain Eukaryota; kingdom Metazoa; phylum Arthropoda; class Insecta; order Coleoptera; family Chrysomelidae; genus Octodonta; species Octodonta nipae. The sequence continues at coordinate 68,039,739 of CM067217.1, read as the reverse complement.
GCTGGTGGAGGGTCAGTCAGCATTCGTCCCCTTATGCTGACTGGCTGACGGTCCCTGGACATGTGGCTGTTCTGTTCGTTACCCCTGGTCAGTGATCGTTCAGGTAGCTTCACTCGACAGTCACGTTGGAAGTGTCCTGTCTTCCGTATCGGTGACATGCCCCTCTGGTGCCAGTTCTTTGTGACTGTTCTAATATTTTGTTCAGAATAGCCAGCAGTGCTTGAAATGGTGACTCTGACTCTTCCTGGTTAAAGGACACTGCTCGGACCCTCGGCTTCGACATGTTCATGACGGCCTCTACTTCCAAAGCTCGAAGTAGAGCTTCATTACTCTTCTTGACGCCACTCAGTCTTAAATTTCTTTGTACTTCCACATCTCTGATGCCGTTTATGAAACTCTGTGTAGCCAACTGGTCTTTCGTTTCCTCTGGCAGGTCTGGGTAGGACAAGTGTACTAACCGTCTAATCTCTGCTTCGAATTCTTGGAGGCTTTCACCGGATTTTTGAGTTTTTCCACTCAGTTGGACTTGGTATACCTGACTCAAGGATTGATTGTCGTATCGCTTATCCAGAATGGCGATGATCTTGTCGAAATTGCCTTGTTCCTCGACTGGAATGCTTTGGAGGAGTTCTAGGGCCGGAGCTCTTAACGAAATTACCAGAGAGTAGATTTTTCTTGATTATCCCGTCCATTAGCTGAAGCCACGGCCTCGAATTGCCGTTTATACATGGGCCAAGATGAACTGCCGTCGAATGTGGGTGGGTTACTAAAGGAACCTTTGGTACTCACGGTGTGCTGGTATTTTCCTCGCTGTAAGTCCTGTTGCATTTTTAACCGACTTCCAAAAAGGAGAAGGTTATCAATTCGTCGCGTATTTTTTCGCTTTTTTTTTTTGTATGTATGTTACCTGATTTCTTTTCCTGTGGGGCACCGCTTTGAACGAATACGGTCTTGTTTAATAGAGTATATTATCCGAATTGGTGAAACTTCAAATTTTGGAAAAGAATTCTATTGATAAAGTCATAATATTTGTGAACGAACACATGCGTGCATGGAAATCGACCAATATCCCTAATATTTTAGTCGATTTTTCGATAACTCCTTATGGATGTGTATAGTTTTTTAACGTTTAATCTATTAAGGAAGATCCTTAGGTGATCTCATATACTTTTCTGTGACGTGCAGCTTGCAGTTTTGCAAAAAATCGCCGAAAATTCCAAAATTCTTATCAAAAATTTCATCGAAATGACATAACGGACATTTCCTCATAAATATTTTAATTCCAACGTAATAGTGCGGTAATTTTAGGCACTGGAAGTTTTAATTGCGAATTTGAAAATTTTCTATGTACATTTCAACCATATAGGTAGTAAAGCATAGTATTTTCGGCTCCTTAAATCAATGAGTACCAAGCTCACTTTGTTTGTATACCAGGTAAATACCTATTTAAATGCAAATTTTTCCATTTTGCGAAGACGGTACTTTTGGTTGTCACATTTTCCCGGCCTAACAGAAAATTCAGTGACAACACATGTCAAACTTTAAATTGGTACTTGGTGGCTTATAGACAGGGTGTTTAGTTATAGCAAACAAAATCACAAAATAAAGTGGTAGAAGGAGTTGCATTTATATGAAGATTGAAATATAGGACGGACTAGAATGATAGTGGTCCTTAGACAGCCGTATGTACAGGATGGTTGGAATATAGGGTGGACTGGACGTTTGGTGGTATAAAAATGTTGAAAAAAATGTGAAATTAAAATTATATAGGGTGATTAAAAAACTGTTATATGATGTGGACATAAGCAAATCATATACAGGATGGTTGAAATATATGCTGGAGTTGAATTATATTTATACAGTGTGATTAAAAAATTATTTCTTTTATAGCCCATAAGAATTTGCATAAAGTGTGGAGAGGAATTAATGTTACACAGGGCGATAACATAAAATGTTAAAAAGGAAATAATTTATGGGGTAGCCCACAAGGAGTTATATACTATGGTTGAAATATAGGACGGATTTGGCTCCGTAAGTATAGGATTGATTCTACTCCGTCTTATAGTTTACAGAAGGCAGCTAACAAATTTATGGTTGTCCGTGGGCAGTCGTATGTACAGGCTGGTTGGTACACAGGGTCGTCCCATAACAACGTTGGCCCGGGACTCGTGCACAGACTAACGACATGCCATTAGAAACAAGGGAAGATATTGGTCCCAGTCTCTTTGGTGGTCAGAGACTACCTTTGACAAATGGCGGTTAATGGTCCAATTCATCCGTTCGACCATTTTTTCGGATTGCGGATGTAATGTTATCGTCCGTGTTATATTGTTCCTCAAGAGTTTGCAGACGTCTTAGAAACTCGAAATTCCTAGGTTGGTCTCAGTGCAACTCCAAGAGAAGACCAAAACGGCTGATCCATTCCCTGACAAGGACACCAGCAACGGTAAATGCTTTTGATTCGGTAAGGCATAAACTTCTGTTTATTTATTGAAATAGTTCATCACTACCACAATGTACTTATTTCCGTAGTCCGATTCAGGAAATGGGGACCATTTACTTGCTACACAAACCATACATTTCCGGCACCAATCCTGGACCTTTGCTTGGTAATTTACCCTATAGAAGAGTTCTCTTAACTTCTCAAGGATTTTCGTCACTCCCAGATGTCCTCCGGTTGTACCATCATGTATTATATTTCTGGAACGGGAAATATCTTTCCACATAGGTTTGCGGGCTTCTTCTTTCCACCGGATCAACATTTTTAACTCAGGATCTAATCTCTGGTCTTTTCGGATCTCCTCTGATTACCAACGGTTATAGACGGCGGTAGTTCTACAGGGAACAGCCCCTTTTTCTCCAGCTTCTTGACAATGTTTGCAATCATCAGGGCATGGTGTCCTCGAGAAGGCATCAACATTCCTATGGCTTATTCCCGGTCGATGTTCAGTCTCAAAGTCGAATTTTTGCAACCACTCAATCCATTTTGCCACTTGTCCTTGTATTAATTTTATGTTTCACCAGATCAGTCCGTCCTCTTTTTCTGTTCCCTACGTCGAAGATATCCTGGTTTTTTTTTCCGATGTCCCGCAATTTAACTTTATGGATTGGTTTTAAATTCTTGGACAATATGGTTATGAGTTTCTCCAGTTCCTCAGATAGTTTACCTACCACCGTATTGCTGTATGTTATGTGCCTCTGACTACAGACAAACTGTTGACCAGTGCCCCAAATTTGATCCTTTCTTCAACGGAACCGAGTAATGATTCAAGTTCACTACTCTTATTGGCACGAAATACAGTCTTACCCAGTGCAATTCCTCTGCAGATATTTCCGTCGCTAAGTTCGGGAACAAACATAATTACTGTTCCATCTTTAGCTTTCCCTTTTAGGCAGTCAGCTCTTTCCGGAACATTTACATCCTCTGCTGAGATTGCTCGAAGCATTATGTGGCCTTTCCCATTAAGCACCACTTATTGGTCATGCACTCGCAGAATCCCAAGATTAAAGTTCAACTGGAATCCTTTGGAGCCCATGACATCCATTCCAATGATGACTTCGTCTTCGATGTCCGCCACTAATGCCCTATGTTGGAATCTCCCAAGACATTTCCACCCCTATTTCACAAGGGACCTTAACTGTTTCTCATGTCGCTGTTCGCAGTTACCATTTTATTGGTTTTATCATCGTCTGTTCAAAACCAATGTTGGGCATTATAACTGTTTTCGTCGCACCCGTATCCAGCAGCATTGCACATTGCTTCTTGTTATTAACGCCATATTCGAATACACTGTTAATGTGGTGACGTAGCGAAGCGACATATGGTTTGATAGTTGGGGCTTGTTGTCTATGGGTCCATGGTGGTCTCTTCACATCGACCTTCTTTAGTTTCGCCGACGAGAAAGTCGGTACTTCGTTGCTCTCCTTGCAATGACTCTTTGTATGTGTTACCTTACAAGACTTCCGACATCTCAGTTGTCTTTTTTGGTAAGGACTTCCTCTACTGTCTTCATTAGAGAGGCTTTATTATTACCGCCATCTTCTGATTCTCTGTCAATGATTCGGACTCTGCCCTGACCTCTAGGTATTATTCGCAGTCTCGAATTCTAGAGCTCGACCCAGTGCTTCCACTAATAGAGTCGGTTGAGATAGTCTCAATGCTTGTCGTGGTCACGCAGTTCGTCAAAAAACGCTTGCACTGCTAATTTTTCTATTACATTTTCCGCTGTGGCTTCAAACACTTCATTAGATTTCTGGTGACGATTTGTTAGTTGGTAGTGGTAAATGTACTCCAACTGGATCTGTCCATACCTCAATTCTAAATGTTTGACCAGTTTTTCGTAGTTTTCTTGCTCCGGGGTATTCAACGTTTGCAGAATATCTGTAGCATCCCCTCTTAGAACAAGGGTTAAAGCTATTGTCTTCTCCTCTGTCGACCATCCATTTAACTTTGCTGCAGCCTCGAATTGGCGCCGATAAATAGTCATTGATGATTTTCCATCAAATTGTGGAGGTTTCATTTTGTGTCTTGTTCCCTCGAGGATAATTTCGAATCCCCTACTTCAGGATTGTTTGTGCTTTCGGTCTTTGGAGGAGTTTCTACCCTTTGTGACTACCTGCTCTTCTATTTTGCTGATCTCAACCTCCGTTATCTGTTTTAGCTCTTCGATCTGCGTTTCATTTTTGACTGTCGCCTGCTTCAGCTCTACGACCATTGTTTGCTCTTCCACCCGCGTTTAATTTTCAACTATTTTCTCTTCCAGCATTTCTGAATTTTTCTGGACCATGCTTTTCAAATTTTTTTCTGGGGATTTAGAATTTTCCAGTAATTTTTCTTCTTGTGTTTCAGAATTTTCTAGTAATTTGTTTTCTAATGAATTAGAAATATCTTCTAACGACACTCTTAAGTTATTAGAATATTCTAGTAATTTGTCTTCTAGGGTTTTAGAATTTTGTTGTAATGTTTGTAGCTTATCTTCTAACGACTCTTTCAGATTATAGAATTTATCTCCATTTGTTTTAATATTCTATGTTCCCATTACCAGAAACTTCACCCATATACATATTGGGATTGTTAACCCTCATTGATTAGGGCGTCTCGTAGCCGTTGTATTAATTCACTTTCCTTCCCACTAATTTCTAAATCCCCTTACTCAAGTTCTTTTTTACTTTCAACTGGTTCAAGTTCACCGCTTTAAACGTTGTTACTCTATTTATTTTTCACTACTAAAGTTCAACAAATACACTACACCTGACACCATTGTAATGTTTTCGATTGCTCTCGGAGTCTTGGATTTATTTAAAAACACAATGGAACTCACGAGTTTATTTCCATTTCTTTTATATTCACACAACTGTTTACAATTTATCTTGAACACCATGTTTACTAAACTTCGAGTAAATACTGAATGAATTCTATTGCCAGCTCTCAGTATTTATATATTTCTTCTCGGAATACTCTAGAAGATTTCTCGAGCATTCGATGAAACCTGATGAATTTCCATTAGCGCCTCGGGTCGACAGACCAACTTTCCTGTCACACTATAAATCGATATTATTGTGCAGAAAAAAGCTGAAAATAATTAGAAGCATAAGGGCAATATGTGATTATTCATACGCATAAAGCACATGAGGTCAATTAGTGATATTGCAAAATGAGTATTATCGAAATGCGTTGATTGAATTATAGGTATGCACAAAAGGTTTATGCAAAATACTACATGAAATATGTTAAATCATGTTATTGAGTTGAGTTTGATACCTTTCCAATAAAATGCGAAATCAAGCAATTTGTTGACTAAACGCTTTCGGTTGGATAAAACAATTTCAAATTTGAGACAAAAATAATAGTAGGTGCAGTGATTCGTAATGAATAAAGTGTTGAAAACAAAATTAGTAATTCGAGAATTTAAGGTGTTTTACATAAATTGGTTCAAAGAACCAAACAAAAAGCTAATTCACTTATTTCTATCTTTGATATCACAACTGATATACTTTAAAATAATCTTGATTATGAATAGTTACTTACTCGGAAACTTAACTGAATTGACTAATTTAAACACTCATCTATTAAAGAATACCCCATACATGGGTATATTCTGTTCATACCGTTCCAAAGGTCCCACAAATAAAAAGGTCATACAAGGACAAACTTGGCATCCAACATAAGGGTTATTTCTTCCCTGATAAAAATAAATATTGAAAACTCCCCATAAAATTGACAAATGCGAAGTAAACCCTAAGATTAAAGAATATATACTAGTTATATTTCAATATTTCACGTGACCTTCAATCGATTTAATATAAGCTAATTATTTATTAATGTAACGAAATAAATACTATAGTGAATAAATCTATAATAATTTAGTGGATGAAGTAAATGTGCATATATACATACAAAAATACAAACATATACAGGGTGTTTCTAAAATACGAGTCCAAACTTCTGCTGTGTATAGAACACATTAAAATAAGCTAAGAAGTCCCAATTAACATGCCCCTAAAACGCACCATTAGGAAGTTATATGCCCTTAAAAGGGCTCAAGCAAAACTGTTTTTGTCTGTTACTGACAAAAGGATCAACAATAAGTAGAGAAAAATGTATGGGTAGTTTATCAATAACTTAAATTGTTAAGCGTTATGTCAACGGCAGTCATTTATTTGCAATGGTTAACATTTTTGGTCTAATAACTTAAAGAGCAGAGTAATTTTCAAACTCAATTTACTCGAAAACCATTAGAAATATCGATTTAGACAGAGATAATATTTTTTACGTAAAATTTGTAAGATTTTATAAATCTGTAGAGAAAATTGTAAAAATATTGAAATAAAAAGAAAGACTGAAAATCCCCTTCACCAACCTAAATAGGAAGCTTATGATTTGCATGTTGTTTAACCTAAAAAATTATGTAAGACCAAAACATTTTTTTAAATTTATTTTCTACCGTATTGTCAATAACAGAAAGAAACCAGTTTTGTTTGAGTCCATTTAAGGCTAGATAACTTCCTAAGGGTGCGATTTAGGGCACATGTTAATACAGAATTTTTGGTTCAGCATGTCTGTAATATGTCCATATAATTTCAGCAATGTGACATATCGCTCCAGTCTCAAGTCCCTAAGAAACGTCAAAGTTAGACCTCAATATTACTTTAGGTGCCGTTCAAGTATTACGTAAGCAGATTTATTACAATTATTTACCCTTCCCTCTCTCCCTTGTCAGCATAAGTAACCAAAGCTCTTACCACCTATGTCATCAAATTAAGCAAAGCAAACACCCTCCTATAGTGCTTACGTAATACTTGAACGGTCCCTTAGCACAAACAAAAATTTCCAGTTCCTTTAGAAGACCACCTGTTTTGTTAATGTCCACGTGTAGTATATTATTACTATCAATCTGTTCAATCTTATTTGTACATCAATTAATTGCTCTTGGGCAGTTATTTTGAATATCTGTGTATTTTTTTGTCTTCTTAAAATGTCCAAGAACGGCTGCATTGTGTTTTGATCAAGGGCACCAAGTATTAACGCCTCGAACAGATTCTCCAAATGCTCAGAAACCATCACTATTCCACAGTTATTATCGAGAGATCTAGGCAACATGTGCGGCAATTTTTCCGTTACCTCGAAAAGACCTCGGACAAAAAGTATTGAAATCTATATTGTCCAAACAAGCCTTTAAGTTTTTAGAAATGGTATTATTCGAGAAAGAATGCGCTTTTCAGTGTGCGACAATCGTAGTATAGCGTTAGACATAAGCTCATCTCTTCATGAAAATATTACATTTTATCGCAAAAGGTTTTTCTCGAATTATTAAAGTGATTAGTCTTTTTGTGCCGTCTATTCTCTGCTGTTACATAGCGATAATCTGCCGTTTGTGTTAACTGACTTGCTTGCCTGGGCATTCTGTTTCTTTCGATCTGGCCAAGTGTTCTTCTTATAATTCATTTTTTCTTCTCTCTTGTGTACGTATTCTAACGTTATCCATCCTGAGAGCACGTTGTTCAGGTGATTGATTTTCCCTTTTCTCTTGTGTCTTCTACCGATATCTTGTCTATTAGTGCGTTGGTCTAACGATTTGTTTTCTCTATTTTTAGTTACTCCTAAACTATTTTTTTTCCAAGCATTGTCGCTTGTGAACATCGCGTCAATTTCGCCTTTTCTAAATATATCTTTCTTTGCATAGTACTTTCTTTTTTGTTAATGTGGTTCCCACGAGTATAGGACAAAAACCAGACGTACATTGTAGGGGGATGAGGGCTTCACTACAACAGGGTTCGCCCTGGTATCTTAAGGTGCAACGTTAGGGATATGACATTGTTAATGTAACATGGTTCCAAGGAAACCATTTTTTGGACATTATCAGTTCGTCAGATGGGGCAAAATTTACAAAAATGGTCTATTTAATAGGCACAATTCCCATTACATTAGTTCCCATGTACAAATTTTCAAGAGAGTTGGCACTTTAATGTTTATTTTATTAAGAACATTTAAATGGTAAAATTTTAAATAGGTTTTACCTTTTGCATTATTCCCTGCTTTTGTAACTTTTATAGGTGAAGGTTAGTTGGTTATTTGACGGTCCTTTTCTATGGCCACCTCGTTCGTCTGAATTGTCCGTTCAGGATTATTTTGTATGGGGTGGAATAAAAAATAAAGTTATGATAGTCCCATACAACAAGTGAGAAATGCATTCAGAAATTTAGAGCCTAAATAAAAAAAATGCTACTCATCGGAAACTGCTTAGAAGATGCGAAACGTGCTTAGGTGTTCAATGGCGTAACTTTGAACATTTACTAAGATAATTTGTTTAAAATGTCTCTATACGGTAGGTTTACGTGTTTTCTGTTATTTTGCATTTGTTATTTTCTAAGAAAACAACATTTAATAATTTTAGATATTGCATAATAATTGTTAGTTTGACTGATACGAAATTCTCTAGATAGCATTATTCGGTTAAATGGTTTCCGCAATGGCATCTGCTTCTTTGTTACTTTATTACAGTCGCTATAAATAATAAAGATACGGAAATAATCTTGTTTCCTATTACGCTTCGTGTAAGCATATTTTAATAGCCGGAAAACGGTTTTTCCTAATTTAATCGAAAGTTAGGAGGTTTAGATATAAGGAACGTAATACAAATTTACTTTCATTTTTACTGCTGAATAAGATCCCGACAAGAAAATTGGGAGCTTCCATTCGAAAATTTTGAGTTTAAGCATATTGTGAATCTCATTTTTACTAGTTTTTCAAGAACACCTTGTAGAAAAAGAGGTAATTTTTCAGCGCCGTTTGCTGACTTAAGTTTTCCAATAAGACATGCCAAAAACGGTTTTAAGACAGATAGTTGTTTAGCGAAAATTGTCCATTATTCGCAGAACTGTCATTTTTGACATAAAAATGCAAATATCTCGAGAATGGTTAAATTTAGATATAACATGTTGTTAATCAAATTTATCTAGAATTTAATGTCCAAATATTCAGTAACATACAGGCTGTTCTAGTTGATATAAGAAAGTTTTGGGGACGTACGGTATAACCAGAAGTGTCAGTTATGCAAATGTTTTACTTACATAGAATCTATCGGCTTAACAACTTTGCCAAACTTTCAGAATTTTAAAATCGATATTGTTTTAATTACAGGTAACCGCCCACCTGTATATGTAGTCTAAGAATACTCACCAGAAATAAGAGTTTTATTTTTAATTGAGCAAATTGTCTTTAATTCATTTTTGTCAATTTTTTACGACTTGCTAATCAATCATATGAATGCAAAAATCATGTTAAGTGGAATTTTGATGAGTAAGGTTTTTTCTTTTAAACTGAACTGTTGAAAGAACAACTTTGTACATTAAAACTTTACTGAATTAGAACAGGATCAAAACCAATAATTAGCAGAACTATTGCCAAGCAACAATTTAATTCCACTCTCGCTGAATGAAGAATTTTGTTCTTCATCTCAAGTTATTGAACAAAATTATATATGCATTGGTTTTAGGGGAAATAAATGACAAATTCTTAGTTACTTATTTCTGGTTACATAATGGAATTGGGATGCATATAATACCTATCAGATCCAAATAAATTAGGTTTACCGTGTTTATAATGAGTCTTCCAGGACCGTCAAACAATGAAATGGGGGAGAAAAGGAAAAAAATTGCGATGCCTTAAAAATGGTAAACGATTTAACTATCGTTTTCAGTGAGTTCTGAACACGCCTAATCGTAGACAATAATTTTACTTCAAAGTAATAATTTTAGTATTTATATTAAATTATCTATTTAAATGTCTTAAAAATGAACAAACTCGTAGATATAAAAAAATCTGCTTCAAAACCTACAGAATTCAATTTAGAAATGTATATATAGATTTATATTAATTCATAGAGGTAAAATTTGTTTGTTGCTTTGTTTGCAGCGGGTAATCGCTAGAAGTAGTGAACCGATTTTGAAAGTTCTTTCACAAATAGAAACCTACTCGATCTGCGAATAATGAAATATTAAGCGGGAAAAATCGGGAACACTATTGTTTTATATAGAATTCAACATCTCCGAAGTTGAAAGTAATTCTGGTATGAATCTTTCGTATATACTTTTCCAAAATAAAGTGAAGCCGGTTATATCTTTGTGCAAAAATTTATTATCCGAAAAGGGGTATTAGGGTATTATATATATATATATATATATATATATATATATATATATATATATATATATATATATATATATATATATATAGGGGAAGGTTGCTTAAGTCGTACCCTTAAAACAAAATTGACTTTAAATTGGAAATTTTTTAACAAAATTGTCAGTTATGAGACTTATTGGGAACATCAGTAAATACTGGCTTTATTTGTATAAAAATATTGTACAATTTTGATTACATTTCTTTTAAACGTCTAATTTCAAAAATATTGTAATCGGTACGACTTAGGAAACTGGTTTCCTAAGTCGTACCTCCGATACCTTAAGTCGTACTTATGCCAAAATAAAATAAAAATGAGATTATATAGTAGTTAAAAAATAATTGATTTATTTGCAATTAATACAAATGAATTTTTTAATTCGTCTTGACACCCCAGCACATTTGTCATGCATCCAAATTTTGCATTTTAGGCATTGAATCATATCTTCCTTCCTATCCTCCTCGCAGAGGGTACAATACCAGTCCTTATTATCATTATTTTTTCTCTTTTTGAATTCTTCTGCAACTATTTTGCGATTCACAGAAGCCTTTTTCTGTTCTAGACATGTTTGGAGGTAATCTTTATACGGAGAAGCCGTTAATTCTATAGTGAAAACGCGTTTACGCGATGTGTCAGTCAAGGATGGCACTGGAGAAATCACATTTAAGTTTTCTTTTATATTATCAGCAGGGTCAAAGGTAATAATAGAATCTAGAATTTTCAATTGGAAGAGTTTTAATATCAATTTGTGAGATCACTTGAGAAGGCGTTTGAAGATGGAAGAGATTTCTCAGTCTCTTCCGCAGAATCAATTTTTTCGCATTCCGTATTTTGGACTGAAGAAGTAGGTTTTGGTAATACAACATTGTCCTTACTAAAAGAAATGTCTTCGTCTCTAAAGACATATCTACGGTGGTACGACTTAAGAAGTACATGTGAGTACGACTTAAGAAACATGTGATGCCCACTTCAAATAACCTTAATAAATATATCAGAGTAAAGATTTTACAAAATCCATGTGTGAATCAATAACTGGATAGATGTATAACATATATTTAACATTAAACAAATATTTAGTTGACTTTTACTTACTTTAGTTGCTTCCAAAGTACACAATAAAATTAATGGGAACGAGGGACGAAACGAATTATTTCCATAACCTCTCTAAACATATTCGGCGGGAACGGACTATTGAATGTGCACTAAATATGACCTTCTGCTACGCGAATGCAGTATTTTAAGTTGCCTATAGTGTATTCTAGTTAACGAAACAACTAAGGTACGACTTAGGCTGTGGTACGACTTAAGCAACCTTCCCCTATATATATTGTTTTAAACTCCGTGGGTTTAATTACTTAATTTTTTAAAAAATACTCATGTGCGCTTCACTTTCTAGAATTTTTATTCATAACTAAACATCAAAAATTCTCAACAGCTGATTCTAATACAATAACGTCGAAATCATAATAATGGGTACGCTATACCAATTAACTACTGAAATTAATATCGCCGTTTATAGCGTTCACTGAATTTTCTGGTAGTTCTACCTTTGTTCGCACAACGTCCAGGCTGATGGTTCTTGCTCATTTTGAAGACTCTAGAAATTGATGTTTTTATGTTATTTCGTCAGGGACGGAGAGGATACATTTCATTCTGATCATTCCGATCAGAAACATCCCCTTGATGGTCTCGTATAGACCATCCCAGGCGTGTATCCTTGTTGCTCCGTTGGGGGTTGTCATACTTTGTCCCTCTCTTGGAATCCGACTGAATTGGCCTTGAGGTCATATCGCATCTTCATCCGGTCATTGGTGGCCAACATCTGCGTTCGGGCTAATTCGTGTATTGCCAGCATGTTATGTAGGCGCTGGTCGGCATACTCGTTGATGTCTTGGGAAGGTTCTTCGGGGGAGTCAAAAGCCAAATCGCAGGATAATCGCAGCTTTCGTCTGGATAGGACCCTGGCTGGAGTCAAGCCTGTACTAATATGTACGGCTGAGGGGTATGCCAGTATGCCAACAGGAATAGGGGTATTTGCTCATCCCAATCACGCTAGTTATTGCTGACGACCTTGGATCGGTGTTGTTCCAAGGTCTTGTTGAATATTTCCTCCATTCCGTCTGACTGTGGGTGCAATGGTGTTGTTCTCGTTTTCCTGATCCCCAACATCGTGCAGACCTTCTGGAATACATTCGATTCGAAGTTACGCACCTGGTCTGAATGTAGTTCCATCGGGACGCCAAACCTGCTGAATAGCTGTTCTGATGGTGATGGTGATCGTTCAGGTAGTCTGACTCTGCAGTCGCGTTGGAAGTGCCCTGTCCGTCTACAACGGTAGCATGCTCTTCTGGTATCAGTTCTATGTGAATGTTTTAATAGTTTGTTCATACCAGCTAGCAGCGCTTGAAAGGGTGACTCTAACTCTTCCTGGTTGAAGGAAACTGCTCGCACCCTCGGCTTGGACATGTTTATGACAGCCTCTACTTCCAAAGCCCAAAGTAGAGCTTCACTACTCTTCTTGATGCCACTAAGCCTTAGATTCACTTGTACTTCCACATCTCTGATGCCGTTTATGAAACTCTGTGTGGCCAATTGATCTTTGGTTTCCTCTTACAGGTCTGGGTAGGACAGGTATACTAATCGTCTACTCTCTGCTTTGAACTCTTGTAGACTCTCGCCAGATTTTTGCATTTTTCTACTGAGTTGGACTTGGTATACTTGGCTCAAGGATTGATTGTCGTATCTTTGGTCTAAAATGGCGATGATCTTGTCTAAATTACCTTGTTCATCGATTGGCAGGCTTTGGAGGAGCTCTAATGCCGGACCTCTTAACGAAATTACCAGAGAGGTAGATTTTTCTTGGTTATCCCATCCATGAGCTGTAGCCACGGCTTCAAATTGCAGTTTGTACATGGGCTAAGATGAACTGTATCAAATGTGGATGGTTTACTAAACGAACCTGGGGTACTCACAGTGTGCTGGTATTTCCCTCTCTGCAATTCTTGTTTTAATTGTTTAATTTCAGTTTTTATTTTGTTTTGGATGGCACTGATTTTGTCTTGTAGTTCACCTACTTCGCTTTGTACTGTGTTTTTAATGAGGCTGATTTCAAATTTCACCTGGCTCTGGATGGAGTCGATGTCATGTACTTTGGTTTCAAGAGCCTCCACATTATTTCTTAGCATCTTTATGTCGTCGTTTATTTCTTTTATATATGATTCCACTATTTGCATTCTTTTATCTATTGTTTCATTAACTTGCGATACTATTTGCATTAATTGCTCAAATTGCGGTTGTCTTTTTAATTCATCAGCCTGTCTTTGTAATTCAGTTCAGGTCTTCTTTTTCTTCAAATATTTTCAAAATCATTTTGTCATCTTAATTTAATTTGTTCTTGTTTTTCTTCAAATTTCGAGAATAATCCTTCAATTAAATTGTCTTGTTTTTCATCCATAGATTTTACTAATTTTTGTTGAATTTCTTCCAGATGTTGTTTTTTTTCTCACGTTTTTCAAGGATCTGCGTTATTTTTTCGTCTAGTCCATCCGTAACCTGTTTGAATATATTTTTGGTAGTATCGTCCATTTTTTCTTTTTCCATACTTCGGATTTCCATAATTCAAATTGCGATTTTAACTTCACTTAATCCTTCACTTCTGACCACCAAATTATTATAAAATCCGTGGCTTCAGTTACTTAATTTTAAAAATATACTCATGAAATTCTAGAAAGTGAAGTGTCACTTTCTAGAATTTTTTTGTTATTCACACGTAAACATCAAAAATTCTAAACAGCTGATTCTAATACAATAACATCCAAATCATAAAAATAAGTACGCTCTACCAACTAACTACTAACTACTGAAATTAATATCCCCTTTTATAGCGTACGTCGAATTTTTTGGTAGTTCTACCTTTATTCGCACAGCGTCCAGATTGATAGTTCTTGCTCATTTTGATATATATATATATATATATATATATATATATATATATATATATATATATATATATATATATATAATGATGCAGGAGTGATAGTTGGTATATATGGTCTTATTTTAAAATGACTAGAACTCATAAATGTTATGAGGAATATATATTAACTGCAGGAGATTTGATAAATTGACTTATTTTATTTAAATAAATAAAAATAAATTTTGCAATAATGGAGCAAGGGGAACTAAAAACTATTCATTTTACTGATTTATCGTAAGCAAAATCTCAAAAAAAACCTCTCGGCAATATAAAAAAATGTTAAATGACAAAGAATTATAAAATGAAAATAAATTCCTAAAAATTGTCAAAATTAGTCCCTCAATAATCAAAAATGAGAAGAATCTAAAAAATTTAAAATATTCAAAACGTCTGAAATGCGAGGGCTAACAGAACCAGTTCAGTTACCCAGTGACTCTTGGGAAGTAGGCAGATTGAGGACCCGATTTCGATCTAGACTCTGAAACTCTTTTTCACTTTTGTCTCTTGATAATAGCTTCAAAGCAGGAGTCAAAACGTCGAGCATTTAATAAATTCAGACGCGGTTCTCACCCGAATATATATATATATATATATATATATATATATATGTCTAGCGTAGATTTTCAATGTCTCACTTGGCATTATCAATGCATTGTTAGATAATAGAGTCTATTACCTGACAGTAGAGGAGTGTTTTATTTTTCCTGAATACCAGGTACACCGGCTGTTGCGTGTTCAGCGACCACAAAAATTTCAGGGTAGCAAATTGGAACTCATTACTACCCTTATTTACTGTGTTATAAAATTCTTTATCAATTACCTAACCTAACCCTACCTACAAGGCCGGTGTGAATAATTTTTTTTATTAGTTATGGTCTGAGTAGCACTACAAAATGTACATTCTTGTTCATGTATTTTCAGGAAATATAATATATGAAATCTATTTTAATGATCAAGATGGTTAATTGGTTAAAACTGAACATTAAATCCAAAATAATTTGGGGGAGGGGTTAATGAAACTTCCCAGACCCCCTTCGCGCCGGCTACTGTCTTGCTAACCTATGGCAATGCATTTTTCTTGCGGTGCAAATAAGTTCACTTTTTTTATACTTTCAGGAGTTGAATGCAAAAAACGCATTTCTATCTTTCTTACTGCAAAAAAATTAATAGTGAGGCCTATTTTTGGGCCGAATTTCTTAGATTATGTCGTTGAATCCAACCTTAATATTATAACCGCTAATATTGGAACATTTTTAGTTTTGTAGGTTAGACGCAATGTAAGTACTCACATATTTATGTACACAGCCTAGTTGTTATAGCGCATTGCAGAAACTTGATAAATAACTTGTAAAAATAGTTGTACCGAAATTTTTCTTCTGTTATAGAAGGTTATCACTTTTAGGAATTTGTCATTAATTTTCTTTGGGCGTCTCATTACACGTAGTCTTATCAAGGTTAATCTCTTTTGTCGTAGGAATAGGGGCGGAAATACATACATATCATTTACCGACATTATTGTTCTTTAGACAACTCTTGAACACGATAATTTTCTGTTTTCTTATGGTAAATGATTTTCACTGGTTTCAGATAACAATATTAAATAAAAAAATTAAAGTAAATTAATCACAGGCAATTCTATATTTTAGTTTGAAAACTATCAACACCTTTCGATATAATAGATGTCGACATAAATTGCGGATATCGTCTGATTGTTTCGTAACGATGGGAGTAATGGTATTCGAGTATGCATATTACATTTACATGATATTAATGTTCAAACATCACCTTTATAATTGTGCAAAACTTGGAAATTTCACATCTGCGAATATCCTTACGTTGTCCCCATATGCATCCTCTTCTTTACCGATTAAGTTCCGAGTCCCTGATCTTCTAGATTGATTTACTATTAGTGTCATTCATTACCTGAATGTAGGTTAATTAATACCCGAACCTACTGATTTATCAAGGACTGGCCAAAGGATAGTCTGGTCAAACATTTATATGTTAGGGTTCAATGTTGAATGAGTTTGAACATGGTAGAGAAGTTATTATCATAAAAGTTTGATAATTATTATTAGTATTAATCAGAAACCTCATAAAAATTAATGTAATCCCTTTGTTGATGTCTTATTATTTGTTAAGTTCTGAAAATAACACGGTTTTTTAAGGACAATAATACGACTATATGTTGGTATTGTATTACGAATACATACATTGTTATTTGGCTAGTATTAGTATAGTCTTATTTTTGTAAATTCTATCGTGTAATTTATTTATAGTATTATTTTAATAACAGCCAAAAAGTTATATGTCTTAGTGTACTTCAATTTTAACTTGAAGTCAGATTTCCTAACAGCCTCGAAACGCATGCTTCAGAACATTTGCGTTTGTACGCGTGCCTCAAACGCAGAAGGCTGTGTATGTTCAAGATAATGTTTTGGAAGAAAATTTTTTATCTGCTATGCAGATTTGTTTAGCTGTATCCTGTGTTTAAATATTTTTAACATGGATGACATTGTAAAATTATTATTGTTAGAAGAAAAAGAAATACCCAAATAGAACTATTTTGAGAAAGGAAAGCTGAGTGTTATGCAAATTTATTAATAACAGGTCATTTAAATTACCACAAATACACATTTTATGTTTCGCATTATTTATAAAAAAAATATTTTTCATAGCAGACACTTTTGGTTAACAATAAATAACAACACATGCACAGTCCCTATCCATTTCACTACTGAAAACGAAGATGTCTGCGTTTAAGGTAGGATTTCCTAACAGCGTCGAAACGCATCTGTCAGACGTATGCGTTTTTACGCGTGCCTCAAACGCAGAAGGCTGTGTATTCCTAATGACGTTCAAGATAATGATTTGGAAGAAAATTTTTTATCTGCTATGCAGATTTGTTATGCTGTATCCTGTGTTTAAACATGTTTAACATGGATGACATTGTAAAATTGTTATTGTTTGAAGAAAAATAAATACCCAAATAGAATTATTTTGAGTAAGTAAAACTGAGTGTTATGCAAATTTATTAATACCAGGTCATTTAAATCATCACAAACACTAAAAAATGATAGTCTGAAGTTGGTAGACAATGTAACTCATTCCTCGAAGTTTCCTTGGACTTCCATCGTCTTGAAGTGGTTGATCTCACAACGTTTTAATAGCTGTGTATCGGCTATTGAAACGTTGTGAGATCAACCACTTGAAGACAATGGAAGTCCAAGGAAACTTCGAGGACTAAACAATAAAATATATATTCGCAGTAGAATTTACAATTTACACTAACAAAACCTGTATTTCACCCGAAATATAATATCGAAATAATACATCAGCTTTACAGATTTGTTTCTTCCAAATAAATATAACTGGAGAGATTGCACACGAATTAACATATATTGCCATATAACGGCTACCTGAGAACAATCATTTTACTCGCATTCCCAATTTATTGCATCCTTTTTAAATTGACCGCAGCATTAAATCGGGCATAGCAGACAAATAAGGTAACTGCAGACGAACCACTTGAGAGTTGCTTTAAAACAAGCGAAATTCTATATAGGGCACCTACCAAGGCCATGTTCCAATTTAAATACTTCTATATACTGTGAATTCATGATGTAAATAAATTAATTCATAAGAATTCTGAATTACAAGGAACTAACAATAACAGTGAAGATGCTGCTATACCTAATAAAATAAAATTTATCTCCATCTAAATCTGATCTCGTCATCATATGACGCAATGACGCAACGGCCCCGCTCCAATTAGGGGCATGAATGAACATGAAACTGGACTAGAAATTGCTCAGAAATACCACTGAATTTTTGTTACTGGACTAACCAGGAAAACCGATGAAAAAGACATTCTCAGTTATCTAGAATCCAAATCGCAAGACAAATTGTCATTACTTGTGAAAAAATGCGGACAATCAGACAACAAGTAAGCTCATTCAAACTCGCGGTACCACAAAACTTAAAAGAAGATTTTCTTGACCGTAACTTCTGGCCAAATGGGGTTATTGTGAACTATTTCCTGAATCTTCAACGCCTGCGAAATCCATCCAATCACCAAAGAAGGAACGGAGTCGCAGGGGTCTAATTATAAATAAAAACTTTAACTTCAAACTCACAGTCTCCCCCATAAGCAAAATCCAATTTTGGTACCCAAAAACATGGTGAGTAATTATAAAAAACTGTATCGGACAGAGACAGCAAATTCTAAAAAAGCTATAGATGACAAATTCATTGCTTATGCATCAAATAAAGTGTCAGCCATGTGGAGTATCATAAAATATCATATGAACTCCGCACCAGCTCCAAAATTCAGTCACCTCAATACCCAAGTTTTCAACGATTTCTTTGTGTCAATTGTACACGAGCTGATTAAAAATCTTCTTCTAATAGCTCATTCAATGAGTATTAATCAAATGAATACATTGGAGATAGTTTCAAATTTTACTCAATAACAGAAAAAATGGTTTCAGATAAAGTTTCCGACATTAAAAATAGTGGTAGCAGAGACTAGAATCCTTAAATATCTCACAGATATAGTTAGCAAACCTCTGACTCACTTGTTTAATCTCTGCATCCGAGAAAGCATATTTCCATCTGTTCTCAAGTTGGCAAAAGTTACACCTGTTTTTAAAAATAAGAGATATCCCGAAGATGTAACTAATTACATGCCTATATCTCTGTTGCCACCAATCTCTAAAATTCTTGAATCTTTACTGAAAGACCAAATGATTAACTACTTTGAAATAAATAAAATCTTTATTCCAAACCAATTTGGTATTCGTAACAACAAGAGCACAACTCTGGCTATTAATCGACTAAGTGAATTTGTGGCAGAGAGCTTTGAAAATAAGCATAATACATTTCTGGACTTAACAAAGGCGTTTGATTGTATAGGTTTTGAAATCCTTTACAAAAAGCTATCTCACTACAACTTTGATTCGAGCAGTATTACCCTTATACAGTCCTATTTAGAAGCAAGAGAACAGTATGTTCTTTTTGAGAATCAGCAGTCCACGAATCGCAGGACTCAACATGAAGTACCTTAGGGCTCTGTGTTGGGTCCTCCGTTATTCCTCATATACATAAATAACTTGCCAAACTTTAACAATCTATTGAATCTGCTGATATTCCTGTTTGCTGATGATACCACAACATTGCTGCGCTATCAACCTTCAAACCCAATATTGCAGAGAGCTCAAATCAAACAGCGTGAAATAGAGAATTGGTTTTTAGCCAGTAGGCTTAGTCTCAACATTAGTAAGACCCAGAACAATTATTTTACATTGCAATCTTCACCATCGACCCTAGAAAGTGATGCATCAGTGAAGTTCTTAGGGGTCTACCTTGACCCTGGCTTGAACTGGGAAGCCCATGTTAATTTTCTTAGCTCCGAATTATGTATAATAACTTTCCTTGTAAGGAGCCTGTCAAAAAATGTATCTAGGGGTAAATTACTGACAGCGAATCATGGATACTTTAGCTCTAATATGTCCTACGTGATTTTCAACTGGGGTCATTCTCTGTGCTCTGCTCAAAATTTTAAGTTACAACGCCGTTGTGTTAGAATTATTACAGACATAAAATACCGCGAGTGTTGTAGAGATAGCTTTGTGGGGCTAAAACTACTTACAGAAACAGAACCAAAACAGCTACAGAACACACAACAATATTCACTCCTATTCAACCAGGAAGGGAGGAGAATTAGTTCTCAGCTACCACAGATTGCAACGAACGAGAATGGGTACTGACTATTATGGCATTAAATTTTTTAATCCACTGCCAGCAGAAATAAAAAAATTAAACGTACAAAACACGCCTTTTATTCGTTTGAGAAGTACTTAGGAAGTGATTTCAATATATAAATTTTTAATGTGTAAAGTGTTTGCCTCTATAATGTACATTGTTGTCTATATATTAGTAAATAGACATTAGACATTTTATTTTCTTACCACTTCAATAACATTTCATATATTCTTTTGTATACATATTTAAAATATTTCATACTTGTGTACCTTTGACTTGTAAAAACACACAGTTGTAATACTTTACCAATAAATAAACTAAACTAAAGTAAACATGTGATAAACGCAAGCGATGGCCGCACGCCCAAGCGTGAGACGTATACATAGGAAATCAGTTGTACGGAATCCGCGTTGGGCTATTACCTCGTATGCGTCGAACGCATTCGTCTCAACACTGTTAGGAAATCCGACCTTTAGTATACTTCAATTTTAGCTTACAGAAACCAAAGAAAGTATCATATTCCGGTCAATAAATCATGCGCAAAACTTATAACCCTAGATTAAAACCAGACATATCGTCCACTCAAACATAATTATAAACTTCCAAAATACAAATATGACGTGAATCAGAAAAAATAATTCTTTCAAGTTGACCAGAAAAAATGATTCCATATAACTTAAAAAAATTGCCGGGGGAACATGGTAGTACCTACTCAAACTAATCACTGGTGGTATAATACAATTTAAAATATAATGAACACACTATCTGAAAGGCATTATATACCAGCAAAGAATAAATTTTAAACAAATTTTGGATAATAATTCATCATCAATTGAAGTGTAACAAGTTGAACTGTTATTTTGGCCGTAATAAAAAATGCCGATAGCCTTATATTGCTCTAGAAAGAAACTTAATAATATTAAATTTGATACCTGAAACTTTCCAAAAAGTATTATTTTTTTTGGACACTATATTTATGCGTCAATCTGGGACATTTCTAGACAACGTACATCAAGTCCAATAATATATTTTTAAATACTTCGTGACTGACTAACTTTACTTCACTATACAATTTTTGTACAATCTTTTTCACAAAGGTAAAGACGTAGGTGGTAACTATATACATTATAAAGCAACTAAACTTCCATTCTTAAATAAGACAATAATGGTAAACTTTTCCAATTTGTTTCAGATGTGGCGCAGCTTGATCCCTTCACAGCAACCATGAGAATCTATAAATGGAATAATCCCAAGTGTAACAGAGTAAAATTTAAATAAGTTTTCCTGAGGACCTTGTGGCCTTATTTTCGGAATTAAAAGCAATAATACAAAATAATGTCAAAAACATTAATCCTTATTATTGACTTGGATACAATTCATCAGTTAGCTTTTTTTTCAAGTCCCTCAATTTTTCCAATAATCACCAAAGATGAGCAGTTCATGAAATCTCTTTACCCTGTTTTACCCTACTTAAGTAAAATTTGAAATGATGCTTAGACACATTCTTGATAACATTATTAAGTTGTTGATTATACAAATATCTTTTCTGCTTGTGCAAACACATAGCGAAACAAGTTTTGTTAAAGGCAGCATATACTTTGCTATTGCCGCTCCTTCAAGTGCACAGGGCTACAGTAGGGCATTCAACAGGACTTTAGCCAACATAACGCAGAATTTTTTAACTGGACGATCGGGTAAAGCAAACTACAACCTTAGTTTAGAGACCATAGTTATTGATTTGCCTGAAAACGGCAGTTTCAGCGCTGGTTTGTTAGAAAGTGTATGCGATAAATTTGGCAGTAAACGTATTATAGCAGTTTTGATTGTGGGACATTCACCAGCAGCCTTTACAGTCTCTTTGACCGCAAGACATGCAGGCATTCCGGTTCTGTGGGCCCGAGGAGACAGTCAATTGTTACCTGGATTTCGGACGATGGTAAGCTACTCAAAATTATTTTCATACATTTAACAGTTGGTTTATTTATATATGTTATCTGTTTTGGAATAGTATTTATAATAGGAATGTTCGCACTTAGGATCTCTTTTAAACATCCAAGGTAAACCGCCTGCCCACAAGGCAGATTCATATTCAAAGTTTCGCCATAACAAAATTTCAAGTACTGGACCTGAACTGAAAATCTCATGTTCTTAGAACTAAGAAAACGTTACGGATCTGAGATCTTGAGATAAGTAGCTACATCTAACCTAACCTAAGTAAATATATGTATATTTAAATAATTGTATTAGCTATAAATTATATAATTTACTGTTTGTTGTACCAATATCGTCTTAGAGAAAATAATTATTATAAAAATTTAGACAATGATAACATTGTATTGAAAACAAGCATGGAATAATTGTTTATAGTTTTATTGAGTAAATCAATACTTTCTTACGAAGATTTCATATAAATTATTATTATGGGTTAATGATTATAACTGCAATTATTTCGAGGGAACACGTGCAAAATTTATTATTAATCAACTTCAAAAAGAAGGAGGTTCTCAATTCGTCTATATCTATGCTATTTTCATTTTCTTGTTTGTTCAGCGATTACTCGCAAACGGCTCAAGCAATTTCAACCGTTTATACTGGATCCTGCTCCAGGAGATCGCAAAGTGGTTTTTTCAATAACGTAACTTGTACCGTTTTTTAGAAAGTCGGGAAAATCGTTTTTAACGATATTCTAATACAGCAAGCTTTGGTGGAGTTGCTGGTATTAACTATTCCGAATTTAGGGTAAAGTAAATAAATTGAATTTGAACAGTAATCATTCCATGTCACTTTTATAACTGTGGACTAAGTTTGTCATCAAATAGGTATTTTGACTACGAATTAAAGTACCTATACTTTTGTTAATATCTAAAATTGTTATTAAATTGAAGTAATTAGAATTAAAAACTGCATATACTTATGCCATTGCGGTAAAAATTTTATAATAAGTATTTATGTAACTTTTCCAAGCATATACTAGGTTTCAAAAAATATATCAGTTTTGTTTAGAAGTGAGGTACCTTTATTTTTTAATAATATCTCAAATTGTAACCAAACAAATTTTATTAGAATTCCAATTATGCTGTATTATTAAAAATTGTAATAAATTGAAAGTTTATTGGAATTAAATCGAAATAAATGTCAGATAATTAACTTCGAGGTGGGAGTTTTCAGTTGGTTTCTATATACAGTGTGTCTTCATACGGTGAATTCAAACGGAAAACATTTTTATGAAAAAAATTCATATGTGCCGACAAACCTCGTATACGGTTGAAAGAGTGGGATGTAGTGATTACAGTACACATTTCCGACCAAGCAAATAATTTTATGAACTTTTTCTCTAAAATATATTTTATTAAATCATATACATATCTAGAAAACAAGTTATTCTATTGAGCAGTAAACGAGGTTGGATAAGCTAATAAATGATGCTTAAAAGTAAAATACTCTATTTTAGACAATATCGAAAAAGTTAATTAGATTTGAAAACTGGATCCAATTAAGCCATTGCATCACTAAAAATTGTAAAATAAATACATTTAAAATAAACAAAAACCGACTTCAAAAAAATTTAACTAGAAAGCATGAAAGAATTTTTTGCTACAACAATTAAATACTTTTTCTGAAGTTGGTGCCAAGCTAAAGTGAATTTATTTTGGGAAGTACATTTGTAAGTTGTACTTTGCCACTTAGCTGTTTAAATTCGCACCGACTTCATAAAAAATATTTAATTGTTCTAGCAAAAAAATATTTTATGCTTTTTAAATCGGTTTTTGTTTTTTTCTAAATGTATATATTTGTTTCCTAATTATACACTAGAAATGATGTTAGTGATTATAATAAATTTAAAAAAAATAAGAGCTGCAATACTTAATATAAATTTGTAATTTATAAAGAAAATCTTCGTAATTAGGTACTAATTTGGACAAAACATATTCACTACTTAAAATTAAAGACAATTTTATACATAACTCCCAAAATATAACTTCTTGTAACAATTAATTATTGCTTCTCAGCCAATATTAGTGATATAAAGAACTGAAACACATATATACAAGTAGGACAAGTTTTCTGAGTTTTATGAATGACAGTTCCAGAATTGCTTTTGGAAATATAAAAGTATACTCGCTTTAAGTGAACCCAAGATGTGTTACGATTTATGAATACACTGTACGAAATTATAAGAATAAGAAAACTATTTAATTTTGAGAATTTCTTGTGTAAATGACCTAGCTAATAGAATAATTTTAAAAAGGGAATAATTTAAGCTACTAGGTAGGCGTTTAAATTAATATCACCTGGCAGAGTGAAATATTATCACATAATTAACAGACAGATTGTGTTGAGTGTACGAAGTATATTTACTATTGTTCTCAGTTGACATAACTAAGTTAATATAAAATTGGGCATAACAAATTCACATCCTACCTTATTGATAATTTGCAGATCTAGGGACTCCACTCATTAAAATAACGTGCGCTCTAAACATGAAGGTAAAAGCAGACATTATTTATAATATTTTATATATGATAAAACGACTATAATTTTGGCGTATAAATGCCCCAGAATCTCGCTTACATTTTTACTATAGCCTTAAAGTACTTCACGATTATCAGTATTTTTATGGATTTATTCGGGTAGGTTTCGGTTGAGAATCGTTTGTTACTCCGGTTTGATAAGATTTTTATATATTATGAAAAATAAAGGCATTTTACTTTCAAGCAAAATTCATATTTGCTGACAAACTTCGTATACAGTTGAAAAAGTGACATGTATCGATTACAGATTATGTTTCTGACCATGCAATTATTTATATGAAGAATAAATTTTTCTCTAAATAATATTCATACGAACGTTTTCCGTTTGAATTCAACTTATGAAGACACCCTGTATATATAGAAACTAACTGGGAACCTCCTCTTTGAAGTTGTTTACCTGACATTTTATTTGGATTTATTTCCAATCAACTTTTAACAATTTATTACAATTTTTAATAATACAGCACAATTGGATGCAGTTTGAAAAGTTAAAGAAATACTTATTGTACAATTTTTACTGCACTGGTATAGGTAGATGTAGTTTTTAGTTATAATTTCTTCTATAGGATAACAATTTTTCATCTTAACAAAAATGAAAATACTTTAATATGTAATCAAATGTCCTCTTTGATTACAAATCTTGTCTACTGTTAAAAATGTGACAAGGAATGATTACTGTTTAGGTTTTAGACCATGTAAATCTGTTTGTAAACAATAACTTTTTCTCTTAAAAAAATATTAATAAAAAGAAATTGTTTGATTTATGAATACACACTGTATAGACATATTAACTGACAATTATTTTGATTAATTCATCTTATTTACAATTTACCCCAAGTTCCGAACAGTTAATACCAGCAACTCTATCAAAGCTTGCTGTATAAAAATGTCGTTAAAAAAGTTTTTCCCGATGTTCTAAAAAACGGTACAAGCAATGTTATTGAAAAATAATATAGGACCACTTCTGGATCCCCCGGAACCAATCCAATTCATTTTTAATCCCACAATCCGAACAGAAAATCTTTCTATATTTTTAAAACGAGCGACTCCACCAAAGTATACGGTATAATAAGAAAGTCTGTAAAAACGTTTTTCCCGATTTTCTAAGAAACGGTACAAGTTATGTTATTGAAAAAAATATGGGACTTTTTTGGGATATCCCGGAACTAATCTAATTTCTTTTCAATTTCTCCCATGTTCTGAATAAAGATTTTTCAAATTTTTATACCCGCGACTCCACCAGGGCATAGAGTATAAGAGGATAGGTAAAATAGTTTTTCCCCATTTTCTAAGAAACGGTACAAGCTATGTTAATGAAAAAAATATGGGACCACTTCGCGATCCCTCGAAACACGATCCAGTCAATCGGTCAAAATTCTTTTAGTAACTGCTGTCTTGAAATGTATTCAAAGAAGTGTTATGAACTATTATTTGGCTGTTTCAATGTAGGGGTCAACTTAAATTTATGTCATATGTTGTCTTCTAATTCGAAATTGCTGTCTGCATTTAGTGAGAGGAATATGAAAGTGTGAGCAGCTAAACGGTATAGGGTGGAAAAGTATGATAGATTAAGAGAGTATCATGTTCGCTTGTACTATTCAATAAAATAATATATAGGAAAAGACTATTACTATAAGTAGACCTGTCAGTTTACATTGAAAAGGATTAAATAAGGTTTGAGGGGAGTCTGTAGCTCAGTGGTTGAAGTCACTGCCTCCAAACTGAGTCGTCTGTGACCTAGTGGGTTCGATTCCCACTCCGGCCTCTGG
Organism: Octodonta nipae; assembly: GCA_034190945.1. Taxonomy (NCBI): domain Eukaryota; kingdom Metazoa; phylum Arthropoda; class Insecta; order Coleoptera; family Chrysomelidae; genus Octodonta; species Octodonta nipae. The sequence continues at coordinate 68,013,017 of CM067217.1, read as the reverse complement.
GCTTTTGTGGTTGTTAGCGCATAGCGAAAAATATTATTTAAAACACTTGTAAATGGCCTTAAGGGTCCAGAACCCATAGCCACTCCAGCAAGAGAAACCGTTCAAGAAAAAAAAAGGTTGCCGAAATATACTAAATAAATACTACATAACCGATTTCTTCCAATTGTGAAAAATAAATCATAAATGCAAGCATTGTATACACTGTTGTCTTACGGAACTTTTACTGTTAGTGTGATGTACTCTTATGCGTGGGCGGATTTTATTTTTACAACGGTCCTAATTCTGGATCTAAGATCCCAGATATATAATGCTCTGAACCGCTTCATAGCGACTCAAAGACTTTATCTTAGGTTGATCTCATATTCCCTGTCAACAATCATAAACTTGGTCGTGTTATAGTTAATACCAATTGAATTCTGCACTGTGTTGCGATAAGAAGCAGCAATAAGTCTAGCACCTGTTTCATCACAAACTTTTAGTAGAGGTTGAACAATATCGGAGTTAGTACAAATCCTTGGTGATTCCCCTTTCTGATTGTTGTTTGCTCAAAAATAATGCTTACGTAGGTTGAGTTAGATTCATGGAGCTGTTGAATTGTAAAAACTAGATGATCGGAAATACCCTTAGATTGAATGATATTCCAAGGTTTAGGCCACTTTTCATTATAAAACTCCTTCAAATAGTCCGCAAAAAAAATATAAACTGGCAATTAATGCTTCCTGGCCTTCTCAATAATTTATCTCAGGTTTAAAATCTGTTCGGGTGTGCCGTGTCCTTTTACGAAGACTGCCTACGTCGGTGAGATTTGCTGTCCAATGAAAGCAGTCGGTAATTGTCTGGGTCGGTGGAAGATCATGTTTTATGAAGTGGAGTAAAATTAGATATCTATCATTCGTCAGGCCAGTATTTGAAACCTTTGGAGTAAAATCGGAAAAAATGGTGGTACAACCGTATACTATAGATTAATAATTGTTTGTAGATATTGCTTTTTTTAAATAAAATATGTTTTTCCAGTAACATTTTTTGACACCCTGCATACGAGAAACCTTTAGATTATCCATGAAAATATGAGTTGATTGCAGAATCTAACACAACAAAATTTCCAGGTTCACATGACTCTAGTGCCATTTTAAGGACACATGGTATTTGAAAAACCCTTGCGGTTAAGCGGAAAAATGCTGGTGCAAAAGAGTATTAACGATTAAAAGTTGGTTGTCTATATTGTTTTTTTAAAAATATAATGTTTTTCAGTATCGTTTTCTGTAGTCCTCTGTACAAAAAACTCTTAGGATGGCTATTAGTGGCACGAATGGGTACGAACGTGGTCCAATCGATTACAGAAACTTTCACTCCAAAATTCGGAGGTCAATTGCCAAGGTCACACGATTCTAGCGCCATTTTAAGGGCACACGATATTTGAAAACCCCTTGAAGTATAGATGAAAATATTGGTGGTACAATCGGGTAATAATGTGGTATAATCAATTGCATGTATTTTTACTACAAAGTTCCAGGGTCATTTGCCAGTTTCACATAGCTACGATATCTGGCTCATGTTCGTAGTTTAATGGAGTAGCCCGATTCTCAGCAATAAGTGCGCCCTAACTCCACGACCTCAGTCAAATTGTAATTAGTAGGTGCTAATACATTGTTGTTTCTTAGGGTGAATACTGCAGCTTGCAGTAGTGGATTTAAAAGATAACTTGTCTTTGGGATTCGTTATATCGGCTATAGAGGGATCCCCAAAAGAGTTGCGAGCATTTCGATCAAAAAGCAGGAAGGTCAACGATCTTTCTCAGAATTCTCTTTCGAACAGATGGATATATTTTCAGCCTTGTCCGGAGCATATAGAAGAGGAGTCAATTACAATAGAGCTCAGAAGAATCCTGCAACGGCTGACCTATGACTTCCTTCGTACTGTAATCAAGATCAATTTAAGTTCTAAGATGTGCACATTCTGTTGTTTGACCAACTTTAGAGTTGAAATCATTCAGAATGAGGATCATCTGACGATTAGATAGAGACTCATGTGAGGCTCGTAGCTCGTTGTGGAATATCTCTATAGCTTCTTCAGGCGTATTACTCGTAGGTGCATAACATTTAATATTAAAGAGGGTGGGATTCGCATTAACCCGCAGCGTTATTATCCTGCCAATAACGTATTTGTAGCCTAAGCTCGTCCCCTGCATGTGTTTTTGACATCCAAATTCAACGCGCTGACATTCTCGTCACTTCTACTGGAAAGCAAACAAAACCGTCGATCGGTAAACAAAGTGACCAATGGGTCTTAGACAGACCAGGTATATTAAAGTTACTCCGGAAATATATAACATGCCGGAATTTTCGTCGTTTTGTTACACAAAAAAAAAGTCAAATAATCGGCATAATCTTCAATGAAGGAGAAAATTATGATAATCCTCAAGATATATTCAATATATTTCGTTTTTTTTTTGTATTAGCTCTAGAGGTCTGAATATTTTTAATATTTTCCCTAAAAATAGTAAGCGTAATTTTTATATGCATTAATCTCAATATTACTTAAATCATTAATGTCACATCAAAACTAATTAATGAACGTACTCGAGTACATGCTCTATGGTTTATCCATCATCAATTATTTCGAACAAAGTAATAAATGTGATGACTTTTCCTAATGAATGGAAGGTAGGTCACTTGTTTCAGTTTGACGCTTATTCTAACATAAACATTACAAATTATATTGCCTGATCTGTATTGTTGGATATTTAGAAATTATTTGGCATAGTTTTCCACCTTATATTGATCCTCTGCTAAATATCATCATCATCTATTTGTACCTATTTGTGCTTATCAAGGATTTACCGTCTAATAGTATATTTGAAATTGTTTTTTTCCGATGACTTGAAAGCGTATGAGCACTGTGTCTTAAAGAGGTGGAAGCACGGTCTCAGTTCATGAGTTGAACAAGGTCGTAATAGTTTACAAACCTCCGCCAGAGGCCTCCAACTGTCTGGCCCGGTCCCTTATTAACCACGGGAATATTATATAACACTTAATAAATTTAAATTTACATTATTAAGAAATAAAAACCAATTAAATGCAAATAAGGTGTATGTATAGAAACTATTTTTCCATTAAATATTAAAAAGTAGTGGCATACGCATAACCTGATTTTCTAAGAAGTTTCATATCAGGTGCCCAAATTTGATAGTGTTTATTTGCGTGATTTATTTTGTTTTTTTTTTATTTAATTTTAGAATAAGCTAAATAAGGGTAATCGACCTGACTAAGACTTATCTGTAGGAATTTTTTTCATTATGTAGTTATCTCCGGAAAGAATAACCTTATAGAGATGTTTTTTTCGCAAACGAAAGTGTAGGCGATTCGGTTTCCGGAAAAATGGCAAATATACTGACATTCAAAAGTTTTGCACCTCCTAGTTATAAGATGACGTCTGGCATTGTCGACCATTAAAACAAACTGGTCATCTAATTCAGTGCGTAAAGATATAATTATTGCATTTATGACAATATTAATGTAATATGCGCCTATCATTGAACCTGGTACGTGAATCAGTGGAGTTTTTCGGTTGAACAATATAACCCCAAAACATTTCTGTCCCGTCACCTTACGGGGCAACTCCAATCGCTGTTTCCAGTTTGTGTGCATATCAGGGTTCTGACCAAACCCTTAGTTACTCACAAATTCATACCGAGACTCATCAGAAAAAAGCACGTTTCTCCTGTCAGTTAAACGCCAGATTTGGTGAGCTCTGGACCGCTATGTATGAGCAGTTCGATGACGAACAGTAAGTTCGCAAACCTGAGACCAAAACTCTCCTTTGAACTGTTGCATTTTAAATTACCTTTTGATTAGTCGTCTGGAACTGCAAGCTTAGGGCCGGGGAGCAGTAATTGACCTATTCCGACGGGCAGCTTGGGTAATACACCGATCTTCACGTGGTGTGATAGCACAGCGTCGGCTAGTTCGAGGTCGGCTTTGCACTTCACCTGTTTCTTCGTACCGAATCATGTTTCTGCTTCTCCACTGTGCTTCCCGTACTTTATAATTTCTTATATTTTATACTTGACTAAAATTTCTCCCTTGGAGATCTAGTACTTAAACAGATCGACAGAGATCACCCATAGGCCATTTGAAGTTTAAATTCAAGAAAAAAATAACGCAAACCAATTTAACTGTATCGTCTCATGCAAAAACAACACAATTACATTAACCGGATTATACATTTTCTATATACCAATATTTTCTTTATAGAAGAAAGAAAATGTATTAAACTTGTGTCGCTTCTAAGAAAACTTAATAAAGACACTATTTTTATTCTAAATGCTCATTAAATTCTTTTCAAGATTTAAATTACAATGTGCTGTTTTATATAATATCGGTAAGCTAATAAGGAAAATAATTATCAACTTGAAACGAAATGAGGTAGTTAAATTCTAGAGGATCTAAAATTCTCAATAATACATATTTATATCAACTTTCAAATTAAATAGAATTATTAGAATTATAATAATGCAATATATTTCGTGCGTTCAAAATTAAATTAACAAAGATATTCAAGTTCACTTTCGATTTGTGTATTTACATCCAAAATAATGCACAGATGATCGATAAAATTCACAGGAAATATAAACTAAATTTAAAATAAACTACTCAAATTGTTCTTTAAATACCCATTGGTGAACATACCAGAATATCATAATTATGTCTTTGTAGGCGGAGCGTTCGGCAAGAAATTACTTGAGGCCGCCACTTTTTATACCTAACGAAATTTCAGGATAGTCCTATTTTATTAACATTTCCAAAGTAGTGATACCAAATGCTGTAAAATTGTTTCAAATTTGTAACGAAGAAAGTGAAAAAGAGTTTGAGGAAGCATTAGTAAATGCAATTTTTATATTAATATTTTCAAGAAGAAATATATATATATATGTTCTGAGAGGCTTCCGCGGTCATTATTATGAACTAAGCTAGGTTCCGGGTGAGAACCGCGTCTGAATTTATTGAATACTCGACGTTTCGACTCCTGCTTTGGAGCCATTATCAAGAGACAAAAGTGAAAAAGAGTTTCAGAGTCTAGATCGAACTCGGGGCCTCAATCTGCCTACTCCCCAAGAGTCACTAGGTAACTGAACTGAATTTGAGTCTGCTCTGCTTCTTTTATTTATAGCGCTGGGGTAGAAGAAGATGTCACGTGATGAGGCTGTGTTGTGATTGGTTGGGTATTGGTGGGCGTGTCTGCTTTGTTTTATCTGGCAATTACGGAGGTCCAAGCTGTGGGAAGGCGAGTGCTGTCATCGCGTCTGTTTAGACAGAGAGGTCTTTTCTCTATTTCGATGGCTTCGCGAATAGTGGATGCCCTAAGAGAATTGAGAGATATGATAGTCCTACTGTCCTCGAAGTTGATAGAGTGTCCTGTTTGGATATGGTGATGCGCGAGAGCTGAAGTCGGATCTTTTTTACGAACTGACAGAGAGTGTTCATATACTCGATGGTTAACGCGCCTGTGGGTACGACCGATGTAGCTTTGTGGGCAATCGCGACATGAGATTTCGTAAACTCCTCGATCCTCGTTAGGTACTTTGTCTTTGGGGTTACCGGTTAAGTTGCCTATAGTTTTCGTGGTGTTGAAGATAGTCTTTATTTGATGTCTTTGTAAAATCCGTGCTATTTTGTCAGTGACTCCTCGAATGTATGGAAGTACGGCTTTTTGATGTTGTTGTTCTGTTTCTGACGGGGTTGGTGTGATTGGGGGTTGTTGAGATTGATGAATTATACGCGCAATGTGGTCCGGATGATAACCGTTTTGTCGAAGGATTTGTTGAAGATTATTAAGTTCGTTTTGTCTATTGTCAATATCTGTTAAACGAATAGATCTAAGAGTCAAAGATTTCATTACAGAACTCAATTGGGCAGGGTGGTGGTGTGATTGGGCATTTAAGTATCGATTGGTATGGGTTGGTTTTCTATTGACGGTATGTGAGAATCTGTCATTGTTGGTTTTTGTTATGAGGCCATCAAGAAACGGGAGAGAAGAATCGGACTCGATTTCCATTGTAAATTGTATATTAGAATGTATACCATTGAGGTGTTGTAGGAAGAAGTCTAATGAATCTCTGCCATGAGGCCAAATGACAAAAGTATCATCTACATATCTAAGCCAACAGGAAGGTTTTAAATTAGACGAGTTTAGGGCCTGGGTTTCGATTTGTTCCATGAAAATGTTAGCAAGCACTGGAGAAAGAGGTGAACCCATGGGGGCCCCACGGACTTGTTTGAACAGAGTGCCTTGAAATGAAAAATAAGTGTTAGAAGAACAGTGTTGTACAAGTTTGATGATGTCAGAAGAGATATTGTGTTTTGTTTTCAGAATATCTAACGTTTCAGAAATGGGGACATTGGTGAAAAGAGATACAACATCGAAGCTAACTAGGATATCATTTTCTGAAATTCTGTAACCACTTAGGATATCTAGGAAGGAAGAAGAGTTCTTTACGTACGAGGATGCTTGCTCGGCTAGAGGTTGGAGGGTTTTCGCTAAGTACCGGGCTAATTCTTGGGTCGGGGATTGTACCGCACTGACAATGGGCCTAAGAGGAATGTCCGGCTTATGAATTTTTTGTAGTCCGTAAATTTTCGGAATTTTAGAAGACTTTTCACGAGGAAAGATGATCTTTTTGACGTCAAGAGGAAGTTGTGTCCTGTTGATGATTTCCTTAGTCTTTTTCTCTAAGTAAGTGCCCAATTGAGTTCTGTAATGAAATCTTTGACTCTTAGATCTATTCGTTTAACAGATATTGACAATAGACAAAACGAACTTAATAATCTTCAACAAATCCTTCGACAAAACGGTTATCATCCGGACCACATTGCGCGTATAATCCATCAATCTCAACAACCCCCAATCACACCAACCCCGTCAGAAACAGAACAACAACATCAAAAAGCCGTACTTCCATACATTCGAGGAGTCACTGACAAAATAGCACGGATTTTACAAAGACATCAAATAAAGACTATCTTCAACACCACGAAAACTATAGGCAACTTAACCGGTAACCCCAAAGACAAAGTCCCTAACGAGGATCGAGGAGTTTACGAAATCTCATGTCGCGATTGCCCACAAAGCTACATCGGTCGTACCAACAGGCGCGTTAACCATCGAGTATATGAACATTCTCTGTCAGTTCGTAAAAAAGATCCGACTTCAGCTCTCGCGCATCACCATATCCAAACAGGGCACTCTATCAACTTCGAGGACAGTAGGACTATCATATCTCTCAATTCTCTTAGGGCATCCACTATTCGCGAAGCCATCGAAATAGAGAATAGACCTCTCTGTCTAAACAGACGCGATGACAGCACTCGCCTTCCCACAGCTTGGACCTCCGTAATTGCCAGATTAAACAAAGCAGACACGCCCACCAATACCCAACCAATCACAACACAGCCTCATCACGTGACATCTTCTTCTACCCCAGCGCTAACTATAAATAAAAGAAGCAGAGCAGACTCAAATTCAGTTCAGTTACCTAGTGACTCTTGGGGAGTAGGCAGATTGAGGCCCCGAGTTCGATCTAGACTCTGAAACTCTTTTTCACTTTTGTCTCTTGATAATGGCTCCAAAGCAGGAGTCGAAACGTCGAGTATTCAATAAATTCAGACGCGGTTCTCACCCGGAACCTAGCTTAGTTCATATATATATATATATATATATATATATATATATATATATATATATTCTTATTACTGCATTCATACAAAAATTAAACATTAAAAAAAATAAAACAATAAATAAGTTTTTTGGTAGATTAATAAATATGGAGAAAACTCTGAGTAAACTGTACTGATTTCACACGAAGTGATATTTAAATGACCCTTGAAAAACTTCTGGATAAGCTTAGAGCGCCATTACAGTTTATCCTTGGGGCTATAACTCGATCTCAGCATTCAATGTATGTCTTTCACTTTCCCGTCAAATTGCGGAAAAAAAATTATTCTTGAATGTCCTAGAAAAATGAACTACAAGTGATCTGTGGGAATGTTTTTGTCCATAACCAAAACACCACCTATTGAATTATAGCTGAAAATTAAATAAATAGTAAGTTTGACATAGAGTCTACCTACGTGAATATCAATTTTATTTAAACCATCACTTTTAAACCAAATCTTTAAGGTCAAATAAAGGTAACTGAAACGTTTAATATTTTCCAAGATCCGAAAATGAGATTACGTGCTAATTCCTTTTGAAGTGACCGATAAGTGAATTGTCTCTGGCTGACCTTTAAGTGGCTACTACCCGTAATCTTCATGGTCCTAAAGAACTGAATATTAAGACATTTAATGTCCTCTGGATGATCTGAAATTGGGTACTACTGTTCCATTTTCCTGCCAAACTGCAAAAAAGTCCGTCGCCTGGTATTTCTCTTGACAATTTTAAGTTGAACTGCAATCTCGGTGATCTGCGAATGGCCTCTACAGGTCTTCTCTAGTTCTAAAGTTTCAACAGAAGAAATTTAACTGAAAACACAGCGATAAAGTGGTTTAATCTAGTTTCTACCAAAGAAAATATCTTTTTTTCCAAACATAGCCAAACATGTAACGAATAATCAAAATTAAACAAAGTATTCGTACTACATCTTAATTTGGAAATAATCATTTCCATAGCATTATTCTATTCTAAAAAATTGTTCTGAAATATCACAGTGGTATATATTTGAGAAAGCGCTATGTGTACAGAGTGGGCAGATAAGAATGGCCGCAATCTATATCTCAGGAACGGCTCATATTACAGCTTTGGGGAAAATATTCTAGAGTAAAGTGGCCACCAGAAAAATCTGGAAATTATTTAGAATTCTGTACGATGACTACTAGAGAGCGTAAGTGAAGACCAAAAGTGCAAATCACTCATTTTCTATAAAGTTTACATAATTAAAGTATCACAATAAATAGAAAATCGCAATTTTAGAAACATTCCGCATACTTTTTATTGCAAGTATTTGATTCTATTTTGTCAAGTAAACAGTAGAGGTGAGTGGGAAAGTTGATTGAAACAAAGGCTCGTCATTCTGGTTTGACCTAACCGATTTTTACGAACTTGAGCCTTTTGGAATTGGCTTTTCTCCACTAATCTATCGACTATATATTATAAAAATTCTAATGAATAACCTCCCTAGAGGGCGCTATCCCATTTTTTTTTAGAAATCATGTTTTTTCTCAAAAATATTAAATGCAAATATGTAGGCGTTTAGGAGATTTCATAATATAAAATAGAATGTTAGTTTATCTTATTCAATATGATAATGAGAACCAACTACCACTAAATCAGGTAAAGCTGATTAATAATATCGTTTTCCAACCAGAAAACACTTTAAGAATAAAGGTATATAACGAAAATTTTCCTATATATATATATATATATATATATATATATATATATATATATATATATATATTCGGCGGTCATTATTATGAACTAGGCTTATTTCCGGGTGAGAACCGCCGCGTCTGAATTTATTAGATGCTCAACGTTTCACTGACAAAATGGCACGGATTCTACACCGATATCAAATAAAGGCAGTCTTCAACACCAGTCAAACTATAGCCAACTTAACCGGGAACACTAAAGATAAAATACCTAACGAGGATCGAGGAGTTTACGAAATTCCATGTAGCGATTGCCCACAAAGCTACATCGGTCGTACCAACAGGCGCGTCAACCATCGAGTATATAAACATTCTTTGTCAGTTTGCAAAAAAGATCGGACTTCAGCTCGCGCCCATCATCATTTCCAAACATAACACTATATCAACTTCGAGGGCAGTAGGACTATCATATCACCCATCATGTTGTACAAACATTTTACAAAGAATTTATAGAGATATATCTTCTAAGAGAATTGGCAAATCATTAATTTAGAAATCTAGATATCGATCTCTAGTTAGAATCTCATTTAAAAAGAAAGACCCAATAATTTGTGCACCCAGAATTCCGTGTCAGTGACTGTTATCGAAATCTCGACCAGTCAACCTTTTTTGAAGAATCACATGATATGGGTGCAACCTAAAAGATTCGGGTTATCAAATATTTCTCAATAATTATTGAAACAAAAAAATCTCTAGATTATTATGCAGAAGTGACTCAAAATTTGCCGGAGATAAATCACACAGATATTTTATACTCTCTTTGAGGTGTCATTCTTTTGTACGCAAGTCAATATATATATAATATATTGACGATTTTGAGACTATACTTTTAATTACATTAGATACTCATTCCAAGATGTAATTTTGTTCTGTGAAGGTTTTGAAACAGAGATCGACAGTTACTGAGTTGAATTCTGGATTTGCAATTTCATCTGCGAATTCTTCGTTAAAAGGTAGATCTTTCTAGGTTGTTAGTTTTGTTTGACACTGGATAGATAGACTTTCATCAATATAATTATTTTTTATTAGATTTGTTAAAATTCTCATAAGCTTATTTGAATAGCTTATATCGAATATAACTACCGAAATCGAAAACGATTGATTAATAATGTGGGAGGTGCGGCAAAAATTATGGATTTATTATATTCTGTTACCAGACAACACTGTTTTTATTCTTTGATCGAGTAATTGTATCGGGTTTACAAAGAGTGTCAGAAGATTTCCTTAAATAAATTCTTACCTATTGGCCCTGGAATTAGGTTAGTCATGAAAAATGTACCTTTTTGTTATAGTTAATAGTTGTTAGTTATTAACTATGATTTGTTTAGTCTCTTCGAGGAGCCATTCTTTAGTACGAAATATATATATGATATATATTGTTTCTGGTCGGAAACCTTCATCAGTTGCGCTTCCCGCAATAGAATGTCCTCTCATACATTTATTTATCCATTTGATGATACATAACGATAAATTTGTGAGGCGAGATGTAAAGACCGACATCTCGGAATGTCGGGTAAACTAGCACACCTCGAAGGGAGTATTTAATATCTCTCACAGGTGAAGTAACCTGAAAATTTTATCGTGGCATTCTAACCTAGAAGTTACGGGAGATCAGCAATTACACGGGACGGCTCCAGATTCGGAACCTTTGTGTGCTAGTTTCCCCGAAAATCCTAGATTTCGGTCTTTACATCCCGCGTCTACAAATTTACCGTTATGTATCAAATACATAAATAAGTGTTCGAGAGGACATATTGTGAGAAGTGCAACTGATGAAGGTTTCCGACCAGAAACAATATATATCATATATATTGTCATGCGTACAAAAAAATGACACCTCGAAGAGGGTATTCAATATCCTGAACATCTGATCGTTACTTTTTAACCTAGGAGTTACGAGACAATAACACTTACACAGATTGACTCCAGATTCGAAACCTCTGTGTGCTAGTTTCCCCGAAAGTCCTAGTTGTCGGTCTACATATGATTTATATGTTTTCTTTAGGATTCGGAAGTTGTGGAAAATTAAAAATACAGTCTAAGTGAGACAGATTTTTAAGTTAATGAAGTCCTAAATACACAATTTTTTTTGAATTCCCATAAGTAGATTGTTCATCGTTATTTAAAAGTCATGAGAACATTCCTCAAATTGAAGCTTATAAGAAACTAATTCGAAGTGGCCTTTGAAGTATTTTTTTAAATGTTCATAGGTTCCAATTCAATCTGAAGCAAACCAAACCTAAAGATTGGTAAAACTTCTTCAAATTGGTCCAATAAATCAGATCTGTTGTGTGAGAGGTAGTTGTCGTTCAGAATCAGTTCGTTGTTTCATTGCACAGCAACTGAGACCCAGTTTGGTTTTCTGAAGAAGTCTTTTTGTCGGGGCATGCAAACGGCATGAAAGAAGACCGCCGAGAATTCGAGGGTCATGTTCGAATCTTGGGTACTATCAATATAGGTGTTAAAATGGTTTTCACCATTCATTATTTCGAAAGACTGAAATTGTTGGTATTCTATACTTTGTTTTCTTTAGGGGACTTTTCGCAATTTTTGTGAGTATTCTGGCATATAAATACTCGATATCTTAATTATTTTATTGATATACCTTCATATAATCGTTATTTTCTGTTACAGTATCCGAATATAGAGTATTTGTTTTGTTGCTGATACGCAGTCTAAGTTCTAGATATCGAAATGCATTGTTCTTATTTCCTAGACATCCTTGGCGGTTAAACACAACAACTGAACTTTTTTATTGCCTTATAAATGTTATTTGTGGCATGTTCTTGATTATTTTTTATGTTTTCTTGGGAATAACACCAAAATTGAAATAAAAAGCTGTATATTGAAAGAAATAACCAAACCTTTCAAAGTCGATTCTGACTTCGTTGTCAATGGCTTTAAAATATGTAATGAAAGTTCAAATTGCGAATTGAAAGATTGATTTATGACATTTAAGTTGACGTGAAAAATTTTGTTGTTTTTAAATATACAGATGGCACAAAAAAATCTAAAGATCATGTATTAAGTTAAACAGCTTTCAAGTTGAAAGAGTTGTCTTTAGAATTTATAAGTGGCGTTCCTAGGTTCGACTTTGTTACAAGATGCGATCAAACAATTCTTCTGTTTCAGTGATCCCACTAACGTCATAAAGGAAAACCTAGGAAAAATCTTACGAACTGTCCCGATACTGGGTTGTTCAAAAGGAGATGACTATTAATAATTTCTTCCTTAATTGTCGGTAACCAGATACGATTGAGTTCTACTTTGTTACTTATATTTAATTACTATTTTTCCAGTTAGTATGTAGGGAGAATTATTTAAAACTAACCATGTTGCAACAATTTGATTAGCGAATAAACGAAATTCATTTGAGCTAACTGTTGGAAATTATTGGTACCAAAAGTTGACCTAATTTTAGGTTTTGTGTTGATAAGAGGCCAATTGAGTCAAAAAATGCACAGATTTATCATTGTTGTAATATCTTTTTTCTAGGTGGTTATATGTATTTTATATTATTTAAAACACAAGTCACTTTTTAAAAAAAATTGATTTAATTAATACACAAAACAATAGTTGAAAAATACAAAATATAAAGTTACTTGAATGAAATGAACTATCTTAATGAACGCCGTGGGATGGCAAGTCTCGCATTTATAACATTTACTTTGCTGAATTGCATTCCCACGGTTTCAACGAATTCAACGGATTCGAAGGAAGCTGTCAGCGAAATACGATACTTGATAACGTACACGTGCATAATATTCTCATCTAACAGCTCCCCTTTACAAAGAAAAGTTGAAGGTGTAACTTCAACTTTTGGTTTAAACCGGACAATTATTTTCGGTTTCGTCGGCGGGGTCTTCTATTACTGGTCGGAGTTTGGGAATCCATCTGGATAGGATTTTCTGGGGGTTTCCTGGACTGGAATCTGCTCCCTTAGATTTCTTTATTCTTTTCGCTACTTTGTAGAAGGTAAATGCAGCTGCCGCTGCTACGATGGTGCTTACGGTTGCATACGTAAACCAGGATATATTTTTGGTGACGAAGGGTTGGTTGATGAGGTCGTCTAGATCTCTAGAATATTGATTCAGCTTGTTGTTGGCTACGCTGAGTTCTTCTAAGTTAAGATTATCTAATTTAAGGGGTTTAAGCTCTGGTATTGCTGGTTTTTGGGGGTGAGCATTGCAGCAGTTGTACGGAACTAAAACTGGGTGTGAATTGTCTGTAACTTTACTTATTTTCATGGGTTCGGCTTGAATTTTAGTAATTCTCACAAAGGCACTACAGTCTGTTTGTAGCCGAATGACTGAATTGGTTTTTAGCACGATAGTTTTTGAATCGATTCCCGCACAACTAAAAGTTACATGTATAGGTTCGGAAACGATCACTAACCACGAGTTCGATTCCAGTCTTTGGACGTTGTACCCTTCGGAAAACACTATGGCACTCTGGCAGTTTTCCGGGACGCTATGAATGTTCTTAAGGAGTTGAGCCTCACAGGGTGCATTTGATTCTATTGGGTAGGCATATAGTTCGCAGCACAGCTTTTGGTTCGGGGTTAATCGCTTGCATGAGCTTAAGTCTTTGATCGGTATGTACATTAGGGAGTCGTCGTTCCGCGCAATATATTTTTGTGTAAATGATAGGATATGGTGAAAACCAGTTCTATCGTCTAAAATTGGGATTGGGTATAGGTGGTAAGCGGTATATAGTTGCTGCTCAACGAGAGGGATTTTTAATATGAATATTAAATCGGAGCGAGTTTGAAAAGTCTCTAATTCTATTATTTCCAGATATTGGGCGACGCTTGAAAGGCGAACTGGCAACGGCAGATTATTCTTAACAAGATTCTGTGAGATTTCCTGTAAGGATGTTATCAAATGATCGGGTGAAATTATTGATGCATGAATTATTTTAGTCTAGCAAAAGTTATTGAGTTTAAAATGTCATTAAGGTTATCTTCAAGAAATATATAACTTGCCATTAGGTTTTCGCAGATCTCGAGAAACGATTGTTTGGCTTCGATAACAGAAATTATTAAGGATGTGAATGGCTAAATCGATAGTATTTATATCTTCGTTAAATGTTTTCTCGTCAAGTTGTAATTTCTGAATGGTCTCATTGAAATTTTTGATAATTGAGGTTGTTACGCTCATTTGGTTCTTTAGAAGATTTTCTGTCTGTAGTTGTCCCTGGTTAAGTCTATTAATGCTGTTGGTGAAGAATTCACCGTCGGCTGCATCTAAGTTTCCGGTAATTGCCTTAAATATTGTTCCTGCACCATCGATTATTCCTCGTTTAGTCCTCTTAGTGTCTATAAGTACTTCGGAAAACTTAGTTTTGATAGAATCGGAGATTTGGGTTAGAAGACTGATGTGGGTTTGTACATCAATGCGAAAAGCACCGGTATCGTGAAATTTATAGCCCGGAATAGGGTCAACAGTTTGTTCCAATGTCCTAAGGATTCGATTATTGTTCTCAAATGCTTGTTCAAGGGCTGTTAAGTTACGGTGAACTAATAACGTCCATTTGTAATTGGAGATTACAATTCGAGTTTCGTCGTGGTAGTAGATGCCAATAGTGTTGTTAATGGGTTTGATGTCTATCTGACATACCACTGATCCGAACAGCAGTAAGAGCCTGAAAAGGAAGTTAATTTTCAGAATATGGTTTTATCCGGTCGAAGTTAACTTTTGTTTGCTGGTTGGTTTTAAGGTTCTTAAGGGTGGCTGAATTAGTGTGGATTTCAATTATTTGAAATGGGCCATTGAATTTATTTTGTAGCTTGTCCTTTAGCTGTGATTCTTTTACATAAACTTTATCGCCGATTTTGTATTCCGGACGGTTTTCGGAAACATGTTGATCGTATCGCTCTTTTGCCTTCTGTTTCTGTAAATTTGTCTTTTCGCGGGCGATCTTATAATAACGAGAAATACGGTTATTGAGATCTCTAACGTACTTCGTTATTAGAGCTTGTTGATCATACAGGGTTTCAGGAGGCCTACTTGAAGTGTGTCCATATATGAGTTCGTATGGGGTAAACCCATGGGTCTTGTTAACTGAGTTGTTGTATGCGATAACCGCATAGGGTAAGATGTTGAAGGGGTGTTCGTTAGGGTTCTCCAGTTTATGTATTCTAATCATGTCTAGTAAAGTCGAGTGAAATCGTTCTAATGATCCGTTCGACTGTGGGTGTCCCACGCTAGAGTAGGAAATTTTTATGTTAAAAAGTTTGCATAAGTCTCTCATCAGTGTGTTGTCGAATTCCCTGCCGTAGTCGCAGTGAATGCGAAGGGGAGTTCCGTAATGTTGGAAATACAAGAGTAAGATGTTAGCGACGGTTTTCGCGGATTTATCGCTTATCGGATAAGCTTGAGAGAATTTCGTAAGTTCGTCCCTAATGGTTAGTGCATAGTTTTTGGTAGGAACTTCCAGGATGTCTATGTTTATACGTTCGAAGGGTGTCCGTGGAGTTTCGGTAATAACTAGGGGGCTATCGAGGTTTTTGCGACAGATTTTGCTTTTTGACAAATTTGGCAATTTTTTATGAAATTATCGACATCTTTGGTTAGTCCTTGCCAATTGTACTTTTCCTTGATTCTACGGATGGTTTCGTTTATGCCTCTATGTATATTACTTTTCCCGTTATGGAACTGATCGAGGATTATAGGTATCCGCTCCTTATCAATCGTTTGCACGATGTTCTGGCAAACTTTAAATTTGATATCCATTTCCGAAAAGATAAACGATAGTACCTCTAATATAGGTAGCTCTAAGTTGTTTTCAACGCAATAGATTTCATTTTCGGTGAACACATCTTTACTATTATATATAGATGCGAAGAGAATTTCATTAACTATATCGGGGTCGGAAGGAAGTGGGACGATATAATACCGTCTTTTTTTGACACTTTTACTCGCAAATACATTGACTTTTGGGGTGTGAAAGTCGGCGTTTTCCTCGAAAATGTCTTCGAGTATGTTGTGATGGAAATCTTTCATTAGGGAACCTTGGGGAAATACCAGGATGTTTTTGTTTTCCTTGTCAAGTAGTTGGCAGTTGGACATTTGGATTTTGTCGTAATCTATAAGGGATATAGTTTGGTACCGTTCGACAAATGTTTTGAATTCCTCACAGATTTGTTGGATATTAGGGCTTTGTGGCTCGGGTTCTGAAGAGTCATCATCGGTTTCGTTAGTGGGGAGTACTTGGAAGGGTGTTAGGTGGTTACTCGATTGAAAAGATACATAATTGTTGAAGTGGTTTGCTTTGATGCGGGAAAGAGCATCTGCATTTTTATTTATTTTGCCAGGTTTGTATACGATTTCGTAATCGTACTCCTCGAGCTTGAGGCGCCAACGAGCTAATCGACTTCCGGGGTCTTTTATCGAAAACAGCCATGTTAATGGGCGGTGGTCGGTAACTAAAAGGAATTTTCGACCATAGATGATAGGTCTCCAATGTTTGACGGCCCAAACAATGGCTAGGAGTTCTCGCTCGATGGTTGAGTACCGCGTTTCGGCTTTGCAAAGAGTCCTAGAGGAGTATCCTATTGGTAGATCCTTGCCAATGGGTCCTTGTGACAGCACAGAGCGTATCGCAAAAGCGCTAGCGTCTGTGGTTATGACGAAAGGTTCATCGAAGTTGGGATAGATCAATATCGGTGTGGAAGTTAGTGCCTCTTTGAGTTCACTGAACGATTTGATGCATTCAGAGTTGAAATTGTACGGTACGTCTTTCTGGAGGAGTTTAGTCAATGGTTTTGATATTTTGGCGAAGTTCGGGATAAATCTCCTATAATAACCAGCAAGACCAAAAATGATTTAATATCCTTGGGATTTTGCGGTTGCGGAAAGTTCACGATACATTCGACCTTTGACGGGTTTGGTTTAACGCCGTCTTTAGTTATTACGTGCCCTAGGTAAGCGACCTCCTTGCGGAGAAATTCGCATTTATCCGGTTGGATTTTGAGGTTTGCCTTCCTAAGTCTTTTAAAGACTTCCGTTAAGCGTGTAACATGTTCGTGTATAGTCGGAGAGTAGACGATTATATCGTCCATGTAGACAAGACAACGCTCGTTCTGAATACCTAGCAGAATGTTATCCATAACCCTTTGGAATGTAGAGGGCGCATTCTTTAACCCAAATGGCATACGAACGAATTCGTAATGGCCATTCTCGACTGAAAATCCAGTCTTAGGGATGTCCTCCTCTCGAATTTCTAGCTGGTGGAAACCGGATGCGAGGTCTAGGGTAGAAAAATATTGGCATTTTCCTAGCTGATCAAGTAAGTCAGAGATGTTCGGCAATGGATATTTGTCGCCTACGGTTAACTCGTTAATTTGCGGTAGTCGATAACGACGCGCCACTTTTGTTTACCTGATGCATCGACCTTTTTGGGGACGACCCATACTGGCGAAGACCAAGGGGACGAAGAGTGCCTGATGATACCTTGGGCCAGCATTTTACCTATTTGGGATTTCACCTCGTTCTTGTGGATTTGGGGTACCTATACGATTTTGTAAAAACGGGTTTTGCGTTGTTCGTATCGATAGCGTGTTTGACTTCGTTAGTGAATGTCAGAGCGTCTCCTTCAAGATAGAAGATATCTTGAAATTCTAGGCAGAGGTTAACAATCATCTCTCTTTCTTCGTCGTTAAGGTGTTC
Source organism: Octodonta nipae (assembly GCA_034190945.1). Lineage (NCBI taxonomy): Eukaryota > Metazoa > Arthropoda > Insecta > Coleoptera > Chrysomelidae > Octodonta > Octodonta nipae. Next base: position 67,994,923 of record CM067217.1, on the reverse strand, counting down.
TGTCCTAATTTGCGATTGAACGATTTCGTTCCTGTCTAAATAGTCAGAGTCGGGGTAGTCTTGTGAGTTTAAGTTCAAAAGAAGATGCATTTGGTTCACTGGTTCTAACTGGATGTTCGAGAAATCTATTTATGATGGAGGTAAGGAATTCACCTTGCGAATTGACGTGTACAATAGCGTTGGGAATTCGTACTTTCTCGTTTTCTTGGGATTGTAAAATAGCATCGGTATTTGAAAGAATGCATTTAAGTTTAAAAATTTTCTCTGTACGTGCTTCGATAGTAATTAAGTTGAGGGGAGTTTGCGTGGGGGTTCGTGGTTCACAGCTGAGTGTTTTTAAAAATCCGTTATTGGAGTGGTCATTGTCTTCTACTTTGTGAAGGAGAATAGTTTTAAAATTTGTAATTAGTTGTTTAGATTTTAGGTCGACTACACACTCATAGTGTTCCAAAAAGTCTAGACCTAATATTCCGTCGAATTCGATATCCAAGTCGAAAATGAAGACTTTGTGTGGATTTCGTGGGGCAAACGGGATCAAAGTAGATTCTGAAATTTGGATCTTCTCGTGAGTGATACCTTGTATGGTAACTCTCTCGGGAAATCGTTGAGGGAAGTTTTTGACCGTATTTTTTTAAAAATGGAAATGCCGGCTCCTGTATCGATCAGAAGTTTAAATTTTCCTGTAGCATCATTAATATAGTATAAATTTTTTGAGTTTACAGTTAGGAGGGGCCTTATAGAAATGTTTGTTCTTCGAGATTCAAGTTGGATTGAAGTCGTCGAGGTTCATGTTCTGGATCTGAGTTTGTATGTTCGATATCTCGTTGTCTGGCGGTTTGTCTATGTTTATAGCTATTTGAAAATTTTGACCAGATATTTCTGCGTCAGAAGAGGGTTCAGAATATTTATATTCATAGTTTTCATAATTTTGATTTTGGGGGTAGCCCATGTAGTTATTTAGGGCTTGGGTGTCAGGATCGGAATAATCGTCTTGGTAATAATTAGATTCGTCAGGGTTGTCAAATTGGTCGTTTGTATAGTCATATGAATAGTTATATGTATCAGTTTGGTTGAGGTGGTGAGTTTTGGGTTGTTGATTTTTGTAGAAAGTTGCGAGGACCAGGATTTTGTCCACTTGTTGAGGGACGATTTTGCTGGGCGAAGTTTGGTCTAGTTTGGTTAGCATTTTGTTGAGGCGGGTTAGGGCGAAACTGTTGGTAATTGTTATTGTTAAAGTTTCTGTTTGGTTGTTGTTGTTGCTGTTGTCTCAGACGCGTTAGGCATTCGTTAAAAGTATGCCCTAAACGTTTACAAAATGAACATTGTTTGGACAAAGTTGCTGGGTTGGGTCTTTTTTGTTGTTGTTGTATTTGTTGATTACGGGTGTTGAGAAATTTCTGATTTTCTAGATGGCTTAGCTGAAGTTCCCTTTTTATTCGGGAAACTGCGGTTATGATATTTATCGGATCGCTTGCTCGTACAATCTGTCCTATTTTCGGTTCTAGGCCGGTTAGGAGGCTATTAAGAGCCATGGATTCTATAAGAGATATCTGTGCTTGTTTTTCTTTACCTGTTAAATTTTGTTTATTAATTGCCGCATACATTTTGGCTTCGTGAGTTTGGAGTCTGGCAGCAAAGGTAAGAGGTGATTCATTCGGTATCTGCCTCATTCGTTGCAGATCCTGGATTAATGAGGAAATATCTCTGGCATCACCAAAGTGGTTTTCTAGGAGCGATTTGATATCGTCCCAGGTAGGCGGGTTGCGTGAGTTAACAAGTTCGGCGGCACGGCCTCTTAACTTGTTTTTAATATGTAAGGTTAGTAACGTGGATTGGTTGTCAACAGCCATACTATATGCTGTCGTACATGAGCTGATAAACGTATTCAGGAAAATCGGGTTACCATCATATTCGGGGATAATAGAGAAAATCTCAGAGATCTTGTATGGTTCTACCGTTCCCTGGCGTGTTTCAGGCATGGTTACTTATAGTTATTTAGATATAAAATGAAATCGAGTCAACAGTTTTCACGTAAAATGTAAATGGAAAAAATAGTAGATTCAGGCGAGTAGTGAATATAATTTTAAATTACCTTCCGGAAGATACGAAATATGCAAGCATATATAAAGTGCAAATAAAATATCTGAATATGTATAGCAATGAAATCAGCAATGATAAAATTTAAATTTCAAATATCCCTTAAATAAATATCAAGTGTATTGGTAAATTCAAAAGGCAACAATAATTGGTGATAGGTTCCGAAGTGGTTCGAAATTTGCTTTAAAGGTAAGGAAAATGTCTTATTAACTTTAAACGATTGAACTGATATTGCGATTTAAAAGTAAAAATTAAATAGCAACGTGGTCATTAAGTTTAAAACAATTATTGTACATACGTAAATGCTCTTGGCATGGACTGTTCTGCTCAGCGATGACTGGTTAGCTCAGTGCGTGTTCCTGGTCAGCTATCTTACAGTTATGTCCTGGTCGGGAAGTCCTCGTTCACAAGAATTTAGGAATTGCCACGTTTAGTTAGTCTTCTTTCTTGATCCTTGTTCTAAACGTGTTGAACGAATCCTACTGACTGCGCCATTTTTATATTATTTAAAACACAAGTCACTTTTAAAAAAAATTGATTTAATTAATACACAAAACAATAGTTGAAAAATACAAAATATAAAGTTACTTGAATGAAATGAACTCTCTTAATGAACGCCGTGGGATGGCAAGTCTCGCATTTATAACATTTACTTTGCTGAATTGCATTCCCACGGTTTCAACGAATTCAACGGATTCGAAGGAAGCTGTCAGCGAAATACGATACTTGATAACGTACACGTGCATAATATTCTCATCTAACATGTATTATAGCCTTGTGCGGTTGATTTCTACCTGCATTGGCAAAGAGTGATTAGTTGGAAACTTCCCTTGCATTTTTGCAAATCTTTAATTAGCGTTGATAAATCTCGTAAGTCGTAAATAAAAACTGAATAGCTACAAACACAAAACATTGCAGTTATACCATAAACGAAAAAATGAAGTATTTGACAGAGACCAGCAGCAAATTAATGTGATGCGTCAGCACGAGCAGGTATTCTAAAACTTCGAACTATATCGAAACTTCTCAGAAAGGTGTGATGGAGACACCGATGTTGATTTTGCCAACCAAATGGATCGGTGTTGCCAAATATTAATCATTTCACATAGTTTGAGTAATTTTTATGATTTTCGATTAAGACGGTGGTGTAACTTTAGTGACAAAATACTTGATTATTATGCACAGTATTATTGTACAAGAGGATGATGATGATAATCACTGGATCGCAAATGTTGAGATGTTGGACAATAAATGTGAAAGAAAATGCTAATATTAATATTATTTCATTTTTGTAGGATGATGACAATGAACTCATTAGGTGTAGTGGTATGTTTGGAGATTGGAATCTGATGATATGTTTTTGTACTTCAAACCCCTTTCGCCTTCAAGTTTCGAAACAAAACAAATCAAATTATAATGTTATGTTTTTCTTCAGTAATCAGTGTTGGAGAATCAAAAAGAATGCGCAGGACATTTCATATTGTATGGTAGTCAACCTGCAAAAAGGAAAGCTTAATGTGGTGTATTGCAGGTGGCGGTGTGTGAAGATGGAATTAAGATAAGTTGTACTGGTCCTAAAATTTGATATTTCTTTGTCGATATCTGTACTGTTTCAAGTGTACTTGTGTCACTGTAGCCAGACAAATTGCTAGAGTCCATCTCATTTGGTTGTTTTTGAGCGTAGCACTAAATGAGCATATATACATTCAGCAGTTTGATGCGAATATGGCTTTCCTGTTGCGTGCCCTTAACGGAAGTGTACATGGGGGCTGGCAAGTGTTAAAGTAAACTAATATAAGGAGTATGAGTGTAACTATTTTTACAATTTTCTCAAATAATCTTATAGACAGAGTAAAGAATTTTGTTTATTTTTAAAACTACATGTATTAACATTAGCCCATTCTAGTTTGATGACTGTCTAGTTTTGATATTTTAATAACATCTAAGCATAGTATTTAAAATAGTATTACCAAAGGAGTGGAGTTGAGAACACATTTTGATATAAAAATATTGAAATCCAATAATTATTTTGTTGTATGAAGATAAATAAATCAAAATGTATGTAACTATATAGATATCAAAAACTAGCTTAGCTTTTAAAATTCGCAAAAAATTCTATTACATTTTGTATAATGGCGTAACGTATAAAAAAGGAAAGGATTAAAGAAAACACGATTATTATTTTCCAGATCTTCTTCTTAAGGTGCCATATCCATCTACTGAATGTTGGCGACAATTTTGGCATATTCTTCACGGTCTTGTGCGGCTTTAAAGAGTGTATGGGCATCGAGGCCTGTCCAGTCCCGTATGTTTGTGAGCCATGAATATTTTTTTCCTTCCGATTCCGCGTTTTCCCTCAATTTTTCCTTCCATGATAAGTTTAAGGAATTGGTATTTGGTGTTTCTGAATATATGCCCCAAATAAGCTGTTTTTCTCCTTTTAACTATTTGCAGCAGTTCTCTTTCTACTCCCATGCGATTTAAAACTTCTACGTTGGGCGTGTGGTCGATCCATGGAATCTTCAATAGTCTCCTAAACAGCCACATCTCAAACGCTTCCAGTCTATTCATAGTGTTGGCCTTCAGGGTCCAGGTCTCCACGCCGTAAAGCAACACGGAGTAAACGTAGCATTTTATGAAACGATAGCGTAGCTGTAAGTTAAGACTTTGACTGCTCAGTAGTGTTCTCATGTTAATAAATGCGGCTCTAGCCTGCTCAATCCTACACCGTATCTCCGTGTCTGGGTCCAAGTCTTCCGTTATCCAGCTACCGAGATACCTGAACTTGGGAACTTGCTGGATTTGTTCTCCGTTCACTGCGACGTTCAGACGCATAGCGGATGTTCTGCTTATCATCATCGTTTTTGTTTTGTCTACGTTAATTTTTAGGCCCCCCTTCGGCCGATATCCTGTCGATAAGGCTTTGTAGTGATTCCTGAGATTCAGCAATAATGACCGTGTCATCGGCGTAACGAAGGTTATTGACAGGGTGACCATTAATTTTTATACCGTCGTCGATGTCGATTAGGGCACGGTCAAAGATGGATTCTGAGTACAAATTGAAGAAGAGGGGTGACAAGACGCATCCCTGCCTTACCCCCTTTTCTATTGGGAAACTTTGTGTAGTATCGTTTCCTACTTTCACTGTTGCCGTTTGGTTCATATAAAGGTTTTCTATGAAGGCAAGATCATTGTCATCCACCATTCTCTCTCTTAGGAGCCCTATTAGTTCTATATGTTTGACACTGTCGAAAGCCTTCTGATAATCTATGAAGCATAGGCAAACGTCTTTTGTTGGTCTCGACATTTTTGGAGCAATACGTTCAAACTGAAGAGTGCTTCTCTTGTGCCAAAACCCTGTCTAAACCCAAATTGTGTTGGACTGATTTCTTTTTCGCATCTGTTGTATATTCTTCTGTGAATTATTTTCATGAACAGTTTTAAGACCTGGCTCATTAAGCTGATCATTCGGAATTGATCGCAACGATTAGCGTTTGGCTTTTTGGTATAGGCACAAAGATGGAACCAAGCCAGTCATGCGGTATTTGTCCTGACTCATATATATCGTTGAACAGCTGAACCAGAACCCCGATATTTTCGTCGTCCAACAATTTAATCGATTCGACGTATACATCATCTGGTCCCGTTGCTTTCCCTTGCTTTCCGTGTTTAATAATATTCTGGACCTCTGATTCCAATATTTTGGGAGACCTTTCCCCTGGGTTGGCGTTTACAAAGGTTCTTTGGCTGTCTTCCTTAAATAGTTGTTGAGTGTATTCCTTCCAGTGATTTAGTAGATCATTATGGTCTAAAATGACGTTGTTATTATCATTGATGATGCTGTTAGCTCTATGTTTTGTGTGACCTATTGTTTGTTTTATTAATTTGTGAGTGTTGAAGTGGTCATGTTTTTCTTCCATCTCTTCTATTTCCTTGCATCTTTCCCGTAGCCATTGCTCTTTAGCCCTACGTATTTCCCTTCTGATTTGTTTGTCAATCTCTTTGTATTTGTCCGGGTCTGTGTTCTTATATTTGCTACGTTCAGCCATTAAGGAGAGTATCTCGTCCGTCATCCATTTCCTCTTTTTGTTTGTAGGTGGCCCTACTGTGTCGTTTGTGTTAGTGACTATTGCATTTTTTAGCATGTTCCAGGTATCCCTGACATTGGTCGTTTGTTCAGGTGAGTTCCTTATTTTAGCGACTGCTTCATTTATTCTCTCCTTAGCTTTAGTTTTTATCTCGTCTTTCTTCAAGTTATTTATGTCGATTTTCTTTTTATGTGCTTGTTTCAGTTTCTTCAATCTTATTTTTAGTGTGCTCATTACTGGTTGTGGTCTGATCCAATGTCGGTGCCGGGATATGTTTTAACTCCATGCAACCCATTTCTGAATCTCTGTCTGATCAGCAGGAAGTCGATTTGGTTTCTAACGATGTGGTCTGGCTTATGCAATGGAGACTGCCAGGTATATAGTCTTCTCGGGGGGAGCTTGGACCACGTGTTCGCAATAGTCAGTTTTTCTTCTTGGCAGAATTGAACCAGGGTATCGCCTCTTCCGTTACGTTCTCCCAGGCCAAAATCACCGACCACGTTTCCTACTCTTCCTTGGCCAACTTTGGCATTAAAGTCGCCCATCACAATCAGGGCTTCATTCTTCTTGACCAGTTTCATCAGTTCTTTGATCTCTCTGTAAAGTTGTGTTGTTTCACTATCCGGTTTGTCTGCTGTTGGGGCGTAGACCTGTATGATATTAAGGTCCACTGGGTCAGCTTTTAATTGTAGAAGGGCAGTCCTGTCCGAGTGTGCCACAAAATTTTTCACGGTTTTGTTGACCTCTCTTTGAACTAAGAATCCGACTCCATTATAGTGGTTAGGTTGGTTGTGTCCGGAGTAGTAGAGTGTTGCTTTTTCAGTTGTGCATTGGCCACTGTTCGGCCATCTGGTTTCGCTAAGGCCTATTATATCCATTTTGTAGCGTTCCATTTCTTGGGTTAGGTTATCCAGTTTGCCAGCCACATACAAGGTTTTCACATTCCAAGTAGCTATTTTGACCTTTGAGGGTGTTTCCACTTTCGGGTGGGTCCTAGCATTTTCTTTTCTCGTTGGTGGTCGTAGCAAACCTTGGCCTTGAGCCTTGTTGGGTGCTGTATTTTCATCGGCTTTACAGGGATTTCGCAGGTTGGGAGGCCCTGCAGCCTGCTTGTGAGTTTCCTCCCCTGCCGGATCTTGTGCTCCGTACATCATGATCAGTAAGTTTTCCTTGATTGCTTGATGCCATCATTGTCGTACTAGGGAAGTCCAGGAGGGACCTTTAATGAAGCGGTTTCCCGTTGCCTTCTTCATTCCCACGCCGTTGACTGCTTCCAGTTCGTCCGCCTTTTAAGGCGATTTACCACTCTAAGGACAAGAGAGTGCCCTACCTCTAGTTTGCTCATCCACCCTCCTATGAGGAGGCTGTTGGCAATACTGAGGGTGTCTGCTTATACCGGCAGATGCTCGGTCGCTAGAGCCTCGTTGGTTATCTAGCAGGGTGTATCACGTGCAGGTGAGGTTGACGTTTGGGCCGGCATTTTCGTACTATTTATACCATCATTACCGTCGCTCCTTGCACCCCAGATCAAATGAAAATTCTTTCAAGAGCACACTAGGTATGCATTTTTAAAAAATACAGCTGATCATAGGTTCCAAACTGCCTTTCTGACAAATAATAAACATAAACGTAAATGGGTTACTGTATACCCGCTGTTTACTTTATGGTATAACGACATGCTACCTAGTCTATAGCTTAATTTTGGTTTTGTGGGGTATAGTTTGTATTTTAATCTACTATTATTGTTATTCGGGTCTAGTGTTTATAATATTGGGAATAATAAATTTAGATAGCTGGATTTACTCTCAAATAATCATTTACAGTGCTGTAAAATACAAACATTTTTTCTTCCTAAAATGTTCCTACAATTTCTATTAAATTTCAATAGTCCGGAGCTTTAACAATTTCATATTATAGGCACAATAGGGGTAACACATCACAACTGTAGGTTCTTACAAACACATTTTAGAATAAATGATTTGTAAAAGTTTAGTATTTCCATACAAAAAGAGTAAATGAAAATTTTCATCTGTTAAAATATTCTGATCAAAATTGTAGAGTAAACGACGAAGGAATCGGTTTGAAACTCAGTAAGTTAGATAAAGATGGAGCGCAGAATCGACAGAAACCATAATTAGTCGGCAACAATAGAAAAATGTATTAAATTTGACAATCAATAATAATGGGTGGCAATGCGATCACAGAACAGAAAAATAAAAATTGCAATTTTATAAAAAATGAAAAGATCTTGAGCAAAATTTGATATATGGTTAATGAAAAATGCACAAGACGAACAAAATATTGAAGAATGGTAATTCAGAAATGCGGAATAAAAGAGGTGATAAATCGGAGCTCCATGTCAAAATAAAAAACTATAAAAGCGAGGGAGCAGTGCAGCAATAAACTTCGTTTGAGTTTAAGAAGTGACATTAAATATCAAAGAACTTGTCAATAGTTTGAAAAAAACAACCAGATCCCGAAGAAGTAAAGAAGTTCAGGTGCAAAAGCTGTATGGTTTTGCACTAAAAGTAAACATACAGTAAGCTAAAAGCAGTCGAGCAAACAATGGAGATAAATCAGAGTTAATTCAACTGAGTATAAAATCCATAGAAGCAGTTCACATTAAAAGGTGCAGAAAGACATCTACAATGAGCAGCAGTTGCAGAAATTGGAATCAGTTTGAGTAATAGCAGATACATACGTTAAAGGCGGGACAACAGCTGGAAGACAAGAGGAACATTTTGGAGGATTAAGTGAAAACACTTTAAAACAATTTAAAATGAAACAAGATATTCCAATTTACAATTCTTTTTAAAATCATTTCATTCTGGCGCTTAACAATACATTATTTAATTCTAAGATTTATTTACTGGGAAATATTATTTTAGTAACGTGTTTATTTTAAAAGAAAGACTAAATTCAAATTTGCATAGAAGTATTCATTGTGTTTTAAATTTCATTGTATTCAATAAAAGAACCATTCGCATAGTACAAATCTTTTTAGAATAATCACATAATTTGATATTTAACGTTTTGTTAAATATTCATAATTTGTTGGTTCATATTTGATTTTTATTAATTATTGATATGCTATATTGTGTTTTATTTTGACAAAAGTCAATTGGTAGTTTAAGAACCCAACATAATTAGTCTCAATAGCTAGATCAGTGTGAAGAAAATTGTGTGTAGTTTTTATAGGAAAGGTAAAAATAAATAAAAAGTTAAATCATTCAGTTATTCAATTTAAAATACCAATACCAAAAATAAAAACTCCATAACAATATCTATATAATATTTGCATTGTCATTCGAGACAGATGTAAGTTTGCTAATAAGCTTATTAAAGCACAATTATTAAACAATAAAATTATTTAATGTTGTAATGTTAACAGCATTCAATTTCTAAACAAACGTATTTTGTTGAATTACTAGCTAAGACGTAAATCATCTTGATGAAAGTATTGTTTATTTTCACTTCAAGTAAACTGGTCACAAAATTTGGATGAAAAGGAAATATAAGGCCGAGTATATTTTAGGTGAAACGAAATAAATTTCCACGACTAAAACCCGGCAACTGCCAATAAGCATGCTCTTATAATGGTAAAACATCTAGTGGCTTACCGTGAGCCCATAAATAATGTCGCTTAAGCCCTTATAAGGCCCTCACTAACGCTGCTTTAAGGCATCTGATGATTTAGTTCTCGGATAAAGCAGCAATAAGTTGCGCTCTTCTTGTTCATTCAGTACATAATGAGAGCTGAAAAATTGGTATTGTTCTTTCGAAAGTGCTTTACACAATATAATGATTGATGTTGTAAGCTGGAGATATAACAAAAACCTTATGATTTCGAATTATTAATTGAAAACGGGAGTGCTGTAAGCTTAATTAAAGCAACAATAAAAGCAAACAGTCGTAGAACTTTAAATTTTGGGTTGGCAACATTTGTTTTGACAAAATATCTATAATAAACTTAATTATCTTTTGTAGTTTTTTTGGTAGACAAAAAAGTGAATAATGTTGCAATAGTATATTTACCAGGAAACAGTATTGTAATGTTTTTATTGTCTACTCTGGGTTCCTGGATTTATTTAAACACTCGAACTTCCTCCTCGAATTTATTTACACTAATTTTATATTCATATAACAATATACAATTTATCTAGAACACTTGTTGTTTACTAGACGGCAACCGAATACTGACTGAATCCTTCCGTCGGCTGCCCGCATTTATATATTTCTTCTTAGAAGGCTCCAGATATATTCTCGAATACTCAAGGAATTTCATTAGCGCTTAATACTATTTCGTCCCGGCATGTCCCTGAATCCTTCATGGTATGACTTTATATGCAGGACTTTCCATTTCTGGTACCCACTGATTGACTGATTGTTTATCTTCGAGATGAATGACCTTCTCCACTACTGGACTTTGCTCCCTTAGTTTCTGGGACTGGCTGTACTCCTTTGCAAACACTTTGGCTATTCCTCTAACCATCCGGTGATCTCAAGCTACACAATTAGCCAGAGAATATTATATAAGCACCTCAAACAGGTCTCGGGGTTCCTCTTTGGTCACGTACTGCTGCATTTCCTGCCCATCCGAGACAGTGCCATAAACTGTTAGGTCGTCTCGCCATGGGATATACTGCGGAATTGGGGTTGCTCAACTTTGCCGTCATGATCTGTTGAAATCTTTGGTATTCCTCGAGGTAGCTTCCTTATTCTGTAGACAACATCTTTTATCCTCTTACCAATTTGGTCAGCCCCTCCCCTTGCGGGTTAACCAACCAAACAAGATCTTCAACTTGGAATTCCCTGCCATCGGCTTTGAATCGCGTACTGGCATTCTCGGTATTTGCCGGGCTACTTGGTGGATGTCGTTCATCCTTTGACGCCAGTGGCTAACATAGTCTTCACCTACAGTCTCTTCACCTCGGGGACTTACAAACTTTAAATCGCACGGTAGTCGTAACTTTCGTCCCAGAATAACACTGACCGGGGTCTGAGCCGGGAACTCATGCATAGACGAACGATATCCCACTAGAAACAAGTGACGATTTGTTCCCAGTCTCTTTGGTGGTCAAAGTCTATCTTTGACAAATGACGGTTAATAGTGCTATTCATCCGGTTTACCATTCCATCGGTTTGCGAGTGTAATGCGTCAGTGTTTTATTGCTCTTCAGAAGTTTGCAGACGACTTGGAATAAAGTTGAAACTAAATTTCTACCCTGTTCGTCGGAGTGAAACTCCAAGGGAACACCATCATGGGAGCTTTTGCTCGCTTTTGAGGACCATTACGGTATATTTCTGGCATTAATCGTTTTCCAGTGTTTTCGTCATTCCCAGTTGTCTTTCGGTTATACCATCATGTAGTTCTCCTCTTTCTGGAGATTACAATTTGTTTTCTGTGCTATGCCAGAAGTCCGTTCTCCAGAATGAGCGAGTTAAACTGAACCCAGTACTTTATGGTACGTAAGTATCAGGAAACCTGACACATAGGTTTGCGGTCTTCTTTCTCACACCGGATAACCTCTTTCAACTCTAGATCTAATTTCTGCTCTTTTTAGATCTCTTAAGATTGCTAATGGTCATGGACGGCGGTTGTTCAGATGGCCGACAATGTTTGCAATCATCAGGGTATGCTCTCCTCGATAAAGCGTCAATATTCTTATGGCTTGATCCAGCGCGAAATTCCGTCTCGAAATCGAATTCTTGCAACCTTTCAATCCATCTTGCCACTTGTCCCTTGGGATTTTTAAACTGTTGGAACCACTTCAGTGCTGTGTGATCAGCCATCAGGAGGACTCTTTACCATAGAGGTACTTGAAGAAATGTTTTTTTGTTTAGTTTTTTCACTCCCTTACCACCGTTTTGATTCCTATAGTGAAAAATGATAACGATAAATGATCTGCTCAGTGGAAATTGTTTTCAGAACCGTGGTCAGCGTCCAATGAATCAATAAACAGTATATTTTGGGTATTTTTTACGTTTTCACCCTCTCACCCTATTTTCACCTATAGTTTTGGGAGGATAGCTTTACAATAAATATTTTTCTAAACTATATTAATAACTTTACAATTTAAAAATATAAACATCCGTGTAAATAGATATACCAAAAACAAAAGAAAAAAATGATCGAATGTTGAAATGTGCATCATTTAAACCCTCATTTCCACCCCTACATAGTGGTTGATGACATTCTAAATAATTTTCCCTTAATCTACAGAACCTCAGGTTCAACTTAAAAAAATGTTTCGATATCTCTATTCTTGCTCAAGATATTAGGTTTCCGTTAAAATAAATGCCATATATATATATATATATATATATATATATATATATATATATATATATTTATTGTTATAATGTTATAAAATTATATATGCTATAAAATTCATTTTACGCGGCCCATGGAAAAACCTTCGAAATTAACCATTTCGATAAAAACATTTAACGGACTGAACTAATAAAAACAGATCGAGGCAAGGTCGACTGGAATAATCGTCAAGGTTTCGAAATAACGCTATGCCAACAATGAAATAACCATCGAAAAAGACGAGAGAATTCCATGCTGATTATAAAAGGACATTGATTATTTTGTGGAGTAAGTTCAGTTTATATTCCGTGTAAATTGTATCGATCAGTTATAATAAATAAATACATAGTGGATGATTTTTCGTGTAAAGAAAGAAATCGAAAGTGAACGTGAGTGTTAATTTGATTTTGAACCCACACTATTTATTACAGTTGGTGTCCGAAGTACAGGATTAAGTGAAGTTAACGTAAATTGATTTATGCCTACAAACTCTAAGTATGGCATAAATGAACAGAATAGCAAAAAAAAGTCAAATGGTTACTATACTGAATTGTTGCTGCTGATACTTGATGCAAATCCATAATGAGAAACACAAAAACGAAAATTATATTTCGAGATTTACACTTTACACAACGGGAGCCGACCATGGGCTTATGGATGGCTCTATAAGTCAATTTTGTAACATTTTTCCAGGATTAGAGTAATTTTCTCGCCTAGTTTATCAGTAACCATTTGAGAAACACAAAAACGAAAATTATATTTCGAGATTTACACTTTATTTTATAAACGACACGTGTTTCGGCATACAATGCCTTTATCAAGTTTCACAAAATACTAAAACTATTATTCTAACTACAGCATTATATATACATATTACTTAACTAAACTAATTATACAGAGCCATTAAAAAGATTTAAAAGTGGGGATGGATTAAGATCTAATTGGTTATTTAATAGTCTACCTGAATATGTATACCTATTAATTTCTAGGGATTCTAATAGATTAATTTTACTGGGGATATTTTCCAAATGTAATATATTTACAGTATCGTTAAAGTTGTGATTATCCTCTATTAAATGACGTGCATAATTAGATTTATTGTCTTGTGTGGAATAACTTCTTTTGTGCTCTCTAATACGAGTATTAAAATTTCTAATGTCATACCGAAATATAGCTTGTCACAATTGCCGCAGTTAAGTTTGTATACCCCGGATTTACAATTACTATCTACTCTTGATTTATTATTCTTAATATATCTGGATAAATTATTTGAAGTTTTATAACTGATATTTATGTCTTGTTTTTCTAAAAATGATTTAACTTTATTACTTGTTTCGCCCAGGTAAGTTAAAGTTTTGAAAAAATCATAAGGTTTTTTATCAACAGGATAAATTAAATTTAGAGCCTTATGGAACATTTTCTTTTTTACTAAGTTATCGATGATTAGTTATCGTTGTTTACTGATATCTGTTTAATGATGTTTAATTCTTTTTCGAAATTTAACGGCGTCAAAGGTACATTGATTAGTCTATGGATCATACTATAAAATGCAGACATTTTTTGTTGGTAAGGATGATAAGAACTACTATGAATGACTATGTCCGAATATGTAGGCTTGTGATAAATTGCAAATGTATGTTTGTTATTTATTCTGGTAATTGTCAAGTCTAAATAATTAATTTCATTATTTGTTTCTATTTCAGTCGTAAATTCAATATTTGGGTGTATATTATTAATGTATTCTAAAAAGGTGCTCAATTGTCTATTAGTTCCTGTAAACATACCAAAATGTCATCAACGTATCTATACCAATAAGTAAATTGTTTTGATAGTGGATGTTGAAAAATTTTATCCTCTATATCACTCATGAATATTTCTGCTAGTAAGGGACTTAATGGGTTTCCCATATTTAAGCCATCATTACCTTTATATAAAATATTATTAAATTAAAAATAATTTTGGTCTAAGCAAACTTTCAAAACATTCAATATATCTTGTTTTATGATTGGATTGGTATGGCTATTTTCTAACAACTTCTCTATTAGTTTAACTGTATCGCTAGGCGGTATACTCGGAAACAAATTTTTTACGTCAAAAGCGATGAGTTTAGCATTCGATGGAACAACGATATTCTTAATATTGTCTATAAGTTCATATGAATTTTTAATCGCATGTTTAGCTTGGAATTTAGTATATTTTCTTAAACCATCAATAAGTAAATTAGAAACTTTAACAGCTGGGGCGGTAATATACGAAACAACTGATTTAATAGCATGGTTTTGTTTGTGTAATTTAATTAATGAATATAACTATATAACTGTGTATAATATTAGCTTAAATCTGTTATCTTGGTCTATGATGGAATTTGCTTGATTCAACAAGAGTTTTGCACATCAGCAATCCAAGTAGGACAAAAGAAATGGATTTTACAAGATAGGAAGAACCAATACCGTTTGAGGGACACCTACAATGTGTATCTTAAGGTAATTCATACAGAGCTATTATTTAGATTACATTATATAGAATTTATTAGTTTAGATAACAACATTCGACACAATGTTAGGACAATCATTCAACAAAAATTCTTGAAACAAAAACATGAGCTTGAAGAATTGATAAAAAACAAACCAAAAAAACCTGCTAATATTACATCTTTTTCAAATCACAATTTTTTCCCAAAGTTCGTTAATTTATCTCAAGCTAATTTTAATAAACAACAAGTAAATTTATTAGAAAAAGGATTTAAGCACAACATTAGGCCAATAATTAATACCAAAAACTTAGAAATGTTAGGAGTAGAAACAGAAAATGCATTAAAAAGTTCAAATAATAACTTAAATTTAAAATATCAGGCTTCATCAATTATTAAGAAGGAATTTTTAAAGAACTATAAGGTTAACAACGATGTTATGATTGCAAAGTCAATTAAAGATATAACTTTAGATAATAACGTAATATTCACAAGAGCTGACAAGGGTAATACGGTTATTGTGATTGACCGAGAAGATTATATCACCAGAACAGAAGAATTCATAAAAACTGGTAATCATGAACTTTTAACTAAAGACCCCACGCATAAATTTCAGAATGAAATAAAATCATTGTTGAATCAAGCAAATTCCATCATAGACCAAGATAACAGATTTAAGCTAATATTAAAGAATTCCCGTCCTCCACAGTTATATTCATTAATTAAATTACACAAACAAAACCATCCTATTAGACCCAGCTGTTAAAGTTTCTAATTTACTTATTGATGTTTTAAGAAAATATACTAAACTCCAAGCTAAACGTGCGATTAAAAATTCATATGAACTTATAGACAATATTAAGGATATCGTTGTTCCATCGAATGCTAAACTCATCTCTTTTGACGTAAAAAATTTGTTTCCGAGTATACCGCCTAGCGATACAGTTAAACTAATAGAGAAGTTGTTAGAAAATAGCCATACCAATCCAATCAAAAAACAAGATATATTGAATGTTTTGAAAGTTTGCTTAGACCAAAATTATTTTTAATTTAATAATATTTTATATAAAGGTAATGATGGCTTAACTATGGGAAACCCATTAAGTCCCTTACTAGCAGAAATATTCATGAGTGATATAGAGGATAAAATTTTTCAACACCTACTATCAAAACAATTTACTTATTGGTATAGATACGTTGATGACATTTTGGTATGTTTTACAGGAACTAATAGACAATTGAGCACCTTTTTAGAATATATTAATAATATACACCCAAATATTGAATTTACGACTGAAATAGAAACAAATAATGAAATTAATTATTTAGACTTGACAATTACCAGAATAAATAACAAACATACATTTGCAATTTATCACAAGCCTACATATTCGGACATAGTCATTCATAGTAGTTCTTATCATCCTTACCAACAAATAATGTCTGCATTTTATAGTCTGATCCATAGATTAATCAATGTACCTTTGACGCCGTTAAATTTCGAAAAAGAATTAAACATCATTAAACAGATATCAGTAAACAACGGTTTTGATCACCATCTCATCGATAACTTAGTAAAAAAGAAAATGTTCCATAAGGCTCTAAATTTAATTTATCCTATTGATAAAAAACCTTATGATTTTTTCAAAACTTTAACTTACCTCGGCGAAACAAGTAATAAAGTTAAATCGTTTTTAGAAACACAAGACATAAATATCAGTTATAAATCCGGGGTGTACAAACTTAACTGCGGCAATTGTCGGTAGGACATTTAGAAATTTTAATACTCGTATTAGAGAGCACAAAAGAAGTTATTCCACACAAGACAATAAATCTAATTATGCACGTCATTTAGTAGAGGATAATCACAACTTTAACGATACTGTAAATATATTACATTTGGAAAATAACCCCAGTAAAATTAATCTATTAGAATCCCTAGAAATTAACAGGTATAAATATTCAGGTAGACTATTAAATAACCAATTAGATCTTAATCCATCCCCACTTTTAAATCTTTTTAAAGGCTTTGTATAATTAGTTTAGTTAAGTAATATGTATATATAATGGTGTAGTTAGAATAATAGTTTTAGTATATTGTGAAAGTTGATAAAGGCATTGTATGCCGAAACACGTGTCGTTTATAAAATAAAGTGTAAATCTCGAAATATAATTTTCGTTTTTGTGTTTCTCAAATGGTTACTGATAAACTAGGCGAGAAAATTACTCTAATCCTGGAAAAATGTTACAAAATTGACTTATAGAGCCATCCATAAGCCCATGGTCGGCTCCCGTTGTGTTAGTTAAAAAAAAGGATGAAACTACCCGATTTTGCGAGTATTACAGAAAATTGAATGACGTTACGAAGAAAGATAGCTAGCCACTCTCCCGAATAGATGACACTTTGACCACACTAGCAGGGTTCAGAATCAAGCATGCCAACCTGAGACTCAACCCGAAGAAGTGATCCATGTTCCAAAAAGAAGTAGCATTTTTGGGGTCACGTTGTTTCTGAGTCAGGAATCCGCACAAACGAAGACAAGATAAATGCCCTTCATAATTGGCCAGTCCCAAGAGACAAGCATATACTTCGAAGCTTCTTGGGTCTCTGTTCGTACTACAGGCGATTTGCTGAGAAATATGACTGCTGAGAAACCAAGTCCCAACTGGAGGTCCAAAGAAAAAGGTACCAGCAATCCTGACTGAAGTACATAATGGGATTACCGGGAGTAATCTGGATATGGATAAAACCTTGGACAAAATTCGCCAACGGTACAACTGTGTAAATTACTTTGAAGATGTCAGAGCTTGGTGCCGGAAATGTGACACCTGTGCAGCCAGTAAGTCCCCGAAAACCATGACTAAGGGTAGAATGCAGCAATACAATGTGTGGGTTCCATTCGAGATAATTATATTGATGTCACGGGTTCATTTTCCGAGGCTGAGAGGGAAAACATATACATTCTGGTCGCAATGGATTATTTCAGCAATTGGCCTGAGGGATATCCTATGCCCAAGCAGGAGGCACCTACTTTGCAATTTACGCTCGCATACTATTTACAATACGTAATAGCGTAAATAGACATCATGTCGTCATAAAATTTTTAAAACTTATTCTTGGTACATACGATTTAAAGAGAACGGGAAATTAAGAGATGTAGTCGAAAATGTTAAATTTAGTATACATTGAACTCAAATAGGTTGATATTAACATATAACCAGGTCTCAAAATAAAATAAAATTATATGAATTTGTTAGGTCTGCATCTACATAGTTTAAAAATATATTTGTTATGCTTGAGATTACATGCAAATACTTTGTCCTTTATAGGAAGTTTAAAATGATTTGCAACTAAAATTAAGCAAATTATTCTAAAACTATGGCGAAACTTTCTGCACTCTAAAAGTTTCTCATAACATTAAAGTCGACACTTTTTTCCTATTTTCGGCCACTTATCATAATTATTTCTCGAAAGAAAACTCACTACTATTTTTGTGTTTTATTTTTGCAGGAAACCAGTCCATTGGAGATTCACTTGGCGCCGACTGGACGAGAACTTGTCCAAGCATTACGTTTGTTGCTTCTGCAAGCACACTGGCACACTTTCACGCTGCTGGCCGACCAAGCTTCGGCGTCGGCATTGCGGCGTCCTGAACTGTGGCCGACTCTAGATTCGCCCCCCTTGCATCCAACTCTCGTCGGGTTATCGTCGCCGGTTAGGGCACAAAGTTTGTTCAGGTTGGTATTTTGGTTATCGTTGCTTATAATATCATTTTTACATTTTTATATAAAACAGACTAATATTTTTTTATCAAATTTGTTTGACAAACACAAATGTGTTTTCGAATTTAGCCTTTTAGTTTTTGTCACATACACAAACATAGGTTAGAGAGGTTACAAAAAATTAAAATGTCAACAATAAATAACAATCTTCATCAGTGAAAATAAAAGAATAGCGTGTTTCAAAGTTTTATATATCAGTTATTACTTTAGAAAATGTTCCCAATCTTTAAAGCACCGCATTTATATTTATTTTCCTTTACTGAGCTCGTCTACCATCTGAACATTGGTTTATCTATAATAAATAATACTAATATCGACAGCATTTAAGAACTGTGTTTGAATGAGTTAGCTATAGTCTTCTGAATCATAATTGTGGC
The DNA here is from genome assembly GCA_034190945.1 of Octodonta nipae. Taxonomy (NCBI): domain Eukaryota; kingdom Metazoa; phylum Arthropoda; class Insecta; order Coleoptera; family Chrysomelidae; genus Octodonta; species Octodonta nipae. The sequence continues at coordinate 67,975,795 of CM067217.1, read as the reverse complement.
AACATCACGTGAGGAGGATTATGTATATTTTAAAATTTTCAAACGTCTCAGGGTCTAAGTTGTTAATGGAAGATAACAAAAAGAAAATCAAAAAAATTCAATTTTCGCAAAGGTAAATATATAAAAATATACAAGGTCAAATAAAAATGTTTTACAGTATGACGTGAAGTAATTAAGAAAATTTACTGCTACTATATAAAATCAGGGTAGAACAAAAAAAATCCAAAGATAATATAAAAATAATAAAAAGCTACATTTTCCAAAAATATGTTAGACCTCTGGTGTTTCAGACATTCCCTTAAAGTTATTATCTTTATTATCGTCAACCAGTAGCGACTGAATTCTGGGAATTATTAGCGATGCAATGGCTTTTAATTAATAAAATTAAACACACTCTTTTAACTTTCGTCTTGGCTTGTCTTCTATGTTGTAAAATATGGATGAATTTTGAACTTTTTACATTGGGTATCAGTATTGCTTGACACAGCATGGTATTAATTGATAGCCGAGTGTTTTTATACAATATTTAATATTAAATCCACATTTAAAGAAGAAATAACTGAAATCAATTATATCAAAAACAAAACCAAATAACACAACTTAAAATATTGTATTGTTTATAATTTATTGCGAATATAATAAATTTTATATTAGAGAAGCCTATAGAGCCCTATATTTACAAAAAAATGAACATAAAAATGACGATAAATCCAAAAAAAAACGAAAGCTTAAGAGTCTGGTTCAAATTTATTAAACGAGAGCAATTACATACCTATCACCTTCACTACGTCAGTAGTTCTGGTTGCAGATAATCAACGAAGAAATTAGTAATGTTCATGTCATTGTGAATAATATCGGGATAGTACAAAAGGTTTACATAAGATTTCCCTCAGGATATCGAGACACTAGAACTCTTTAATAACTTTTTGGGTATCTTATAACAAAGTCGCACTTAGGAAAGTCACAAAGATTTTGTGCTTGCAGGTATATATCAAATAAAAGTTTCTCTTAATCACATTTGTCCACATAACTGCCATTGCGAAAACATCATTTATTTCTTTTCCTTTGTCTTAATTGTCAATGAGAACCGGTTCTTTTTTCCAGTCTGAACCGCCTGGAGGTTTTGGAATATGCAAATTTTACCTCTCTAGTAACTTATTTTTCAAAAAAGAACTTCAAATCAATAAAAATGAAAGTAGTTAATAATACCCTGTACACATTTATGAATAAAATGTATGCTGAGGTTTATCAATTAAAATATCTAAAATCCATTTCGGGATTTCAGGAAAATCATTTCTGCTTCACTGAATAACAATATTAATAACTGTTCTTTCCAATTTTTTGGAAATCTGTAAACTATAAGATAACTACTTGGGAATATTCCTTAATAGAATTTAGGTAAAATTATTCAAAGCATAACAAATTATTTCGGCGAACTGAAATACTCCTCCTTCTTTGAAGTTCTTTAAAAAGTTAAATTTAATGTGATCAAGGTAAGAATGATTATCTGGAAATCATCAAATGCTAGGAGTGCAGTTAATCCTAAAGAACTTGCTGAGTTTAGACTACATTTGCAAGTAATTAGTAGAACTTTGGTGATGATTTCTTTTTATACCTGCGGATTTATTAGTTTAAAATTATAGTTTTTGATCTTAGTTTAAATCTCTTATATTTATTTATATTAATATGCAAAGAGAATATTAATAATAACCCTCAAATAATGCAATATTAATGTTTTCAGAAGTTAACATAAATGAGAACGATTAGAAATTGGTTTGAAATTGTTTTATAAGAATCAGACTGTCTTTTTCTTCAACTAGTGTACTGCATGTTTTTGGTCTTCTTGGGAAGAACACCACATTGACGAAAAAAGTTGTATATTCTACAGTCCAACCGGTCTAAAGTCTTATTCTGAAATCGTTGTTAATAGTATTAAAATCTGGATAAAATATAAATTTGAAAGTTATCGTTTGGACAATTTTACACGACTTAATTAAGAAATTTGTTGTTTTTCATATATAAAGGGAGCACAAAAAATTCCAAAAATCAGACTAATAGGCTGCTCTCAAGTTGGAAGAATTTGAAAGAGTTGTCTTCAGAATTTGTGGCGTCCCTAATCGACTTTATTGCACTATAGTGCATTCGCCAAAAATGGAATATTTTTTGTATTGCCATTATCCAGTCATTCTAAGCGAGATGGTGTTCAGTCCTTGAACACAAGTTTGAGAATAGCGACTTTAAAGTTTCAAAATTTCTAGGCAAAGAATAGTTTTTAAGGTGGTTTGTTCAGAGACATGCTATATAACTTTGTACTAATTCTGTGACTATCCCGTGCCTCTGTAAATCTAAATTGTTTAAGATCAATTACAACATATTGTCCTCATGTACATGTATATTAACTGAGGGTTGTTCGTTACACCATGCAGTTTAATAACAATAGGAAAATAATATTCAGATTTTCAACAAAGAAGAGTACCTACTGAACAAACTATCTGAATCGAGCTAGACTAACAAATATAAAAGCAGTTATATGACAAATTACTTAAATACGTTACATTTATACAAATATTTGTTTAGTTGAAACACCTCAATATAGATATTCTCATTTTTTATCCGGTGATCTTAGATAAAACCATTGAACACAATTATTACATTACATTATAATTAATTGATGATGTTATCTACTTAGACAACTTGCAACACAATATTTCTAAAATTGTAATCTGTAGGCACATGTCAAATTCTTATTAGATCGTGTGTAAACCATGTAGTTTTGAATTTGTTTTTAGATTATTTTCGATAGTAGATACTAAATGTTTTTTATTTTTGAAGAATGAGGGCTACGTCTAATTTTGAAATACTGTTTCAACAAATTTGGATGTACCCATTATTTCCACGGAAAAACATTTCTTTCCAAAAACTTATTAGTTTAGTTTAAAATTTACATAACAGCAATTGTTTTCTGGGCATGACGTCACATCAAACATGTGTATGTTTTTCAACAGTAAACAAAGATAAGAATCAGTACTAATCTATAATGGCACCACACAGCAAAAGTAAGACTGTAACAAAACTTGTCAGTTGAGATTGACATAAAAAGAGAGTTTGGTTGGGTTGTATCTTACATATGCGGAGGAGTTAATTAATAAAATCGTTGCTGAAGCAAACTAGGCAATTAACATTAACGTTCTGACAGGGTTTGATACTGAATATTAATCAAATAAAATACATGGTCATCAGTAAAGAAGCGAATCTAGAAGACGATTGCAGATAATGGTGTAGTCCAGACGAACGTTAAGAAACTGACATACTTAGGCAGCCCATCCGTTGAAATTGGCATCCGAATAGAGAAATCAAGGGAAACATGCACGAAGGTGAGAAAAAATATGTGATGCCCCAACTTAAGAATACAACTAAATTTGTGAGATGGTACGACTTCCCTGTTTTTCTTCACGATGTTGATACTAACAAAGACCTCGCTAAAAGGAGTTAAATCATATCAAATGTTGGCATATAGGCAGCTACTACATTGGAAAAAGGCACCCAGAAAAATATAAAATCCTTCACGCACTTCTGGAGGGAAAAATCACCAGTAACTTTGGGCCCGCTAGAAAAATATCTTGGCTCAAAAACCTAAGAGAGTCGTACGAGAATACTACTTTTTAATAATTCCGAGCAGCAGCCAACAAAGCAATCATATTAATTACTAGCCGTTACTCGTGGTTTCACGGAATGTCCAAGCTTCGCAAAAAGAAATAACTTATGAAACATATGGATTATCCTAAATACAAATTTTTTAACTTGTTTAAACCACCCTACTTAACTATAACCACCAATCCTGAATATATTTTACCCAAACTGCAAGTACTTACGGGCGACCCTCTATTACAATTTTATTCGAAATTTTTTAATCACCTTGAATAATTGTAACCCTACTTCACCATATATTGCAACCATCCTGTATATGCTGCTGTCTATTTGTCACCCAATATAACTTTTTCAACACCTGACTATAACTCTTCTCTGCCTTAAATTTCAGCTATGCAACTGCTTATGGTCTACGCTGTATAACAATTATTTCTGATATTTCGTGAACCATCTTTTAAAGTACAATTTCTCTTTACCCTATACTTTAATGACTCTTTATATGCAACTTTTTCTAACATTGTGTTAAACACATTCTCATACTATTATCTTGCGTCTCATCATATTTGAGATATTCCATATAGTAGAATACAACTGTTCATGGTCTACCCTATACAACAATAATTTTTTAACTTTTTTAGATCTACCCTGATGGAAATACCGGTGAAACCCTTGCTGTGTCACAAATTTAAAAAGGCAGTTTTGCACCCTAACACCAAACTTTTATTTAAACACTCACCCAAACTGTAACTGCTTATTGACCACCCTATATAACAATTTTATTCAACATTTTTTTAAACCGCTTTGCATAACTAAGTCTACTTCCATCTACATTAAAACCATCCTGTTTACACTGCTGTCAATTTGTCAAACATTACAACTAATTTTTGAACCACACTGTATAACCATAATTTTACTCTACAAAATTTTTCAACCCCCTGTTGTGCATCTGCTTAGGGCCAACCAATATAACATTTTTTAACCACTTAACTATAACTCTGGTCCACTCACTATCTTATATACAGGTGTGGAAATTCGTTCTCTGGAGTCGGGTAGAATCCCATGCCATTTTGAATCAATCAACGCAATACGCACAGGAGAATGAAGTCGGTGTGACGCCGGTTCGGAGGTGTTCGGGCGGTAAATACATTTTTTGTTATCACCACATTCCGACGATTCCAATCGCTTAAAAATAAAACATACGATATGTTGTAAATAATTATAAGGTTAATGATTAATTTCTTATTGGCGATTTTTTTAACAGTTACTAATTTATTTTATTTTTAAGAGTATCTATTTTATTTCATTTTTAAAACAGAAAAAATGTTAAGTTTTCGTTCTGGCGTAATAGCGGACATTTAATTTTTCATCGCAAAAATCATGAAAAGGAAAAATGCTCCGAAATCCGTATTATTTGCGTAAATAATCATACTCCTTCGTTGATAAAACCTTACAGACGAGGAAAGGGACGGACGGTCGCTCTGTGACGATCGATGCTCCGCCTCCCATACGATACGATATTCTCGTGCTTTACCTTGAATGCTCGTGAAATAGACGTACTTAAAACGACAATCCTCGTCTCATGCATATAGTAGCAGTCCGTCCTTGTTTCACGTTAGCATTCTCCGACCCCAGTAAAACGTTTTCCATAGCTGTATGCAACTGCTTATGGACTACGCTATATACTTATTTTTGAACCACAATTGAAATATAATTTGTCTCCACCTCCACCACTTATATGCAGCTTTTTCTATCATTGTTTTAATCACACTGTATGAACTATATTTAATTTTACTACGATCCATACAAAAAAATATATCCAGCCTGTTTAACTATAATTCTACTCCACCCGATATTTCAACCACCTTTTATATGCAACTACTTACATACTATGCAGTATAACATTTTTTGTACCACCCTGTATAACTATAAATCCATCAATGCCCAATATATTTCACCAAAACCGCAACTGCTTATTGGACACCGTATATAACATTTTTTTTCAGCATGTTTTTGAATCACCTTGGATGTATTACAACTACCTTGTATACGCTACTGCTTACTGGTTAACTAATATAACATTTTTTATATAATTAACTATAACAATTTTTCCTCATACTTTTTCAACAATATTATAAAGTATAATTTTTCTCCACACTTCATTTAAACCACCCTTCATTTACAAGTTTTTCTAACCTTGTTTGAATCACACTGTATAACTATAACTTTACTGCGCCCCATGTGTCAGGTAATACGTATATGCAACTGCTATATAACAAAATTTTTCTAACATTTTTGCCCACCCTGTATAATTATAACTCTACACCACCTATTTCAACAACCTTTTATATGCAACTACTTATTTGCCACCCTTGTATCCTTAGAATCCTACCCAACCCTATACTTCAATCATCTGTTACATGGAACAGCTTGTAGATCATTACATTACTTATTTTTTAAACCCACCTGTATAGCTGTAATTATATTCCGCGACATATTTCACCCATCCTATATATGCAACTGCTTGTGGATATAAAACTAGTTTTTAACCACAACATAAACTATAATTCCACTCCATCTTATATTTCAAACACCCTGTATAAACAGCTCCTTCTAACTAACAGCTTATTATGAACATAATTCAAAGATCCTAACTGCTTACATAACACATTATTATATAAGATCTTTTATCCAAACTGTATAAATATTCTACCCCTTTTCACCCACTTGGTATATGGAACTGTTTACATTGTATATATGCAGCTGCTTATAGGACACTAAATATAACTTTTTTTAGATTTTTTAATTTCATTTAATTGTACTCCGCTCTAAGTGTCCTATAATACAAAAGACCCTGTAAAATTACGCTCGTTATATCAGTTGATTTGTGTTAAATCGTAACATGTTGCATTGGCACATTCTGAATTTTGAATAAAAGCTAAGCTGATGCCAGTATCTAATATTTTGTGCGTGCGGTTGAACCAATTCAATTTAATTTATTCTATATCTACCGTTTCGGTCAATTTAGGAAGATAAAATGTCTACTATATGTTAAGTCAAACTACAAGCTTTGCAACACAAAAGATTGAGCAAAATCAGTTCAGCAGTTCTTACGTAATGTCCGAACAAACAAACAAAACAAAAACAGACAAACTTACAATTTTATAATAGTATAGATGAACTGTGTGACTGGTGTGTGGGCCTGGAGTGTGATAACACTCAATAGAAATTTGTTGTTTGTTTGTTTACTCTTGCACGGTAGGATTCAACATCATGTCTCATCTATTTATTTCTGTGAAGAACACTTTGACGTATGTTTTCACTACATTCCGTAGGTGACTGTAAACTATTGTGACCCCCTTTATTTGGAGTTTATACTTAGTAATAAATGCAATCATTTATGAAGTAAATATTCTTTGGAATGCTGTTATTGACAAACCGGTGTTGCTAGCAAAAACTAACATTTTTTTATCGACATACTGAGAGTTTAATGCAACTAATTAATATATCTAATTTTTCATATAGAACTCGGAAGAAAATGTGAACAATATAACACAAATATATTAATAACAAATTAGCTCTTTGGCTACTTCGCCAAACTGATGAGACCCTGGAAGGTCGAAAGCTGACCTTAACGAAATGGGATCAACCCATAAGGAAGTTATAGTGAAACCTTAGGATTTGACCCAATTTCGTAACGTCAAATTCAAGCTTTATGGAAAAGCAAAAGACAAGAGATCAAAACGAAATGAACAGTATTCACCACCAGAAAATCAGTAAAGTTCGTTTTCGGAGATCCGGCGTGTTTCGACTTCCAACTTGTCATCAGTGAAATTACCCTGAGACAAGTTGGAATTTCTTTTTAGTTATTTTTGACAATTATCATCCTTCTTGTTAACCGATTTGATAGTGATCCACAGGGAAAGCTCAAAATAATGGTAGAATGGTAGTTCGTTACAAATATTTCACAATCGTAGGGCGAAATCACTGTATAGTTGGAAGTGTTTAAATGGGTACGGAAAGAAGAGGGAAATTCAGTAGCTTAAAGAAATAGTGCTGGCAGATAGCGAACAAGACGCGTCTATTAGAGGCAATATTAGATAAAATTTCTGATAAACCATGTATAGTATTCAAACGCTACGCCGTACATTAAGTGTAGATAATTAGATTGTATGGAATGTTTTAAAAGAACTAATATTGCGCTCATCCAAACTTACCAATCTTCAAGCACTAGAATCTGGAGATTTTCCAGTACGTCTGGAATCTTCAGATTGGTATATATAAAAATGTAATGTAAATCTATATTTCCCAAAATATGTTTTATGTACGACTAGAGGAAATTTTCTAGCGAAGGGATGAATACAGTATCCTATTCGTTAACGAGTATTACAGTGAATGTATGGGCAAGTCAGATTGAAGATTATTTAATTGGCCTTTAGGTTTTACCAGATGTGGTGTCAGCACTATGGGTCAACTAGTTACTTTGGCGCCTGGAAGAAAATGTCTAGGTATTTTTGTATTCACGGAAAATATTACCTCATTTATATCATCATCGACTGTTTCCTCTGTGGCTATATGAAGTGTGCAGTGAAGGAATTTGGTGTTAGAAGTGAAGGATTAAGTGAAGATAACATCATGCATTGAATTATGACAACAACTCGTAGTATGGAAAAAACGGACGAGACAACAAAGAATATATACAAACAGGTTACGGATGGATTAGACGAAAAAATAACTCAGTTCCTGGAAAAACGTAACACGAAGGAGAAACAACATCAAGAAGAAATCCAGCAAAGGTTAGTGAAATCTTTCCACGAAAAACGTAAAATTTACTTAGAGAACTTGGTAACTAATATTGATGACAAACAATACAATTTAATTGAAGAAATATTCTCGAAATTTGAATAAACAAAACAAAATGAATCTCAAATATAGGAAGAAAAGAGACAAACTGATGAATTAAAACGACAACAGTAATTCGAACAATTAATGCAAATAGTAAGTTAATGAAACAGTTAACGAAAGAATGCAAATAATGGAATCAGACATGAAAGAGATAAAAAACGACATAAAGATCCTAAAAAGTAATGTGGAGACTTTTGAAACCAAAGTAGATGACATCGATTCCATCCAGAGCCAGGTGAAATTTGAAATCAGTTCAATTCAGTCAGTTTAAGATAAAATCAGTGCTATCCAAAACAAAGTAGAAACAGAAATTAGAACACCATGAGTACCAAAGGTTCTGTTAGCAAACCACCGACATTTGATGGTAGTTCATCGTGGCCCATGTATAAACGGCAATTTGAAGCCGTGGCTACAGCTAATGGATGGGATTACCAAGAAAAATCGATCTCTCTGGTACTTTCTATAAGAGGTCCAGTATTAGAACTCCTCTAAAGCATTCCAGTCGACGGACAAGATAATTTCGATAAGTTCATCGCCGTCCTCGACAAAAGATACGACAATCAATAAATCGTTGAGCCAGGTATACCAAGTGCAACTCCGTGGAAAAACGCAAAAATCCGGCGAGATTCTACAAGAATTCGAGGCAGAGATTTGACGATTAGTACACCTGTCCTACCCAGACCTAACACAGGAAACTAAAGATCCATTGGCCATACAGAGTTTTATAAATGGCATCAGAAACAATGAAAAAGGAATCAAGACTTATTGGAACCAAGAAAAGTAATGAAGCTTTACTTCGGGCTTTGGAAGTAGAGGCAGTGATGAATATGTCCACACTGAGGGTGCGAGCAGTTTCCTTCAGCCTGGAAGAACCGGAACCATACCTCTAGGCAGTGTTGTCCGGAATCCATAAACTACTAGGACGGTCACAAAGAACTGACCACAGAAGAGCATGTTACCTCTGTGAACCGACAGTACACTTTCACTGTGACTGCAGAGTGAGGCTACCTGAACGATCACCAACCAAAAGTAGCCAACACAACAACCTCACCAACCAGGTAAACTCCGATCAGTCAGCATAAGGGGTCGAATGCTGACTAAGCATCTACTAGCCCTCAGGACAATATCCATCAGGGATTTTACAAAGATAGCAGCAGCCTAGTCATCAGGGGCACCATCAATGGCCGCACAGTCACCATCACATTTGACACCGGCGTCGTTGTGTCCATTGCCAAGGCCAGGGCTTTGAGGTCATCGGAAATCCGGCCAGTTAACAACAGTATCCAGCTCAGAACAGTCACTGGCCAGTCCATGTCAATACAGGGTGAGGCAGATGTAGTACTACAGATTGGGGACAACAGAATCCGGCAGAATGGTCCTGGTAGCAGATATTAAGGACGATTTTATACTGAGTATGGACTTAATCAGACAACTTCGATTTGTGTTATACCCGAGATATGTTGTTCTCGGATTTCTGAATGAGGAATTTGTATTTATACGGCCCGTCAACAGCTCAGTGACACCCACAAAAATTGGAGCTGCGTTGGAATGGTGGAGCCCTTACAGTTAGCTCATGACTACTTAGTTTGACGGGCTATAGTTAAAACCGGACGAAATATACCAATAAGTGTCCTGCATTTGCCTAACAACGACATCAGAATTGCTAGTGGTCAAGAGATATCTTTGTTTTATAGAGACCATCATCAATTACGAAGACATCAGTGAATGAGAAGGTACCGGGAAGGTTCAACCCATCAGAATACCACCTAGGCGACTACCATTGGGGCAACAATAGGCAGTCGAGCAAAACATCGAGTCTATGTTACAAAATGGAGTTATTGAGCCATCTACCAGCCTGTGATCTGCACCCGTTGTGCTACTTAAAAAAAAAGGATTGAACCACCCGATTTTGCGTCGATTACAGAAAGCTGAATGATGTTACGAAGAAAGACAGCTATCCACTATCTTGAATCGATGACACTCAGACCACACTAGCAGGCTCCCTTTGGTTCTCCACACTAGACCCAAAGAGTGGATATTGGCAGGTTGGTCTACATGAAAACGACAGAGAGAAGACAGCGTTCTCCAACAGTAAAGGGCTGTTTTAATTCACGGTCATGCCCTTTGGTTTATGTAATGCTCTCGCTACATTTGTGAGGCTCATGAAGTATATATTGAGCGGGTTGACATGGAGAACGTGCGTATACTAAGCACGTTCTCCATGTCGACAACATTTTAGTCATGGATCATACATTCGACGACCACCTGAAGAACCTGAGACTCAACCCGAAGAAGTGATCCATGTTCTAAAAAGAAGTAGCGTTTTTGGAGCTACGTTGTTTCTAAGTCAGGATTCCGCACGGGCCATGCGTAATTGGCCAGTCCCAAGAGACAAGCATATACTACGAAGCTTCTTTACATCCGCAGACCATTGAAAAAGAAACCTTCCATTTTAATCGGGACTGTGAAACATCGTTCAGACGATGGCCGCACTCAACAGTAGAGAATGGAATTTTAAAGAGAATTTGGGAAAGCAGTGACGGCTGAGAAACCAAGTCCCAACTGGTAGTCCCAAACAAAAAGGTACCAGCTATCCTGACTGAAGTACATAATGGGATTACGGAGAGTAATCTAGGTATTGATAAAACCTTGGACAAAATTCGCCAACGGTACAACTGTGTCAATTACTTCGAAGATGTCAGAGCTTGGTCTCGGAAATGTGACACCTGTGCAGCAATAAAAAGTGTTCTGTGTTCCATAAAGAGTTTTTGAGGCACGTCGTTTCTGAGTCAGAAATCCGCACCAACGAAGACAATATAGAAGCCATTCGTGATTGGCCAGTCTCAAGAGACAAGCATGAACTCCGAAGCTTCTTGGGTCTCTGTTCATAATAAAGGCGATTTGTTGAGGGATTTGCCACTATTGCCGCACCTCTACAACGGCAGATCACTGAAAAAGAGACCTTTCATTGGAATCGAGACTCTGAAACATCCTGCCGACGACTGAAGGCGGCATTCTGTTTCAGCCCAATACTAGCATTTCCTACACAGTCCGACAAATTCATCATAGACAACGACGGCAGCAACCAGATTTGGGGACCGTCCTATCCCATGTGCAAGATGGTGAAGAGAGGGTGATAGAGTACTACAGCCGTGGATTCTCGAAACCTTAAAGGAATTATTGTGTTATCAGAAAACAACTTCTTGCAGTAATCCGGGCTGTAGACCATTTTCACATTTCGTCATTTCTTAATCAGAATAGATAGTGCCGCCCTCAAATGGCTGCTGGACATGTAGACACGGGAAGCACAACTGGCCAGGGGGATGGAGAAATTACAGCAATACGATTTTAAGGTTGAACACCGTGCCGGCCGTTTGCAAAATAATGCCGATGCTCTGTCAAGGAGGCCATGTAGAGTAGAATGCGGACAGCGAGAGGGTATCGTCTTCTGACAGATCCGAGTACAGGCTAATGAAGACTGGACAACGGAACAGTGCATCCAGGACCAAATGGCTGATCCAGACATTCAAACATTCCTGTTACTTAAACAGAGAGGGTCACCCAGGCCACGTAGGGACGAGGTAGCTAGATACTTCCTGAAATCGTTATGGGCCCAATAGGACTCTCTAAGAATAGAGAATGGGGTGCTCAAGAGAATTTGGGAAAGCACTGACGGCCGAGAAACCAACGAACCCAACTGTTAGTCTCAAATAACAAGGTACCAGCCATCCTGACCGAAGTACATGATGGATAAAATTCGCCAACGGTACTGCTGGGTCAATTACTTCGAAGACGTCAGAGCTTGGTGCCGGAAATTTAAAACCTGTGCAGCCAGTAAGGTCTGGAAGACCCAGTCCAAGGGCAGAATGCAGCAGTACAATGTGGGCGCCGCATTTGAGAAAATACAAATACATTTCGGTCGCAATGTATTACTTCAGCAAATGGCTTGAGGTGTATGCGATACCCAATCAGGAGGCACCCACGGTACCGACGGTGCTTGTAGAACAGCTATTCAGAAGGTTTGGTGTCCCGTTGGAACTACATTCAGACCAAGGGCGTAACTTCGAATCGAATGTATTCCAGAAGGTCTGTATGATGTTGGAAAACGAGACGAACACAATTGCACCCACAGTCAAACGGAATGGTGGAAAGATTCAACAGGACCTTGGAACAACACCTATCTAAGCTCGTCAGCAATAACCATCGTGATTGGGAGGAACATACTCCCCTATTCCCATTGGCCTATCGCTCAGCAACAGCACAGGTCCTTTTCGGAAAAGAGCTGCGATCTGGCCTTTGGCTCCCCCGAAGGATCGCCTCAAGGAATCAAAGATTATGCCGACGAACTCCAACATAACATGGTGACAATACACGAACTAGCCTGAACGCAGATATTGGCTACCAGCGTCCGGATGAAGACACGACATGACCTCAAGGCCTTCAGTCGGGTTCAAAGAAAGGGACAAGGTCTGACTGTACAACTCCCAGAGGAGCAAGGGTAAATCTCCAAGCTTACACCCGCCTGGGATGTTCCATACGGGGTGGTCAAGAGAATCAATCCATCGTATCCATCGAAACCCAAGAGCTAAGTTGAAGGTTGTTCATTTGGATTGACTCAGAATGTTTCTGATCGTGATCAGAATTGAAAGAGGGCAGTGTTTAAAATTTATATTTGCCGCCGCTCGAGATACCTAAATTAGTCATAAAATAAAACATTGGAGTATAAACAACGATCGGGAACCTTATAGTCAGCATAAACGTGTTAGCATTGAACACTCGAACAACAATGAGAAATTCGCAGAACTACGAGAAATAAATTAAACGGTCATACATTCCATAGTTAGTAGAGCTTAGATAGGTATAGAGTGTTTTAAAATTCATCCAACTCCGTCCCAGGCGAAAACAACGTAAGCATTCTTCATCTCAATTAAACATCAATCGCTGGGATTGTAAAAAAAGAAGACCTAGAAGGTTCGGATGGGAAAAAAACTGTGAATCTGGACGCTGTGCGAAAGGTAGAATGACCAGAAAATTCTTCGTACAATATATAAATATTAATTTCAATAGAGTTAGTTAGTTTAGTGCGTTCAGCTTATCTATTATTGTGGTTTCAAAGTTATTGTATGAGGATCAGCTGTTGAGAATATTTTATGTTTACGTGTGAATAAAAGTTCTAGAAAGTGAATAGTAGTTTTTAAAATTAATTAATTTGAACCATGGAAATATATTGCAATTTGGTGTCAGAGGTAAAGGATTCAGTGACGTTAAAATCGCAATTTGATTTATGGAAACCTGAAGTGTGGAAAAAGAAAAAATGGACGAGACTACCAAAAAAATATTCAAACAGGTTACGGATAGACTAAATGAAAAAATAACTCAGATTCTGTAAAAACGTGACAATCAAGAGGAAATTCAACAAAGGTTAGTGAAATTTTTTGATGACTTAAAATAGACTTAGAAAATCTTGTCACTGCCATGGAAGAAAAACAACAAAATTTAATTGAAGGATTATTTTCGAAATTTGAATTAACAACAAAAAATGAACTTAAAATATTTGAAGAAAAACAAGAACAAATTGAATTAATACAACAATATGATTTTAAAGTAACTGATGAGAAAAGACAACTGCAATTTGAACAATTAATGCAAGTAGTATCGCAAGTTAATTAAACAGTTAATGAAAGAGTGTAAATAGTGGAATCAGACATAAAAGAAATAAACGTTGACATAAAGGTCCTAAAAAATACCGTGAATACTTTTGAAACCAAAGTAGATGACATGGATTCCATCCAAAACCAGGTGAAATCAGCGCCAGCCAGTCAGCATAAGGGCGCGAATGCTGACTAACCCTCCACCAGCCCCCAAAACGTTATCCATCCGGGGATTTTGCCGAGATAGCAGCAGCCTAGTGATCACGGGCACCATCAATGGCCGAGCAATTACCATCACCATCGACACCGGCGCCGCTGTGTCCATTTGCAAGTACAGGGTTTAGAGGGCGTTCCTGCAAGTTACCAACAACATCCAGCTCAGAACAATCACCGGCGAGTCTATATCAATACAGGGTGAGGCAGATATAGTACTGCAGATAGGGGACAACAGAATCCGGCATCCGGTCCGGGTAGCGGATATTGAGGACGATTTTATACTTGGTATGTGCCTAATCAGCCAATATTGATTTATGTTCGACAAGAGATACGATGTTCTTCGATTCCTAAATCCTCCTTAGCAACGTCGATTAAAATTGTAGCAAAATCTTCCACCAGAATTCCCGATCGAAAGTAACAGATTATTCATGGGCAGCTAGAAAGTAATCCTGGGAGCTGTGTTGGAATGGTGGAGCCCGTGCACTCAGCTCATGACTACTTAGTGGGACGGGCTATAGTTGAAACCGGACGAGATATATAAATTAGAGTCATGAATTTGTCCAACAACGACATCAGAATTGTCATAGGTCAAGAGATAGCTTGTTTCGAGCCAGTAGAGACAATCATCAATTACGAAGAAAAGTACCAGACGGCACTGAAGGAGACAGGGCCCAGTAAAGAGTTAAACAACAGTTTGCTGACCATTTGACACACCTTACACCAGAGGAACAAAAGAAAGCCACGCAATTTATCACAAAGCACTAGCAAATTTTTAACAGTCAAGATGGAACCACCGGTCGCACCAACATCATTCAGTACCGAATAGATACCGGAAAGGCTCAACCCATCAGAATACCACCTAGACGACTACCATTGGGGCAACAACAGGCAGCCGAGGAAAACATCGAGTCCATGTTACAAAATGGAGTTATTGAGCCACCCATCAGCCCATGGCCTGTTTGTTCCCTTCGTGCTAGTTAAAAAGAAGGATGGAACCACCCGATTTTGCGTGGACTACAGAAAGCCGAATGACGTCACGAAGAAAGACAGCTATCCACTACCCCGAATCGATGACACTCTGTCACACTAGCAGGCTCCCGTTGGTTCTCCACACTAGACCTAAAGAGTGGATATTGGCAGGT
Source organism: Octodonta nipae (assembly GCA_034190945.1). Taxonomy (NCBI): domain Eukaryota; kingdom Metazoa; phylum Arthropoda; class Insecta; order Coleoptera; family Chrysomelidae; genus Octodonta; species Octodonta nipae. Next base: position 67,960,236 of record CM067217.1, on the reverse strand, counting down.
TGGTCTACACGAAAACGACAAAGAGAACACAGCGTTTCTACCAGTAAAGGGCTGTTTCAATTCACGCTCATGCCCTTTGGGTTATGTAATGCTCCCGCTACATTTGAGACGTTAATGGAGTATGTATTGGGCGGGTTTACATGGAGAACGTGCTTAGCATACGTCAGACATTAGACGACCATCTGAAGAACCTGGGTGAACTATTCTCCAGAATTAAGAACGCCAATCTAAGACTCAACCCGAAGAAATGTGCCATGTTTCCGAGTCAGGAATCCGCATCAATAAGTATTCATTATTGAAAATTTTATTAGTGACTAAAATAGCTCAACATTTTCTAACTGCGTTTGTTTATTCTCTGCGTCTGTTAGTACTCATTGCGAAGTTTATGACCACCTCTGGAATTTGCAATAATTTAAATAGGCAGAACGAAATTGGTGCTGGAATTTAAATAGAGTACAGTCAATAATAGAATCAAATAATAATAATGATATAACTAATTATTGGGATAATTTTGATCAATTTTAAAATAGTCATGAGAAAGTATGCGAATATAAGAAAGGAAATTGCAAGAATATAGTTATTGAGATGCATATTTAACTGACTGGAAATAGATTTAAAGCAAATGAAACTTTTGGTATGATAGTTACATAGTTTAAATGAATTGTAATTACATTCATGAACAAGAAGGAAATGTATAACCAGGTAGTGGTTGAACATATTAATATTTCAAAAATAAACTATTAGCATAATGAATGTTGGAGATCCAAAAGCTATACATTATTTCATACAAATTTCGATAAAACAATAATAATTACGTGAAAAAGAAAGTTGCTAAGACCGTCATGAAAGAGTCCAAAGAGTAGATTCAGTTATAAACAACGGTAGAGTTGGGAAAATAAGTAGAATCACAAATTCAGGCATTCAGTACATAACATTATACATATTTAGATCATTAACTCGTATAAATTATTTAAATTCATTGTAAAATAGATTTGGTAAATGTCAAAATTTCAAAACCGTTGAAAAACATAAAAAACACCGACAGAACAAGAAGAACAAAGATTATAGTACAAGATAATTAACTATTTTAAAGTATAGGTAAAGAAAATTTTAAAATAAATACAATTTTTATAAAGTACCTGCACAACTGATGGTTTACAGATGGCCAATTCAAATCTAAGATTAAAAAGCATATAATTGAAAGATTTAAGCAAGTAAAAAAAGGTAGAAACTGATTCAAAATTTGAACCCTTTAGCCACAGATGCCATTTATGCGTATTTGGATGCTTAGTTGCAGCATAGAATTCGTTTAGTCAAAAAGCCAGAAGCGAGCAAATGGGTCCAAATTTTGCGTCATTGTATTCAACAATAACACACTTTTCAACTACCACCGAATCAGAAGCGAGAAAATATTGGACCAAAATTTGTCACCAGCTGTCGGTCTATAATTTATTCTGATTTTAAGGCGTTAGATAGAATTGATCAAGCAATTTTAATGTTTAAGAGAACTCGGTTTGTTTTATATAAACTAAATATAGGTTTTTCCATTTCGTCTCAACATTCGACGTTCCCCAAAGGAGCTCCTTCTATTTCTAGTATTTTCAAATGATTTAAGTGATATTATCACATCTTGTAAAGTGTTTTTGCAGATGATATGAATGTATTTTTAGTCATTAATAGTTACAGTGTTTGTCAAATTTTTCAAAATGGTTTATATATTATACAAATCTGTTGTAATCGTAATAACTTACAACTAAATATCGGGAAATATTAAATTATCAGTTTCACCAGGAAACACATTCTTGTTATATACTCATATAACGTTAACACCAATCTCCTTGATAGATGTGAAAAAAATAAATACCTATGAATTATTTTAGATGACAAACTAACTTTTGCCAATCATATTATATAGTAGTGGTATAGGGCATCTAATGCTATTCGATTTGGGTTCATTGTAAGAAGTGTCCATGTTTTTCGAATGTTATATTGTATTATACTTTTTATACGTTCTCGGCTTGAATACGGAGCTATAATATGACATCCTTTTTATAATTATCACTAAATATCTGTTGAGCGAATTCAAACAGGTTTCTGAAATATCTGTAGTTCAAAACGTGTAATAGCTATCCACTACTGGTAATTGAATATAAAAGGTTATCAAATCAGTTTTAATTTTTTAGCCTTAATGTGCGAACAGTATGTGCCTTCTTAAAATGTTTGTTCAACCTATTGACCTAATAACATTGATTCACCGATACTACTTAACAATATCAACTTTCTGGTACCTCGATCTGAGGCCAGAAATATGTTAATATTTTTCTGCTCTAGGGCTCCAACAAACAGTTTGCTCAAATCCCCTACTCACAATATTATGTGTTATTACTACAACAATATTTGCAAGCAATGTGATATTAATTTTTTTCAAGTTGTCGATCTGATTCAAACTGTGAATGTCTTGTATTGAAATATTTATCTTATAGGAGTTAATTTTTTTGTCTTTTTCTTTTACGTTTTGATTACTGTGATTTAATTAGTTACAGCGTATTTTTAATTTGTTCTATGTGTACCAGCAGTGTTAATAGTTTATACTGTTGGGCAAGAAAGCTTAAACAAATAAATAAATAATTGATTAAATATGTAATCGAGATTATGTAATCAATTACAGTTAAATTTTTCCTAGCTTCGTGGAGATAATTATCGAAAAATATTTAATTAAAAACTTCTATGATTTCTTAATTGGATATAATTTTCAATTTTAAGCAAAGTTTTTTCATAACAATTTAAGAATACTTAATATTTAATAAAATAATATTTTTTGAGAACCATCGTATAAAACGGAAAAGAAAAATTTGCTGAATTCATTTTGGTTTTTAAACAATGCAAATTTTTTTATGAATAATGAAGTTTTTGCTTAATATTCATAATAAACAAATTTCAAGCTGATAAACACAATTTTCTAACTTACAAAACAAAAAAAACTCGAAGTCAAAATTAACTATCTTTTGTCAAGAAAAAAATTGTATTTGAAATTGTAACATAGGAATTACGCGATAACTGTAATAGCATGGAAAGTTCTTTAGATTCGGAACCTCAAGGATATATTTCAAATGTATAAACAAATTTACATGAGATTATTCTATTGTGTGAAGTACACATGCGAAATCCACGCGACCAGAACGTATATAAATATATATATATATATATATATATATATATATATATATATATATATATATAGAATTCTTGCAATACTGTCCGTGGTCCCATTGACATACGGTAAATAAGCCTTGGTTATTGGTGTCTCATGCTCCTCGTCTGTTTGTCTCGGTTTTGACTTTAGGGCTCTTTGAACATTTCGGTCTGTAACTCCGTTTTGTCTCAGAGCTGTTTTCAAACTGTCCATTTCCTGTTTGATGTTATCCTGGTCAGCTAGCCTTTGTGATCTGGTTACTAAAGTCTTGACGACGGCTTGTAGTTGGGGTGGGTGGTGATGAGAATTAGCATGAAGGTATCTGTTGGTGTGAGTTGCTTTCCTATATACCGTATGGCCAAGGGTTCCATCTTGCTTCCTATTTATGAGAACATCAAGGAATGGCAGTTGATTGTTGGCTTCAACCTCCATGGTAAATTTTATTTTGTGATGGATGCCATTAAGGTGATCTAAAAAAGTATTGAGGTGTTCCCTCCCATGAGACCAAATCACAAATGCATCGTCCACATATCGCAACCACAAACTGGGTTTAAGAGTTGTTGTTCTTAGTGCCAACTCCTCAAAGTTCTCCATAAAAAGGTTCGCTATAACTCGTGAGAGTGGCGATCCCATTGGAGCTAAGGAAGGCTACTTGTTTGTATCGTTGGTTCTAGTAAACAAAATAGGTGTTCATCAGACAGTGTCTTGTTAAGTCTACAAGGTGTTGAGGTGGTTTGTATTTTTCTATTATGATATCCAAGGCTTCGTCGATAGGGATGTTGGTGAAAAGGGACACTACGTCAAAACTTACAAGAAGACACTTTGGTTGTAAGACCGTTTTTCTAAGAATTTCGATGAAATGTGTCGAATTTTTTACATATGAGTCTGCCCCCTCTGCAAACGGTTGAAGTTGTTGGGATAGGTATTTGGCTAGGTGTTGTGTTGGGGATCCAACTGAGCTTACTATTGGCCTCAAAGGTGCACCTTCTTTATGTACTTTTGGCAACTCATAGAATTTCGGACATCTCGATGACTTTTCACGCGGAATGAGTTGCAGTTGGAGATTTTTGTCGATCCTACTTGCTTGGATTTTGGCCTTGGTTGTTTTCTCTAGATAAGTTGTTGGGTCAGTAGTAATTTGTTTATATGCTGGATCTTGTAGCAATATTTGAATTTTGTTTGAATAATCCGCTCTATCTAAAATTACAGTCTCATTTCCTTTATCAGCAGGTAGAATGATAATGTCCTTGTTGAGGCGCAGTTGTTTCAACGCCTCATTTTCTTCTATAGATAGGTTCCTTTTGGGTGGTTTAGACTTTCTTAGAACATGTGACACATCTTGTCTAATTATTTCAGCGGTGTTCGCATCTAATTTTGAAACTGCTGTTTCCACGCCACATATTATGCTCTCTGTTGGTATGTGAGAGGGAGCAATAGCGTAATTGAATCCCTTAGCCAACACGCCAATCGGGGAAGTGTTCAATTGGACCGAAGATAAGTTATAAACGGTTTTATTCGTTTCCAATTGCCTTGAGGTTAGACTGTGACCGTTATTTTCCGAGACAAATTCGTTTTTGGGCTTCTGTTGTTAAATTTTGCCTGTTAATGCATTGTTGTTTACTCTGCATTCGTTTCGGCCCTAAATTCGCTAATCTCATCGAATTTATCCCATATTATCGGGTGGAGTGAATTGCTTACCTGTAGGTGGAGATCTAGGAGTTTAGCATTAAGAACATCCAAATCTCTTGTGACATCACGTATGGCTTCCCTAAGTAGGGCACAACTAGCTTTCCATAAGATATTCTGTGTTTTTCTATTGTTCTTCTAATACTTTACCGTCATGTTTTTCGGAATAACTCCTTCATCGCGGCATCGTAGTAAAAAATGTAGATCGCACAAAAGTTTGGTTCTTTTCGCGCGTAATTTCTCAAATGTTTTACACAAATGAAAAGTATTCTCCCAGTAGAGATCCACTATATTTTTTTTTAAGTTTTCGCGGGCACTAAATGTTTTAGGTGGTACTATTCGTATTCGAGTTACTAGAAGCGAAAGCAGAAGGCTACGAGAATGATGCGAACCGACCTGAAGAGGGCAGATATAACTCTGCCGAAACATCGTCATTTTACCATCGATCTCGGCAGTGATCAGTTATCAACTACGGGGATGAATTCCCGGAAACCAGCTAATACACCAGGTTCGGTGCTCTCCGTGGCGTCTGAAGTGGAAATACACCAAACAAGACGACACTGAGCCATGACCGATAAGGGATCTACTGACTTCACACTTGCAACTCAGCAACACCCTCCACGGACTAATCTGGACGTCAACAGAACAACTAATTTTCTTCCGAACAGAAACAGACAAAGTACTCAAAACAGCCAGACTAAACAAGAAACATCAAAACCTTGCTAGGAAGGCCGTACAGATCACAAATACTAGGCCGCTAGACTATGACAAAGTGGTCCACAACGTTTCCAACTATCCGCTGTCGAGAAACAGATCCTGTGTAAAGGCTTCAACTTCGCAATAACTCCAACAATCATACCGGTCAAAGATATCATCTCTGGCGTAGAATCAACACTACACCACGTCGAACCGGAGAAAGCCGAAGAAATAAGGCAAAACGTAGCAAGAATCCTGCGGTCTGCTAAAAAACCAGAGCCAAACGTATCCAGGGCAGAACACCAAGCACTCACTAACCTCAGGAAAAACAAAGACATCACAATCCTACCAGCGGACAAAAGAAACGCCACGGTAGTCATGAACACAAATGACTACAACTCAAAAATGTAAGAAATTCTACTGGACCAAACCTATAAACCAATAAAGAGAGACCCGACAACCTACTTGGAAAATACAACCAAATCCAAGATTCAGGCTCTCATGCCAGATGAGGACATACCCAAAAGACTCATCCCGAGAGAAAAATCCAGTAGATGCCCCAAGCTGTACGGTCTGCCAAAAATTCACAAGGAAGGAGTCCCGATGCGCCCGATAGTCAGTGCTTTCAACTCATCTCTTCAACAAGTCGAGAAGTACCTCGCAGCAGCCATGCATAACAATAGGGGACCTAAACTTACAAGAAGAAGACCGCCTCGCAAGTCTCGACGTCAAGTCACTTTACCCAAGCATCCCCGTCGACGAAGCCTTGAACCAAATTGCCATGAATGAAGACCTTCCTGCGCACATCATACAACTCGCCTCAAAAACACATATTTCTCCTTTGACAGGCAACTTTACAGACAGGTCGACGGTGCACCTATGGGCTCGGCGCATTCACCTGCGGTGACAAACCTCTCCATATCTTATTTCGAAACAGCCCTTTTAAACACAGCCCCCCTGAAACCAAAAGTCTGGCTACCATACGTAGACGATATCTTGATAGTGTGGCCTCATGGGGATACGGAACTAGCAATTTCCTACACCTGGCAAACTCTCTACACGAAATGATCCAATTCACCATGGAGATGGAAGAAGATGGATGCCTTCCTTTTCTGGACATCTACTTAAAAAGGACAACAACAGGGAAGCTAGAACACACACTCTATCGAAGGCCGACACACACCGACAGATACCTTAATGCTAAATTCCACCATCATCCCTCCTAAATACAAGCAGTAGCAAATACACTTATATGCAGGTCACGACGTATTGCAGACGCCAAACACAAACAAGAAGAACTAAAGACCATCTCACAGACCTTGAGGAGGAATGGGTACAGCAACAACACCATACGACGAGCCCTGAATCAACAAGAACTATCAAGGCACGAAGAAACCCAACAAGACCCCCCAAAGGCAGCGACCACCCTTCCCTACATACAAGGAGTGACAGATCGGATCGGAAGAATCCTTAGGAAAAGCAAAATCAAAACGTTCTACAAACCTCATAAGACGATAAAAAGCATTTTAGGCAATCCCAAAGACCAACGTCCACTAGAGAGTCACGGAGTCTACAAGATACCTTGCGGTGGATGCGAGCCTGCATATGTAGGTCAAACAAACCGTAGGATCGAAGCCCGAAACGAAGAAACAAACTCAGCATACGAAACAAGACCAAAACCTCGGCCCTGTTCCAAGGTCAACAGCAAACAGGACATAGAATCATCTTTGAGGGCTCTAAGCATCTGGCAACGAAAACAACTTCAAAAGAAGAACAATTAGGGTAGCTATAGAAATTGAAAAGGAAGGAGAAATCAATAACTGTAACGAAGCTCTACACCTGCATCAAGCCTGGAAGAACATCTTACGGGAAAAGAAAAACAAATTAAATGAGAGCGCAACAATAACACAACGTTGCATTCCGTCACTCGTAGCTAACTATCAGGACGCCCACCCTTCTAACGAACATCTGCGGCCGCCATCCGTACAAACAGAACCACGTCATCGGTACAATTTGCAACAACGCAATGGTGTCACCCAATCCAAACAAACGGCACCGCCCCCTCAACACAATCGGAGGCGGGGCAAAGAAATGGGAGGGGACTCGGGAGCATAAATAGCGGCGCGCACATATCGGAGCTCACTTCCACTTCAGACGCCACGGAGAGCAGACCAAGCGGAGAACGACCTAGCCGACGATCTCGGATACGAAGTAGTCCGGAAAGGTCCGAACCTGCAGCCACCCTTCGTGTTGGAAGAAGAGGAAAAGCCTTATGAAAATGCCAAATGAGATTTTGGCGAAACGTCAGGCGACCGTTCCTTTACAGAGACAAAACTTTCAACGGACGAACACCCCGACCATCAAGAGAGCTACATATATATATATATATATATATATATATATATATGCTTAAGAAAACAAACATCCGAAAAGTTAAAGAGAGTGAAACAATCATATCCCTTACAGACTTGAGCCAGATTTATTTGTAAAAAATGGAAAAATAAGTTGGCAACTATCAAAAAAATTTTTCAGAAATTTCTCATTATATTTTCAAAAAAGAAAACTCCACACAATTGTGAATGGCAGGTCCCAAGAAATACACCAACTAAAATTTTAATTTTTATTCCAAAAATGTCTATTTTTTAGTTTTGAACCATGTTCTGTAGCACTCCATCAACTGATCACAGATATCAACTGCACCCATTTACTCGCTGTAGATTTTTATTATTGCCGGGCATTGCACATTAACATTTTCTTTTCTTTCATGTCCCATCTTTGTACATTTGTAACAGGAGAGCCACCACACAAATTGGATGCAATCAACACGGATATGTTGTCTTTCCATTTTACAGCACAAATTTTAGTATCGTCACTCTCCATTTCTTCAAAGTCGCCTCTTTACATTGTTTTGTCAGAACTGAAAGTGTGTCCCTTGAAACGATTTGTCTGTAACGTACCTGTTCCATGAAGTGATGCTTCTTCCAATTTCTGTAGGAGAGGCTCACTTGTGAAGTATCTATCAAAGTAAACAGAGCTGTTTTTTTGGGAGAGTAGATGTAATAGTCAGTATTACTGCTGGACCTAAACCAGCAGTGATTTCCATTTTTTGAGATTTCTTAACATGTTCTTTTGACACAATCGATGATTTTTCACAATTTATTTTAGGAAGTAACTTCGGGTGGACATAGCGTATCCACAAAATGTAAACAGACTAGCATCACGTCACGTGAACTCATGTGTTGTCACATCGGCGAATTCTCACATGTTGTCATGCAATAGAAACAGACTTTACTCACGTCACATTTGTTACCCTAGGTACTTTGTGTGTCATGAGTTCGAGGAAGATTTAGAAAACGTAGCTAAATTTCTGTTAATAATAATTTCGGAAATACGTCATTCTATAAACTTTAATTTAGTTTCAATTGGGTTCGTGTTCTTTATAAGTTACTTATTCGACATGCATACTTAAATGGTAATCCACTGATAATGAATCCGTGCAGAATTTACACATATATTGTACTGCGATTTACTGCTTTTATCGACCTTTCTAGACTTTCTAATAAATGTGGTTCTGATGGAAAGGAATAAAATTTGGTAAAAATAAGAATTGTTGCAATACAACAAAACAATTTATGGTATCAGATCTGTTTTTAACTATTTAACTTTGTTTATAGTCATTATCACGTAATTGTGTCTGTTATTAAAAGTTGTTATTTTAATGTTTACTTTAATATTTATGCATTAAATTTGTAAATATTATAAAGAAAATGAGAGACAATTATTTGAGACTGAACGATGAAAGCGAAAGCTCATTATGAAATATACTTTCCTTCTCTCGTTATCTCCATGTCTCTGTTTCGTTTTCTTTGTACTGTTCTTAGCAATCAATATAAATTTCAGTAGAATTAAATGCCACCATTTTGTTACGACTCAGGTATTAATCCTAATGTGTCATTTAATTCTTAATTTCAATATAACTCCAAATAAACATATGATGTAGTTAATTTTAATAGAAATATAAAATTTGCTCAATTATAATAATTCAACAATACTTCACTTACAAAATTACCCGAAAGAGGCGACACTAGCTTTTCTATATCACGCGTGCCGAAAATGTAAATTTGCAGAAACGAACTCACGCTGTAACGTATAACTTGCCGTGAGCTACATGAGGTGACTATAGTGTACTTCTAGCTGATTTAAAAGCATGCGTAAATTGTATTGCAGATATTTCGAGCGTGCCTTGACATGCCGTAATCGCATGTGAGCTCACGCGACGTGACTATAGTTTTTTAATTTTTTAAGTGGAGATTATATGTTGTCACATCGGCGAAATCTCACATGCTGTCATGCCTTAGAAACACACTATACTGACGTCACATTTATTACTTTACGTTGTTTGTCAAGATGGAGCGTGACGATTGTAGCTCGACAAGTTCCTCAGAATTCGAAGACATTCCATCAATATACGTCGTTTTATTTCGATTGTGGTGTTATTACCCAAAAAAAAAACATAAAAATAATCAAGAATATGCCACAAAAAAGATTTAGAAGACAATTACATATATATGTTGTTACTTAAGTTCAAAATTCAAAAAACTTCTCAAGAGTAATAGACAAAAGATTAGTTTTTTGATTTTCTATAAATTGAACTACATAGTACTGGTTCCTATATAAAATATCAAGTTATTATTAAATCACAAAATACAAATTATTCTATACTCTCGAATTATTTGTAGGCTTCCGTGATACCGGAAAGTAAAGATATAGCCATGTTACTATGAGACTTGTGACATTACAACACAATGACCTACGTTATTAAATATGTTTTTAACTTTGTTTACAGCCATTATCACTTAATTGTGTTTTTAATAGCTGTTATAGTAAGACATTGATATGATAAAAAAATCCCGAAAAAGGCAATAATAGCTTCTATGTGTCAGGCGTGCCGAAAATGTAAATTTGCAGAAACGAACCCACGTTGTCATGTATAAGTTGCCGTGAGCTACGTGAGGTAACGTGACGTGACCATAGTGTACTTCGAGCTGATTGCAGATATTTCGAACGTGCCTTGACATGGCGTAATAGCATGTGTTCTCACGTGACGTGACGTTAATATGTTTCCACCTTAAGAGTTGCTTGCTTAGGAGCTGCGTGCGGCGCGTGACATCCGACACGCAGTGCGAGCGTCATATAGTAGGACTGGAAGCAACAGAGTGGGCAAGCTTTGTTGACGGTTGTGTAAAATTTATGAATTTCCTAGAGTAATTTAATCAATACTCAGAACGAAAATATAGAATACCGTTTTGTTACATACTTCTTTATTTTATTTGTATTCTGATGTTTATTTTATTTACTTATCTGTGCCCTGACACTACGAGTCGCATCATGAAAACATTAATAGATAGTTTGTATAAAGTTAAAAGGCCAAGAGGGAAATTTTGTTTTTAATTCTATCTTTACATTTTTTTTTAATTTTATAGCCGCATAAAATAAATTTACTTAAATACTATTAAAGATATTGATAGTGCTGTAACGCACGTCGCGGTTGTAAGTTTCACTTAGATGATAATAATAATTCGTATGTTTATTTCAAATTGATTTTCGAGTGCTGTTATGACGTATTTGGAGCTATTATTTTTCCTGCAAGATTCATGTACTTACCTTTAACAGGTAAGATGAACCAGTATATTTCAAAACAGGTACAAACGATTATAGTTCCCGTACCTCCACTCACCTAGGACTTACATTTTTTCCTAGAACCCGATTGTAACGCCACCCAGCTGGACAAATTCTGAATGTAAACCATGCAGGGCACGCACAAAAAATTCACCAAAATCGGTTCAGGCGGTTAGAAAAGTTAAAAAAATTTTTCGACACTTTTGTCAAGTAGGAAACAAGCTGCTGATCTTGAAACGGATGAATACATCTTCATAAATTATAGCTATAAACCTTCTCGCTCACGTCAGCTTTCAACAATAAAAATCGCTTCAATATCGGTCTCATTCATTTAGGAGCTCTGATGCCTCAAACAGACACATCGATAAACTCGGTAAACGTATAACACTCCTCTTTTTTTGTCAAGAATATGAAGGGTAGAGAGCACACACTATGCCCGTGTCAAAGGTGATGACGATTGCTCGGCCATTGCTGGTGACCTTGATGAATACCTGCTGGTATCTCAGCAAGATCCCCGGATAGATATTGTCCAAGGGGCTGGTGGAGGGTTAGCCTTTTTATGCTAAATGAGCGAAGTTTCCTTCGGTGGTAAGATTGTTCTGTTGGCTATCCCTGGTTGGTGATGGTTTAGGTAGCCTCACTCCGCAGTCACGTGTGTCAACAACGGAAACAGGCTTCTCTCATTTCAGTTCTATTAGTTCGTTCACACCAGTCAACAAAGCCTGGCTGAAGAAAATTGCGCTTACCGTCGGCTAGGACTTGCTTATAGCGGCCTCTATCTCTAAAGCCTAGAGCAAGGCGTTATTGCTCTTCTTGATTCCACTATGTCATAGATTTCTTTTCATTTCAAAATCTCTGATACCGTTTATAAAACTCTGTGTAAATCTGGGTAAATTCTAGCGGTTGTGAAAAAAAGTTAATATGGTGGAAAACAAGATGCACACCACACCAATTATAAAAAAACTCGCAAAGGTTGCGAATTATTTGGTGTTGTTCGAAGAAATGTTCTACGAACCTACAAGGGCTGGCTATAAAAAACTTTCAAGATGGCGTATCTAAAACGGCGATCAAAAACTTAGGTGCTCCAAACTCTCTGAAATTGTGTTATCCCGATTATGATTTTGGAGTCGATTAGTTTCGCTCAATTCTTGCAAATGGATTTTAAAACCACGCCTTGATTGGCTTCCTACAATGGCTTTATATTATATATATATAAATATAAAGCCATTTACAACGAAATCAGACTAGACTTTGAAACGTTTGGTTTTCCTTCAATATACGTCGTTTTATTTCGATTGTGGTGTTATTGCCCCAAAAAACATAAAAGTAATAAAGTTAGATTCGAAGTTCCGATCTTGGTCCGAATGCAAATCCAACTGTACCCAAACCCTCTAAAAAGCTATTCCACCAGCACGGTTGTCATCGTGGTTACCTCGTGATCGGATTTGGCATTGGCCTCGGGCTAATTGCTTAAATTAACTTATTGCGACTAGGATTCGGCACCCGTGTCTGATTCGCGAAATTTTCCGTTGACATCTATAGTGATTATTTTAAACAGGAACTAAACCAGCCCTAGTTTCTGGTATTTGAGCCCACAGTTGCTGCGTTCTCAAAGTAATTTACCCTGTAAAATCGTTGACGAATCTTGTCTAGAGTCTTATTCATACCCAGATGACCAATTATGTACTTCGGTCAGAACGCGAGGTACCTTTTTCTTTGGCACTATCAGTTATGACTTCTCCACTCTTGGAGAGTCCCATTGGGCCCACAACGACTTTAGCTACCTCACATTATTATGAACTGGGTGCGGCGATTTGGTACTTTCCTGGGTACTAGCACAGGTTAGTCTGCGTTCGCCCCTTTACACTCACTGACAGACTGTTGTTGGTGAATGTATACGATTCTGTCTCTATTATTTTGTTTATTTCGGGTAGAAAACTGCTAGTACCGTTGGTATGTTCATAATAGTCTCTGCTTACAAAACTCATCCCAGAGCTTTATTTTCATTAGCTACCTTTTATCATCTAAGTGCTTGGAGAGATATTCCTTTTTAGTAGTGTAAAATATGTTTTATTAGAACTGCTGTTCAAAAATCAAGGCAACTATATAATTAGTGTTTCTAATTCAGAAAAAAACATCAACTGACTATTTAAAAATTAGTGTAATGAATGAAATGTCCTGTTCAAAGTAAAGTTTCATGTCGGCTGTGTTTGCGACTTCGATCACTTTTGTTCCGAAATTTTATCAGGGTTGGGATAAGTTTACATAAAAATAAACTAAAACATGTTTGCATCGAGTGCTTCACTCATATTCCACCAATATGTTTGGCACATTTTCCGAATCTCATTTTCATATAAATGGAAAGACAAACATGTTTTTCCATTTTCGTCCAAACATGATGAAGACATATTGTTAAACTCGTCAACTTTATTTATGACATGCTTGACAGCAAATATATGGGAAACAAATATATAATAGTTTTTGTTTGTTATTAACCAAACTGATAAAATTGAAATTACACAATAATAGTGGTAACTTAAAGACAATTAACTTTGATGAAGTAATAGATATGAAATCAATGTAAGCTTGTAGATTTCATATCAAAAATATACTAGATGGGTAAATAATTAATCTGTTCAAAATAAGTACTTTTTAAAGGAAGTAGGTTCTCAATTCGGGGGTATCTATGTTTTTTAACCGACTTCAAAAAGAAGGAGGTTCTCAATTCGTCTGTATCTATGTTTTTTTTATGTTTATTCACCGATTACTCGGAAATGGCTCGAAGCATTTCGATCATTTTACTGGATCCTGTTTGGGGGATAGCAAAGTGGTCCCATATTTTTATTAAAATAGCTTTTACCGTTTCTTAGAAAATGGGGAAAAACAATTTTTACCTATTCTCATATACTCTTTGCCTTGGTGGAGGAGCCGGTATTATTATAAAATTTGAAAAATTTTGGAACGTGGGACACATTGAATAGAGATTGGATTACTTCCGTGATATCTCAAAGTGGTCAGAATTTTTTTTCAAATAACATAGCTTGTATCGTTTCTTATATTCTATGTCTTGGTGGATCCGCAAGTATTAAAAGCTTTGATGGAGTTAATGGTATTAAATATTCGGAACTAGGGGTAGATTGTAAATAAGATGAATTAATTAAAATAAGTGTCAGTTAATATGTATATACAGTGTGTATTCATAAATCAAACGATTTTTTTTATTCATAATTTTAAGAGAAAGTAGAGAAGTAATTAGTTCTAGTTACTCGAATACTCGAGTATTCGAGTAACTAGAAGCGAAAGCAGAAAGCTACGAGAATTATGCGAACCGACCTGAAGAGGGCAGATGTGACTCTGCCGAAACGTCGTCATTTTACCCATTTTACCATCGATCCTGGTAGGGATCAGTTATCAACTACGCGGATGAATTCCCGGAAACCATCTAACACATTTAGTGCCCGCGAAAACTTAAAAACAAATATATATATATATATATATATATATATATATATATATATATATATATATGTATACATGTAATTGAGTTCTGGAAAAACGGCTCTAACCATTTCGATGAAATTTTCCCATTTAGAAATTTCAATGGATAGAAATCGATTGGTGAGGGTCTTATATTTGGGAAAATCGTTTTGCTGAGAAATTAAATATTTAAAAAATTATTGATGGTTTGCGACAATCAAGATAGCTGCTTTGTAATTTAAAGGTGTTGAATACAAGGTGATTTGGTAACCTACGTAAGAGTTAGATTCGTCTTGTAAAAATTCTTTCAATACAGGGTGATTTGAGAGTAAAACTGCTCTTGTAATAATTTTTTCATACAAATTGTATTTGTATGTTCCGAACAAGTAATTATTTAATGCCTCCCTCATATTTTCCTAGCATTATATTTTTACACCTGTTGATTTCAAGTGATAAAATTGCCAAGGCAGGCGATTTTTTGATGAATAAAATCTTACGAGTTTGCATATTAATTTCACGCATATAAATACAAATTTGTGGTGTAAAAATATTATTATATAGGGTCGTTATTAATATGTTAGGTGATCCATAAGATTTGCTATGCAGGATGGTTAAAATATGGCGTCGAATGTAATTATAGTATACAGGATGGTTAGAAAAAAGCAAGAAAAAATAATTATATAAGGTAGCTCATAGCAGTTGGAAATTAATGACAGCTGACATAAAGGGCGGAGTACAAATATTGTTATGAAGGATGGTTAAAAAAATGTTAATAGAATGTTACAGCTGCAGGATAACTTATTAGTAATTAAATTTACAGGGCGGTTGCAATATAGGATGTACAGGAATTATAATTATGCATGGTGGTTCAAAAAAACATGAAAATGGCCATAAGAAAATGCATATACAGGGTAGTTAAAACATATTGTGGTGAGAAATTATAGATATACAGTGTGACTTAAAATGTGTTAGCACAACAATATTATATTGGAGAGCCTATAAAATGTTTTATATATACGGTGGACAGGAATTATATAGCGCGAAGTTGAATTATAGTTACAGAGGGTGGTTAAAAGATTTTAGGAACATAAGTGTGTGTAGAGTGGCATATACAGGATAATTAGAATACGGAATTGAGTAGAATAGCAGTTATACAAGGTGATTAAAAAATGTATGACACAAATGTTTTAATTGGTTTCCCACAAGCAGTTGCATATATAGGGTCGTGGAAATATAGGGGGAAATAGAATTGTAGTAACACCATGTATTAAACAAATTTAAGAAAATAAGATTATATTAGATTGATGATGAAACCTTGAATTAACGAGTGAAACTTGATCACCCAGGTTCTTATAATTTAAAAATGCATCTACCTACGCTATTGCACTAAAAATTGTATAATAAGTATTTCTTTACCTTTTCCCAACCATATAGTAGATTTCAAAAACATCATGTTTAAAAGTTAGCTTTATTTTTTTATAACATCTCAAATTGTAATCAATCCAAATTTATTAGAATTGAAAACTGCATCCAATTGTCACGTATTATTAAAAAATTGTAGTAAATTGAAAGTTGAAAAAATAAATCCAAATAAATGTCAGTTAATCAATTTCAAGGTAGAGGTCTTCAGTTGATTTCTATATACAGTGTGTCTTCATATGTTGAATTCAATCGGAAAACTTTTTATAAAAAGTATTTAGAGAAAAAATTATTCTTCTTAAAAAAATGCATGGTGAGAAAAATATACTGTAATCATTATATGTCAACTTTATAACTTTATAGGAAGTTTGTCAGCAAATATGACTTTTGCTTAAAAGTAAAATGCCCTCATTTTCAATAATATATAAAAATCTTATCAAACAAGGGTAACAAGAATTATTTATAAAAACATCTAATTATGCCATATCACTAAAAACTATATAATTGATCTTCATGTCACTTTTCCAAAATGTGTAATAGGGTTAATAAAAAATATACATTTTGTTTAAGTTAAGTACCTTTATTTTTAATAACAACTCAAACTATTATCAGCCAAAGTAAATTTTAACTAAAAACAACGTCCTACTATTATGTTATATCAAATAAAACTGTATAACGATTGATAATAAGATTCCGCGGAGGGGAGACTATTAAATGAATGTCAAACACAAAGAATGATGATCCCCCAATCGTCTAGAATATAGCGGATCCACCTAAGTTAGAGTCGTATAAAAAAATTCTTAATATATATACAAATCTACAAAACAAGGTATTCCATTGGTCAAGCTAATACATGACATTAAAACACCTTATTTTAGGCGATATGGAAGGAGTTAATTAGTTTTGAAAACTGCATAAAATTAACCCATTGCATCACTGAAAATTATAAAATAAATACATTTTTAAAAAAAACAAAAACCGACTTTAAAAGAAAATTAACTAAAAAGCATGAAATAATATTTTGCTACAATTAAATACTTTTTATGAAGTCGGTGCCAAGTGAAAGTATATTTGTGAGTTACATTGATGAGTTTTACTTCGCAACTTCGCTGTTCAAATTGGCACCGACTTCATAAAAAGTATTTAATTGTAGCAAAATATTATTTCATGCTTTTTAGTTAATTTTCTTTTGAAGTCGGTTTTGGTTTTTTTTTAAAATGTATTTATTTATATTTGTTAAGCGATTATTCGCAAATAGCTCATGGAATATCGACCGCTTATACTGCATCCTGTCTTGGAGGATTCGGAAGTGGTCGCATATTTTTTCATTAAAAATGCTTGTACCGTTTTTAGAAAATCGAGGTAAAAATTTACTGACTTTTTTATAGAGTAGCTTTGGTAGTGTTGCTGGTATTAAAAATATGGAATTTTCGGATTTGGGGTATAATAAATTTAACAGAAATTACTTGTGGGGGATCCCGAAGAAGTTCCATATTCTTTTCACTAACATAGCTTGTACCGTTTTTTAGAAAACCGAGAAAAACTTTTTTTACCGACCACCTTATATAGTAGGCTTTGGTGGAAGTGTTAGTATTAAAATATGATAATGTTTCTACTGGGGTAAATTGAAAACAAATTAAATTAATAAAAAGAAATGTCAGTTAATCAACTTCAATATGAAGTGTTTCAATTAGCTTGTATATACAGTGTGTCTTTATAAATCAAACAATGTTTATTTATTAATAATTTTAATATTAAAAGTTATTCTTCATAAGAAGATTTGCATGGTCTAAAACATATACTGTAATCATTTCATGTCATGTTTTAACTGTAGACGAGGTTTGTCAGCAAATAGGAATTTTGCATAAAAGTAAAGTACTATTATTTTTGTTAATATCTAAAATTCTTATCAAATAGAAGTAATTAGAATTAAAAACTACATCTAATTATACCATTGAACTCAAAACTGTACAATAAGTATTTATGCAACTTTTCCAATGATATACTAGGATTCAAAAAATATATACAATTTACGGATATATAGTCCGGATTTCTCCCTCTTTCACATCACAGCAATTTTCTCCTAAACTACTGGATGGAAAAGGGTGAAATTTGGTATCAGTGTATAGTTTGGTGACCCGATCAGGAGTACAAATGAAGAAATTTTGATTTTAGGGGTATTTCTGGGGGGAAAAACTAAAATAATCGACCGCCCCCCCCTTATCACCGAACCTATAAAAAGCAAAAACTTTTGAGGGTAAATTAAATGGAAAATATAAAATTAAAATTGTTTCTAACACAATTTGTGACATATCAAATGAAAGGGCTCATTATGGCGAAAACAAATATATTTTTTTCACATTTTTAAAATAAATTATTTTAAAGATATTAACAAAAATATATACATTTTCACCCAATCCCATTACCTTATCTCCGAAACTACAAGCCGTAAAATTTTGAAAAAAAATAGAGATATAGGGCCTTACCTAAATATTACCGGAAAAATAAGGAGAAACCTCTACTATTAATTTTGGAGGCAAATTAAATGGAAAATATAAAATTAAAATTGTTTCACAACACAATTTGTATAATATCTAATGAAAGGGCTCATTATGGCGAAATCAAATATATTTTCTTCACATTTTTAAAATAAATTATTTTAAAGATATTAACAAATATGTGAAATCTTTTACCCATTCCCACTACCTTACCCGAAACTATAAGCCATAAAATTTTGAAAAAAATAGCGATATAGAGCCTTACATTAAATTTACCGAAAAAATAAGGAGAAACCTCTAATATTAATTTTGGGGGGCAAAATTACAGAATTAAATGAAAAATATAAAATTGTTTCTAACGCATCACGTAATATATCAAAGGGCTTATTATGACCAATATAGATATATATTTTTTTAAATAAATTATTTTAAAGATATTAACAGAAATATACAAATATTTACCCACTGCCCCGACCTTACAGCTTTAAATGGAAAACATGAAATTAAAATTATTTCTAACCCATCATGTAATATATAAATCAAAGGCTCATTATGACGAATACAAATATATATATTTTCATATTTTTAAAATTAATATTTTAAAATATATTAACAAAAATATTAAAAAATTACCCATTTCCCCTTTTATTCCCTTAACTATAATTTTTTGTTTACAGGAAAAATACGAAGAAATCCTTAATATTAATTTTGGGGGCCAAATTATACAAATAAAAGGAAAATTAAAAAAAATTAACGCATCATGCAATACATCGAATGAAAAAGCTCATTATGAGGAATAAAAATATATATTTTTCATATTTTTTAAATTAATTTTACAAGAATTTAACAAAAAAATATAAAAAAATCTCATTTCCCTCTTAATTTTCAAAACTATAATACCTAAATTACTTTTATGTTTTTTTGGGCAATAACACGCAATAGAAATAAAACGACGTATATTGCAGGAATACCAAACGTTCCAAAGTCTATTCTGAGTTCGTTGTCAATAGCTTTATATTTATTGATGTAGATTGCAAAATGAAAATTTGATTTATAAAAGTAATCAAGAATATGCCACAAACAACGTTTAGAAGACAATATAATACCAAAAATTTTGAAAATAATTAGGGGTACTGGAGCTCACTTGAAATTTATATGAAAAATTTCTAGAAAACCCGAATATTACTTTTGGGGCCAAATTATATAGAATTAAATGGAAAATAAAAATTAAATTTTCAAACGCATCATGCAATATATCAAATAAAAGGGTTTTCTGAAACTGGAAAATTAGAATCTTAAAGGTGGTACGGAACCCTTAGTATGCGAGTTTAACTCGCACTTGACCACATTATCTATAATATCTCAACTTGTCATCAAACAAAGTTTATTAGAATTGAAAACTACGTCCAATTGTGCTGTATATTAACCATTGTAATAAATTGAAAGCTGATTGGAAATAAATCGAAATAAATGTCAGTTAATCAACGTCAAGATGGAGGTTCTCAGTTGGTCTCTATATACAGCGTGTCATCATAAGTTAGATTCATACGGAAAGAGTTCGCATGAATATTTATTAGAGAAAAAGTTATTCTTCATAAAAAGATTTGCATGGACAGAAACGTCCACTGTAATCACTACATGTAACTTTTTTAACGGTGTACGAGGTTTGTCAGCTAATATGAATTATACTTAAAATGAAAATACCTTTATTTTTGATACAATCTAAAACAATTATAAAATGCGTCTAATTATGCTTATTATCATTAAAAATTGTATAATAAATACTCATATCACTTTTTCAAATTGAATACTATGTTTGACAAATAATCTAAATTTTGTTTAAGTTAAGTCTCTTTATTTTTAATAATCACTCAAATTGTTATCTAACAAATTTTATTAAAATTGAAAACTGCGTCCTATTATGCTATATCACTTAAAACTGTATAATGATTTATTATAAGATTCCGCGGTGAGGAGACTCTTAAATGTATGTCAGTATAATTAACAGACCTAAAGAATGATGATACTCATATCGTTTACAACATAATGGATCCACCTAAGTTAAAATCATATGCAAGATTTTCTTAATAGATGTACATATTTAGAAATCAAGTTATTCTGTTCAATTGTAAGCGAGGTTGGTCAAACTAATAAATTAGGCTTAAAAGTAAAATACCTTATTTTAGGCAATATCCTAAAAGTTAATTAAATTTGAAAACTGCATCCAATTAAACCATTATAGCACTAAAAATTTTAAAATAAATACATTTTTAAAAAGTCAAAAATCGACTTTATAAAAATTAGCTTAACTAAAAAGCATGAAAGAATTTTTTACTGCAACAATGAAATACTTTTTCTAAAGTCGTTACTAAGCTAACGAGAAAATAATTTGGGAAGTACATTTATAAGTTCAAATTAGCTCATACTTCAGAAAAAGTATTTAATTGTTGCAGTAAACGATTATTTCATGCTTTTGGTTAAACCAATATTTTGCAGTCGGTTTTTGTTTTTTTTACTGCATTTATAATGTATAATCATTACTTGTAGTTATTTTGTGCATAGGTATACATAAGTGCTTATTGTGAATTGTTTGTTTTGTTAATTGTTTTCCACATTTTAGTTTAATTATGAAGGCTGTTATACGTTACGTAGTTTCTTCCATTAATGTGATTGCTTGATTTTTCCAATTATTAGTGCCTTCCTAACGTTTTAAATTTCCAATTGCAAATTCTGATAGTCATCTATTTACTATTATACAATTGTAGTTTTCTGTTTGTTTGTTTGTTTGTTACCTCATCACGGAGGAACTACTGACCTGATTTTGATTAATCTTTTTTTATTGCAAAGCCTATAGTTTGACTTAAAATCTGGTAGACATTTTATCTCCCTAAATTGACAGAAACGGTAGGTATAGCGAAAAAACTTCTACCATGTTTGGTAAAAGAATTACTCAATTGGTTCCACCGCATGCACAAAATATTAGATATTGGCATCAGCTCAGCTTTTATTTAAAATTCGGAATGTGCCAATGTAATATGTATCGATTTAAAAAATCAATTGATATAACAAGCGTAAATGTAATTATACAGGGTGTTCTGTATATAGGAAACTTAGTGCGGAGTAGAATCACAGGGATTTAAAAAATCTAAAAATAGTTATATTGTGTGTCCTATAAGCAGCTGCATATATAAAATGTGGTTGAATTAGTTATACAGGGTGGTCCAGAAAAGTTATATTGAGTGGGCCTTAAATAGTTGCATATACCAAGTGGTTGAAATAGAGTAGAAATTTATAAAGTTTGGATAAAAAAATTTTAGAAAAAAATGTCTTATGTAAGCAGTTAGGATCTTTGAATTATGTTCAGAAGATATTATTGTTATGAAATGGGTTGAAGAAATGTTAGAAGCAGTTGTTTATAGAGGGTTGTTGAAATTTAAGATGGAGTCGAATATAGTTTATGGTGTGGTTAAAAACTTATTTTATATCCTCAAGTATTTGCATATACAGGATGGCTGAAATATACAGCGGAGTATAATTACAGCTATACAGGTGGGTTTAAAAATATTATAAAGAATTGTTATGATCTACAAGCTGTTCCATTCCGGATGGTTGAAATATAGGGCGGAGTAGGATTCTAAGGATACAGGGTGGTACAAAAATGGTATATTATGTGGCAAATAAGTAGAGTTATAATTATACAGGGTAGGTAACAAATGCAATAAAAATTTTGTTATATAGCGGTTGCATATAGGGAGTACCTGAAATATAGGGCGAGGTAAAGTTATAGTTATACAGTGGGATTCAAACAATGTTATAAAAAGTTGCAAATGGAGGATGGTTTGAATGAAGTGTGGAGAGAAATTATACGTTATAAAGTTGTTGAAAAAATATGAGGAAAAATTGTGAAATAGTGTAGTTCATAATAAGTTGCAGAGATAGGATTGTTGAAATAAGGGGTGGAGAAGTGTTATGGTTAATGATTTTAAAAATGTTATATTGGTTGACCAATAAGCAGTAGCGTATACACGATAGTTGTAATACATACAAGGTGATTCAAAAACATGTTGAACAAAACTGTTATATCGGGTGCCCAATAAGCTGTTGCAGTTTTGGTGAAATATATTGGGCATTGATGGATTTATAGTTATACAGGGTGGTACAAAAAATGTTATACTCGGTGGCCGAAAAGTGATTGCATATACAAAGTGGTGAAATAGCGGGTGGAATAGAATTATAGTTAAACAAGTTGGATACATTTTTTTTTAGGATAGAACATAAGCTGTTGCATATATGCAATATCTGAAACATGGATCGAAGTAAAATTATAATTCATACAGTGTGATTAAAATAATGTTAGAAAAAGCTGCATATAAGGGGTGGTTGAAATATAAGGTGGAGACAGATTATACTTTCAAGGGTTGTTAAAAAAAATAGATATGTAGCGTAGTCCATAAGCAATTGCATATATGATATAATGAGTAGTCCAGAGTTATAGTTAAGAGTTTAAACAATGTTATATTTGGTGGCCCCTAAGCAGATGCACATACAGGGTGATTGAAATATATTGTAGATTATAATTATGTTTATACAGGATGGTTCAAAAATAAGTTATAATGTTTGTCAAATTGGCAGCGGGGTATACAGGATGGTTTTATTGTAGTTGGAAGTAGAGTTAGTTATAAGGCAGTTAAAAAAATGTTGAATAAAATTGTCATATAGGCTAATTTGTTATAAATTTAGATATCTACAGACATCTTCTTTCTTATGGTCTTACTTACTTAAGTTAGGTATATTCTAAATGTTAGAGATACATTATACCCTTAGTTCTGATACCAACACCTTTGTTTCCGTACTTGGTTTGTGGTATTGGTTTCGTTGTTTCTCTCCACATGTTCATTTCGCCGTCACTATTGTAATTATAAATTGGGTTTTCTATAGTAGATTATGTCTATTAGCAATATTGTTCGAATTTTTTTTTAAATCGCCGATTCTGGATTTGAGATGGCTGTTGATAGTAAAATGTGTTATAGGAAGTTGACTGTTTCAGGTGTTTTTAGTTCTTTGCCTTTCGTCCTAACTTCACCTATGCTAATGAAATACCACTTGATTTTAGCTGCAACTTGTTCTACTCTACAATTCTGGATATGTTAGATAGTGCTGCAGTGTATCCAGATTTTTGCACCCCTAAAACTCTCGACGTAGACCTCAACCAATAGGAAATGAAAGCTCTCAAGACACTCAGTCAACCGAAAATATCATCACACTATCTGCTGGCAAAGGAAACGCCACCCACGAAATTACTACCAAAGACTACCAGGTAAAAATGAAGCAATACCTCGATTCACAAATGATAATAACTAAAAGCCTGTAGTAAATCATAAACTGTCACTCTATGACGCAACACCATACCATCCAATACAACAGCGACAATAGCTAAAACTAAATCTAACAGATGAACTGGAAGACCAAAAACTGTCTTACCGGAACAACAGACCGAATTGGCCGAATTCTCCGAAAGCATAGAATTTGTTTATTGTTTAAATGGAAGTAGTAATTTGTTAAAAATTAAAAAAAGCTTAATACTACAAAATAATCTTTTCTTTAATTATAACTCGGAAGATTTATCGATCTGATCTTGCCATAAGACAGAGCAGACAGTTTATAAACTTAATTTGAAAGTAAATTCTATTGTTTTGCGCATACTTTTATATCTAGCACAGTTAAACTATTAACTAGTTCTATCCTCTGTCTATAACAATGAACTGCGACTTATTTTATTTCGCAACCTATGTGATGTAAGTTAATGCTTACAATTAAGACTTCCACAATAGGGTGATTCATTTCCGCAAAAAAAATTTCTCTGTGCTCAAGCAAAATTTTAATCTACCCATAGAAACAAAAATTCTCACCAAGATTGAGCTCTTAATTTTAATTTTTAGTACTTGCAATTTAAATATGAAGTTTTCTCTTTTAAAATGCACGTAAATTTTTTTTTTCAAATTCCTAATGCTCTGACACCTTTTAACATTTTGTCAATCGGTTTTATGGACCTTACGGGAAATTCCACGCTCTTTAAAATTACTTTAGTATTTTTTTTTCATAACTTGCACTGGGTCGTCAGTATGTGCGACAAAGTGCAGTTTTTGGAATAAATTATTTTTCAATTTTTTTGAGTGAATCGCAAAAATTAGGGGGAAAAAGAGAACTGACTTTGAAAAAATAGTTTTTTTACCAATATTTAATGAATTTACAGCCATTTTTAGGCCTTCAAACGTAAGAAATTGATAAATACTAACTAATGTTGCTCTTCTATTCAAATTTTTTCTTGATTACTAACATGTTTCTCTACAATAATAACTTTTTCTATAATTTAGGTTTTCTAAATATTTTGCTAAATTTGTTACATAAATCCATATTATCCAAGAAATATAAATATCTGTCTGTTTAAAATTAAAAATTGCATTAAGATTATTTATTATAAGGATGTAGTTACACAGGTACGGGTGGTACGAATGAACTCATTCAGAAAAATTTTAGGGAATGACCAAATATTGTCAGTGTTTATAGTTTAAATTTTGAAAAGGTGAGATGAGGGTTCTCGAGATCAACTCTTCTGCCTTCCAACGGTGGTTTATTCACAATGATAGGGTCATCCGGTGAGGTAATATGACCTTTCAAAAAGATATGTCTTCCATAGATTTGACTGAAATTTTGCAAAAACTACCGGGTCTACAGTATTTATTTTTAGAAAATGAATTGGGTAGGTGAAGATCTATCGTTTTAGTTAATAAGAATGTTTTAGTAATAAAATAAAAACATATATAAGCGATTATTATTTTTTTTGGAATTTTGGATAAAGATTCCATTATCTAAAAAACCAATTAACGAAGTTGAGCTTATAATTAGTAGCTCATTTTGTAGGTTTTTCATTTCTCTTTAACATTGCCTATAGTAGCAAACACGATTTCATAGGTGGATTTTGTGTAAAGGGTAAAAAAATAAATTGTTACCGATTTGTCGCGGTTTATTTCTTATAAAACAAAAACGCATCGATAAAAAATGTTGAATTTTATGTCAATTAGTCATGTTTTATCATTAGAACAAGTTGATGTCGGTTTTGTTCTACTATTAATTTTGTCACGTATTTTCGTAAATGACCTGGGCTAATTAGCCAACGCTGGGGTAGAGGGGACTCCATTGCTGCACCGTTGGTTTGTTTATATATTCAGTTGTTAAACATAAAATAGGCACTTTCAAAGCAGTGTGATGATAAGACTATTATGAATGGTGGAAGGACGTCATTCTCAGATATGTGTTGAAGTGTTTCTTTTACCGGTATGCTTGGATATATGGACTGGCTATGATATTCTGATTCTATGGAAAGACTGTTAGAATACGGGTGAAAGGTTTTGAGTTTTTAATGTAATGCTTTTTATACAATAGGTTGTAGAGTACTGGCTAGATATATTTCCAAGTTGTATACTGGCGAGTTGTATGCACTAACCATAGGTCGAAGTTAATTTTGGGCAAATCGTAGAGCTTTGGGCAGCGACTTGACTTTTCCTTGGGGATCAGTTTTTTTAGATTCCTTCTTCTATTGGAGATTTTTGAATTTTGAATTTCGTTGTTTTCTCTACGTAGGTGGTCGGGTCTCTGGAGGATGATTTTCTAACTTGTCATTGTCGAGAGTTGCTTCATTTTATCTTGGTATTCTATAGTATTCATTAGGACGGTGGCATTTCCTTTATCGGCAGGTAGTAGCTGATATTTTCGGATTCTTTGAGAGGGTTGAGAGCTTTTATCTCCTATCGGCTGAGGTTTAGTTGAAGTGGTTTATCTAAATTTGCCAAACCAAGGGATACACAGTATAGCTTGGAGAACGTGCGACAAAGTATACGGCGGACAAACGAACAAGAGAATTTCAGCCCTGTTTAGATCAACATAAATTAGCTGTCAAAAATTAACAAATGACATCGGCCTTGTTCCAACATCACCAACACACACCTCTGATTACAGTATTGTCGAATTGACGTCCATATGTACAATGATGTTAAGTGGAGTCCTGTACTGTTGAAAGAAAACCATAAGGGTGTTTACGACAGTTAAAGCTGTTTTGTCGGTTATATGATAGGCTTTTGAGAGTGCATCCCTAACATATGTCAATGTTAAAACGTTCTAACGGAATTTTGGGTGTTTCAATAACAACAAAAGGTGCCCTTAAGTTTTTCCTACACATCTGTATCTTTTTGAATGTTTCACAGGATTTAATAAACTCTTCCACATTTTTTTTAATAACGGGGTCCAATTATAGTTTCCCTAATAAGTCAGAATTTTGTTAAAATTAATTTAGAACTCTACGTCTTTTCAGTCATTTGGTGAAACTTGGGGAGTAAGCCCATTGAGATCCCAAGGTTGATCTAGAGTCTGAGTTGTGAATTTCTTCTTTCATATTAAATAGTGAGACTGGCGAAATTTTTTAGCAAGTTTTTCATATACTATCACCTCCAACGACTTATATATCAAGGTTTTGAAAAGGGAAATATCTAAATATCTAAAACAGCACAGAATACAGGAACCAAATGAATATTATTCTTACTGGGCGATGTAATAAATAAAATAAAAATGTTATTAAATAATTCTTTAAATTTGGTTTAAATGTTACAAATATTTTTTAACGAAAGTTACACCGAATCATATAGAAATCTTGTAAACTAATATAAAATGAGTAACGAACTGCCTATATAATATTAGAAATAGCTCAGTTTTCGCAAAACAACTCATAAATTAAAGATCGTGTCAAGGCCACGATACTTATGGGTACTTCACACTTGAAGCCATTAATCAATGTCCCTGGAGCTTTCAAATTGGATTGTTAGTCCAAATCCGGAGATAAATTAAATATGTCAAGAATACAGACAAGACCACTCTATTTTAGAATCACTGAAGCTCTTGCGCTTGTTCTGGAATGAAACTCGATTGCTTTAGCTTCGTCGTGCGGTAGTTATTTGGAATTCTAATTAGAGGTTATTGATTTGGCTCCATGAAACGACATCGACATATCTGAAAGTTATTAAGAGGTTTTGACATTGAAAAATTACAATTTGATTTCAAAATCAGCTGTAATTTATTATTTGGTCTAATGATGTTTTTTTTTTGGATTTCGGTATGTTGTAATGAAATAAAGGTTTTATGATGAAATGGGTTTATAAAATAAAAAATGTATCTGCAATATTTAATAATTTAGAAAGAACTATAATTAAATTATTTTCTTATTTTTTCATATCATTTAATTTAGGATAAGAGAATAATTAAATATTTTTCTATAGGCGTAATGCCTAAATTTATCGTAGCATTAATAAATTACAAACCACTGTAAGTAAATAGTTGAAAAGAAATATCTCTATGGGCAGTATTGCTAAATATATCCGTCTATAATAGGTTCAGCATTCTGTTTTTAAATATGATGTTTTTAAATATGGAGAATTACCATAAAAGGGTATTTTGAAATCTTAAAAGCTCGCTTTAAATTAAGCCATATTAATCATACCTTAAATTAACTTAGACACAGAAAAGAATTGGTACCAATACTAAAGTCGTCACATACTCAGTTGGACATTTTTATGGGGTTTCGGAAGGTTAATAGCTGACATTTTGCAACTAGATAACTACATGTTCTCTGGTTCATTTATACAAAACTTGACAACGCATTTGGAATAAGACTTTTAAAGGTTTGGTTTTTTTTGAATAACCGGATTTTTTCCAGTAAGGGTGAATTATCAATCTACTGCCAACCCTGAGAGTGCGGTGATCATCAAGAAATTGCGAAAATTTAGGATACGGCTTGGTCAAAGGTATTTATTCTTGAAGAAGGGAATTTTCAGTAGAAAAATATTGTTCTTAAACAATGGTAAGCTGACCTGATACAAATAAACCGCCTAGAAATCTGGGTTGCGTTGAACAAAACAATAAATATAAGTTAGAATTCTGGCAACGAAATTACTAAAAAAATGTGTTCTGACAAAGTATCAAACATTTCTCGCGAAGTAATGACGAGCTTCAGCCATGCGGCAAACAACTGGCTATCAAAATTATCATCCAATGTACCTTGAGAGGTCCACCGCGGTGCATTGCTTAATAATTAGGGAATGCAATAACGTTAACAAATTTCGATACCGGTTTTTCGGTATTTTCGCTCATAGAACCGATAATACCGGTAAAATACCGGTATTAGTATTATTTTAAAGATGTAAACAAAATTAAAATTTACTTATTATTGGTTATGTTATTATTTAGGGGTAATAGAAATATATGTCAAGTGATTAATATTTTTGATGCAAATTGAATTATGATTTCAAAAAACATATGTAATCCAAAGTACCGTCGTCTAACCTCGATCTTATTTTTGTCATTATATGTTGACCAGCCGAAAAGGCTCGTTCTGATTACACACTTGTAGGTGGTATTGTTAACAAGTATTCACAAGCAAGCTTTAGATGCACCCTCCAATGCTCTTCAAAAAATTGTAATCCTTTTTTAGGTTTTTGTTCTATTTCTAATCTTTTGTTTTGTTTCTTTGGGTTTGTTACATTCGTCATTGCTTTGTTAATCACATTCTCTTATTTTTTTAATAAAACAGTTGCAGTATTAATAGGGGAGAGAGATGCAACTGATGTATCTTCATCTTCAAGATCAAAATCTTCATGTCTGATTGATTACTTTTAACTCCTAGGCATTTTATAAGAGGAATGAATATTTTTGTAATAGAACCTTTTTTAAGTTTAGGACATAAGTCTATATCCGTTTGGATTTCGTTTTGTGAAGCGTTGTCTAAATATTGCAAAACTTGAGATATGTTTGTTCATTTTTGCATTATTGTATACTTAAAAGCATTTATCAATTCAATAATTATTTTGTACAACAAGCGTGTTAATAATAAATTTAGACGTCTGCAACAAGAAGATTAGAATCTCTTCTGCATAGTGCTTCGGCTGCTAATTTAATTGGTGAAAATGCATCAATGATTCCAGAAATGAATAAAAACTCTTCTTTGGAGAAGACTATGTGTTTATTTCAAATCATTTAATGCTTTTTGGACACAACACCGTAATTTGTAAAACCTTTCCAACATAATAAGTAAACTATTCTATCGTGTTATGACATCCAATTGCAAATTCAGTTCTTTTCCAAAATGAAGTTTTACATATTTTTGTAAATATTGACCATTTTTGTTGGAGATCTTCTGAAAATTCACTTGACACTTCTAAATTTTGTTACCAGCAGGGATAAATTAACATAATTCAAATTTATAACAGTGTCAACAGATACAAACTCTAGGACAACAACATCATCTGTAATCTTTTTATCTTCTTCATTGTCAGTTTCTATGTCATTGTCATCATCTACATTACTATCACAATCGCTAGATTGGGATTCAATGGGTTCAATTTCAGCATCAACAGTCACAAAAGTGACTAAATGTTATTTGTGGCATGTTCTTGATAAATTTTTATGTTTTCTTGGGAATAACACCAGAATTGAAATAAAAAGCCATTGACAACAAAGTCAGAATCGACTTTGAAACGTTTGCTATTTTCTTTCAGTAGACAGCTCTTTATTTCAATTGTGGTGTTATTCCCAAAAAACGATAAAATATACAAAACTGAAGTTGTATTGTAAAGGACATCTCTAATAGCTAGCTGCATGCCATATGCAAAACATAACTGATGTTCGACTTTAATCAAATGTCCGAGTTTTACCACCTGTCGATATACAAAGAATGTAATTTGTTAAGTTGAGATCAAACTAACAACTTTCATTCTCAATTTGTGTCTACGCACTGAAAAAACACTAAGCACTGAACTAAGAGCCTTTAGGTACAGTGGACGGAATCTCATTTGATTCTAACTAAATGGAAGATTCCCCGAATCAAGTTTCCGTGTAACGTGTATCAAGTAGCGCTAATGTTCCAATACCGAAAGTACCGGTATTTTTAAGTTGAATACCGGTATTAATACCAGCGAAAATTTGGACGGTACCCGGTTTTCGATATACCGGTATTCCGGTATTGCATTAATAATGTCGGTGCCAAAGCGCCGCGGGAACTGAAGTAAATCACAAGAATGAATGTGAAACCAATACGCAGAAGGAATTCTTTCCTGAATGTAAGCAACTCTATTCCTGTCAAATATTCTACATTGGAGCGGGAAAGAACGAAGCCAAGATAAGACTAACATGCCTGACAAAGAACGAATAACTCCAAACGATATTTTAGTTTTGAGTTGCTCATAGACTCAATGAGCTAGTTAGCTATAATTGAAACATTCTGTTTCAATCTTTCAAGTAACAAATTTCAAAGGAGCAGCTTTCCATTTAGACAATTCAAAAAAACTTTGCCGAGATCCACACCCGGTTTCGTATACAAAATAAACAACAGCGGAGTAACCTTTCTTAGATGGTTCACCAAATCAGACCGGTACGAACATTTTCAACCGTCCAGAAAATTTAGAAAGAATTATTTAATGACTCAACAAATGCAAGAAAACTAAATCAGATTTTAAGAATTAATGAGAGCAAGAGTTAATAAATAGTATTAGCATTTACAATTTTAGGGGATTAAGGAAATTACGTGACAAGCTTTTAAGATAAGAACATATGTAATCATACTGAATAGAGACAGTATATGTCTATTTATCCATACTTATGCCGATGACACTTCTATTGACCATTTTGTTGGTTTGAGGTTTATTCAACATTATGAATTTTGTGCACTCCTTGGTTTATTTTTTCCTTGTTAATGCATTAAAAAAAATGTTTTAAATTTTTTTCTACTTTTGTTTGCTTATTATATAGCTCTTTTTGAATAATACAAAAAGATCTTTTATATTTTTATTAAGTTTATTAATTTTTTTCTTTTATTTAATTTTCATATTTCTCTCGCAAACCTTTTTATTTGATATCCATCTTGATGCGTTTGCCATTTGGAATTTATAGTGATGTCATTTTATTGTTCCTATTCTTTTCAGCAAAACTGAAATGTGATATCCATATCATGGGACAGATCAGAAAATGTTGTCCGTTATCTTGGTGTGTAAGCCATATTGACTTTAACATGAAATCTTATATTTTAGTAATTCTTGTCAAGCAAAGCCTTTCATTTGATCATCTTTGGGAATCAGCCATATTAGATTTAGTGAACCAACCATTGTCTTCAAAACCAAAGCATGCATAATTTCAACCTAATTTAACTTCAGTAAGTGCTCTAAAACTATAGGTAAAACCAAATGAAAGCTTGAGAAAAAGTATTCTGTACAGTGGACTATATTATCATTCTCAGAACATGAAACCGAACATGACCCGTCTTTCAGGTCTTAACCTTTCTTTGGTTTATGTATTATAGAAATTCTTGTAGAGGTACTACCGATGATAGACTTAGACGGTAGTAATTTGTGCAATTGTATTTCTTTGTTGCTTATTGGATGGTGTCTTTGTACTCACAGTCGTGCGAGCCCAAGTATATTGCGTTTTCAACTATGTAGTATTTACAAATAGGATGACAGTCTCCACTTAGTATGTGTTTATATACGGTGAACTTTGTAGTATATAAAATGCGTTTTTTTATAAAAAGTAGGAAAATTTGGACTTTATATGAAAAACAGTAAAAACAGAATACAATAACGGACTTATTTTAGCTTTATAAAGAAAACTGGTTCACAGATATTCACTGACAAAGAAAGACATATTTAAATTTAATGTCGTTTTGGTGAAACATATTCTATAGTAAGGAGTGAATGAATAAAATTTGAAAAAAAAATACCAGAGAGTTTAATTTTTTTATTATTATGTTTGCTAATAACGTGTTTGTCAACAGCGGTTATCTGTATAGTCCCCAATATGTCTTGGCATTGATTCAATAAGATGGTCAATTTCTTCTTGAAGAACATTATCTCAAGCAACCTTCATTTCAAGTCTTAGAACCTCCAAAGTTCGTAGGGGTGGTGTAAATTTCCGAGTCTTCTATCTATCATAGCCAAACATGTTCTATGGACGAAAGATCGTGGTATCTGGGCAGTTCTCAGTTATCTTAATACTTCCTGAAGAAAGCATTGCACTGTCATGTTGCCTCGAACAAAGACTAGTGTGCAATATTATTCCATACCATAACGCCGGTCAACATCAAATTCCCTTTTTCGGACTTTATGTCCACCCAAGCAGAGATTTATCAGAGAAGACGACCTGATGCCATTCTACATTCCAATGTTATCGTTCTCTGCACTACAGTAGTTGTTGCCGTTGATGCTCAGCGGTCAGAGGTAGCACAAAAAGAGGTCCATAATGCTCCAGTCCAAAAGAACTTATACAGCAGTAAATCGTTCGCACACTTACAAGATGGCCTTATTTTTCAAACCACTTAGCAGCCAAATTTCGAGTTGTCGAACATCGGTCTCTAAAGGCCATACGTTTTAGACGTCGATCTTGAACTTCAACTATGCCCCTCGATGTGCGGTGGCTATTCTTCTCCGATTTTGACTATTATCAAACCGGGCTTGACAATATTTCATATCAGTAGTTGGATTTCTGTTCGTGCGGTTAACGATTTCTCGAAATAAAAAACCCGCCTCCCGTTAACAAATAATTCGACCTCTTTCAAATTCACTTAGCTGGCTATATATACGACATGAACCTGCTCTAGGCATTTTAATATTACTAACTATCGATTTTGGATCCCCTCATACAGTTTGTTTTTAATACAGTTTAAAAAATGCAAAAAAACAAACTTTACCAAATATTAATCATTTACTCCTTACTATTGAATCTATTTTTTACCGAAAAATTATTATATTTAATCATCTCCTTCTGTTGCAATTTATCTGTCAGTAGTATATAAACAAAGAACTTTAAAATATTGATCCAACAAGTCCAGTTAGGAACTGTCTTGTGGTGGTTGAAGTGAGTAATTAAATAATTGGAACTTATTTAATTTAATTATCCGAATAGGGGCACGCGGGGAATTATATTTTATATAATATAATAACTAAAAATGTTTAAATATTTGATCATACAAATGAACAGTAGAATTTTGCTTGTATTATTTGAACAATGACGTCCAGCCGCAGCCCAAAGAAACTTACTTTATTGCGAAGAAGTACTGTTTTTGTAGATAAATTAGTAATAATCAGTTCTGCATTAATTACTGCTCTGTTTGTGGTATACAGTCTGTATAGAGTAATATGGAACAAATATGGTATATTGCATTAAAAATTCAATTAAAAAAAACTCATCAGTTTTTTACATGTTTAATGTAGATGTATACCAGATTAGCCACAAAAGTGTTGCTTAATTACGTAAAAAAATATATAAATTTAATCCTTAATGTTTTCCGACTTGGACTGATGTATAGGCATAGGCGCCTTTGCCTAAACCGGCTCCGCCACTAATAAATCCTTTCCCCCCATAGGAGTCGTATTGTCCATGAACGTCACCCCCATATCCTCCATAACCTCCTCCAACGTTAACTGGGTGGGGCACCGGTACTAAAATAGTTTGTGGTATTCTAACTGGATACGGTTGTGGTACTGATACAGGATATGGTTGTGGAACTGGAACCTGTCATCAAAGTAATTACGGTTAAGTATAATGATGTTATTAGGGTCAAAAGGTCCATATAAATATTTCAACTGCATTATATACGAATGTATCTATTTGGGGACGAAGGATTCTAAACTCTCGATGTTTAGTAGTGTGAAAATACCTAGAATACGTAATTTTACAGGGTGTTCTGTATATAGAAAACTTAGAGAGGAGTAGAATTAAATCGATTTAAAAAATCCAAAAAAGTTATATATGGTCTCCTATAAGTAGCTGCATATGTATAATGTGGTGGAAATAAGAGGGAGTGGAATTAGTTATACAGGGGGTCCAAAAAAGTTATATGGAGTGGGCCAGAAACTATATACCAGGTGGTTGAAAAAGGGTAGACAATTTATAGAGTTTGAATAAAAAAAAATTAAAAAAATGTGTCAGATAAGCAGTTTAGTTGAAATATAAGGTGGAGTAGTATTCTAAGGATACAGGATGGTACAAAAATGTTATATTTGGTGGCAAATGTGTACTTGCATATAAAAGGTTGTTGAAATATAGGGTGGTCTACAGTTTAAATTATACAAAGTGGGTAAAAAATGCTAGAAAAATTTTGTTATACAGAAATATGGTGTGCAGTAAAGTTATAGTTATACATGTCATTCAACAAGGTTAGAAAAAGTTGTAAATGAAGGTTGGTTTAAAAAAGGTGTAGAGAAAAATTATACTTTAATGTCTTGAAAAATTATAAGGAAAAATTGTGAAATAGCGTAGTTCATAATAAGTTGCAAAGATAGTATAGTTGAAATATAGGGTGAACAAGTGTTATGATAATTATTTTAAAAAAGTCATATTGGTTGAATAATAAGCAATAGCGTATACAGGGTAGTTGTAATACATACAAGGTGATTCAAAAACATGTTGAACAAAATTGTTATATTCGGTGCCCCATAAGCAGTTGCTGTTTTGGTGAAATATATTGATCATTGATGGATTTATAGTTATACAGGGTGGTATGAAAATGTTATACTGGGGGCCGATAAGTAGTTCCAAAACAAGGTGTTTGAGATAGCGGGTGGAGTAGATTTATAGTTGTATAATTTTTTTTGTAGGTTAGAAGATGAGCTGTTGCATATATGCAATATGTGAAACATGGATTGAAGTAAAATTATAGTTCATACATTGAGATTAAAACAATGTTAGAAAAAGCTGCATATAAGGGGTGGTGCAAATAAAAAAAAAATTAAATTACAAAGTGGAGACAAATTATAGTTTCAAGGGTGGTTCAAAAATGGTTATATAGCGTAGACCATAAGCAGTTGCATATATAAGATAGTGAGTGGACCAGAGTTATAGTTAAGTGTTTAAAAAATGCAGATGCACATACAGGGTAATTGAAATGTTTTGTAGAGTAAAATTATGGTTATACAGGGTAGCTCAAAAATAAGTTGTAATATTTGACAAATTGGCAGCGGTGTAAGCAGGATGGTTTTAATGTAGATGGAAGTAGAGTTAGTTATACAAAACAGTTAAAAAAATTTTGAATAAAATAGTTATATAGGGTGACCAATAAGCAGTTGCAGTTTGGGTGAGGGTTTTAATAAAAATTTGGTGTTAGTGTACGGTGTTTTTATATTTGTGACACACCATTGGTTCCACAGGCATTTCATATCATATATATCTGAAATATGGGGAGAAGCAAGATTATAGTTTTAGAGTATGTTTAGCAGAATGTTAGAAAAAACAGCATATAAAGGTAGATTAAAATATAGAGTAAAGAGAAATTTTACTTTAAAAGGTGGTTCCAAAAATATCAGGATTAATAATTGTTATACAGCGTAGACCATAACAATTGCATAGCTGAAGAAGAGTTATAGTCAGATGACCAATAAACAGCAGAATATACACGATGGTTGCAATATACGGTGAAGTAGAGTTACAGTTATTCAAGGTGATTCAAAAAATGTCGAATAAAACTGATATATATATAGGGTGGCCCATAAGTACTTGCAGTTTGGGTGAAATATATTCAGGATTGGTGGATTTATAGTTAATTAGGGTAGTTCAAGCAAGTTAGAAAATTTTGTATATAGGGTAACCCAGATGTTTCATAAGTTATTTCTTTTTGCGAAGGCTTGAGCATTCCGTACGCGGGTGAAACCGCGGGTAACGGCTAGTAGAATATAAAACTAATCTATAAGACGGTTAATTAACAACAAATCTGAGCCTATACATTAATAAGGCTCCTAACGGTAATGCACCAAATCTCCTCTTAACAAGGAAAACGCTTAAATTTGCAGGGGTTTTGGTGGAATGAATAATAACCCAAAAATTGTTGGATTATTTCCAGTTGAGCCAGAAATATCAAAAAGTCTCAAAGCAGTGTATTTCAACACTGTATTTTGGAATTGGAAATAAATGGTTGTTTTCGACTATCAAATTTGTAATTATAGTACTATCTTTCGAGGTTTTGCAATCCATTGAACATAAGCAAATATATTGTTACTAGTAGAGAACCTTCATTAGTTGGGTTTCCTCCAGCTGATTAAAAATGTTTTATGTACTTACTAAGTAAATCTGGAAACTGAAACTCCTAGATGTTGATATTAATTTCGCGACAGAATATTGCAATTATAGTGTGGGACTTCTGCAATTATTCGGCAAAATATTGAAGACCTTAGTCAGTTATAATAAGATTTCGAACATTGTTCTCTTTATATTGGAGTCAAGACTTACATGTACTGGGACTTGAACCGGAACACGGTAAGGTTGAGGCACTGGAATTGTAACGGTTTTCGTGACTGGGACTGGTATGGGCTTAGGCACTTCAACTGGGTACGGCTGCGGTACGGGTACCTGTACGGGTCTATTCACTACCACAGGATAGGGTTGTGGCACAGGATACGGTACTTTCTGTGTTATAGTTTGTATTTGTCCGCCTCCTCCTCCTATGTCTCCGCCTTTATAGTAGTGCCCATCGATGGCGTTGTTGTTGATGTCATGTCCGGACTCTTCATGATGACCATAATTTTGGCCGGCTTCGATATACCCTGATGTTAAAGCTAGGACTAATCCTACGTACAACTGCTGGAAAATAAATGTATCTCATGTTTAAAATTTTCAATAAAATAAGTAGAATTACCTGCTATATTTAAACTCATATGTATATATATATATATATATATATATATATATATATATATATATATACAAATATTGTTGGATATTGGATACATATATACAAATATTCATGGTTTAACACATTTTTATTTAGTGATAATCGTTTGAGAATGTTCGACTAAGAACATTTTTGTGCATATTCATTAATATTTTCTTTCCTTAGATTGTTCTTGCAATAGATAAATAATTGAAAATTGTAATTGGAGATCAAAGCGTAGTTAGTAACTTTGAAAAATTGCTCGAATAACTGGCTGACTCTACAGAAATTCTTCCTCAGAGAAATTCTGAGAGAAATAGATGTCGATAAAGTGATTAATGAATATTCCTTGTATATAAATAGTGTTTTGTATTTGGTGTGATACTCAAAATTTTTGTCAAACAGGAAAATTAGCGTTAAAACCACAATTTTACAGTAAACCTCAAGCTACAACGACTCCAGAGTTGAAAATTTCCTTAGTACACTTTGCTCTTCATTGACAATTTCCAAAATCTCCGTAACACTTGAGCTTGTTTACACTTTATCTATGTACATAGTTATACATGTTAACAATTTAAAATTCACTCTCTTCAACACTTTTTTTGACTGTCAAAACCAATCCATTTCTCATGCCTTCATAGAGTACAGAACATATTATTATCTTCTATTACTGCTACTATTTATGCAAGCAAACTATAATAACCCTGCCATAGTACAAATTGTTATTACAACTCTGTTTAATGTTACTCAGATTAGTTTTATATCTTTTATTAAAAATATTGTTTCTTTCAACTTTAACATTTCTGTTCTAAAATTCAATTTCCTTTTGAAACACAAATAATTATTAATTCAGAACGTTATATCTCGAGAAATTGGTCGGAGCATTCTGTTCCTTATACAACATTTATTTTTCATACGATCAATACTTACCATGTCAAATCTGTTTACCAGAACGCACATGATATTATGATGTAAGAAATGTGACTTACATTACAATTGAAAGTATATACTTATACCAAAATTACCACAAAATTATACCGCGGTCGCATAAAAGCTTAATATAAAGTACTATTCAGTTACTCATTTTCTTCAACATCTTGCACTTTCTATTATGAAATTATGACATTTCTAAAAACTTTGGAACATCGGGATTCAAATTCTAAGGTCAAACTAAATTAATTAATCAAAAGCCAAACCGATAGGTAACTTTAACTGCTGAAATATTTTTCAGATATTTATTTAAATTGCCAACGAGATGTAGAAGTTCAATATCTGGTAAAATAGTTCTAGAATTATAGGAAATAGAATGTTCTAATTGATTTTGAGTGCTTCGTTACTCTATTGGTTTACGCCGGTCCATTGAATGAACTAAATTATTGATGACTTCTTGTGGAATAGTGTTCCGTTTATGCTTCTTCAACCGCTTTAATCAGTTCTTGGAACAATTGAATTATTCCAATAACACATGATCAGGGTATATCCAGTGTTTCTGCAGTTAGCTGATTTGAGTGAAATTGCTAATGTAAACAGATTATTCTTACCCTATCAAAAGGCATATTTTGCCAAAAAAAATTAAACTTTGTTCTGAAAAAAAAATCAGAGCAGTGTTAAAAGCAGAAATAAGTTGTTGTTCTAGTTTGAACTTTATAAAAAGCAAATCTCCAGTAATTATTTATATAAAAAATATCTTGATATAGATTTTGGAATTAGTTTTACGAGGAAGATCCAGTTTTGCCGGTGTATGTATTAAACCCCGTGCTCACATATTAACTGAGATGTCTCTGTAGGTCACCGTAAAAAGTAAAAACTAACAAATATCAATAGTAATAATTTTTAAGTAAAAATCAAATAAACAAAACGCTTATATTTATATATATTAATTTAACATTTCGGAATTATGTTTTCTTTATATTCCATACTTGTGAATATTACGTAATAAAAAGAGGTCTTTTAATAATAGTGGGAAACTATTGACTTTTGGCAACATTGTACACATTGAGATAATTTATATCATGGAGCGTACTCTGAGAGATAATAAGGGTCTTAAATGGGTGACTTATGTATTACAGAAGATTATTATTATTTTGACCCAGAAACCACTTACTGAAAAGAAATATTTGAATCGCTGTGATTGCTACATGGTGAAAGCTGAAATTCATTATGAGTTGGTAATAAAGTAAGTATCTATTTGCGGTTTATTAAGCAAATATAGCTTCTGAGAGAAGCTGCAGTATTAGAGAAATCATCATATATTTGTTTGAATAAAGTACACGTGTTTAAGGATTGTTATTACCAATTCATAATAAATATGTTTTTATCTTTCAATCTGCGTCAACAAAAAACCTTTGAATAGAAAATAAAAATTAAAAAAAAGAATTCAGTTTCTGTGGGATATTGGCAAATGGGAGTTAGAGATTTAAATGGCATTTAATTTCAGCAGGATGGATTAACTAGTCACTAGTTGTGAGACGGTTAACTTTGGCAAACCCAATTTGGTTACGGATCAATTTCAAAAAAATGGACTCAATGTCATTTATCAGTCCAAATCCTGTTATCTAGCGTTCTTTAATTAATAATCCACAGATATCTAAATATCTGAAAAATCTTGCCCAGCGTGTGAGATATATAAT
The DNA here is from genome assembly GCA_034190945.1 of Octodonta nipae. Classification (NCBI taxonomy): domain Eukaryota; kingdom Metazoa; phylum Arthropoda; class Insecta; order Coleoptera; family Chrysomelidae; genus Octodonta; species Octodonta nipae. The sequence continues at coordinate 67,920,225 of CM067217.1, read as the reverse complement.
CTAGCTGGCACGTTAATAAAATTGTCGACAAAAGCGGAAGAAGGAATTTTGAATTACCACCCCAAAATCAAGACTTTGAAAAACACTATATATATATATATATATATATATATGTATTAAATAACAAAATAATAACAATAAAGACTTACCGTGTTAACCATATTGAACAAATGTATTACTGCAACTGAAATGATAGTAAATTTTCAAGATTTATATACTTATTCTGATACGTGTAATGGTTGGTTTGACAAACATTCTGAGTTTGATTTCGTGATATGATAAAGAAATTTATGAATATTAAAATTGTTTCACTTTTTATGTTTTTTGATCAAAGTTATAAGATTGTTATATGTAATACATACGCACTTTGCTTCCGTATTTATTTTTCAGGTCAAATAATTTCGATTAGAATTCGATAAGGATTCACAAAATTAGGGTAATGAATATATGATACCAAAAGCTTTAATGCTATTTATGTTATTTATGTTAACTTAGTTCAATGTATATTGTTACTACTTGATTGGTGCCAATAAAGAAAAACATCTAATCTGTAAAAGTATTTCGTTTTATTCAAAATTTGTCAACTCCAGTGTAGTTGTTATCTATATATAAATAGGCTAAGACATACCGATTAGGTACCTTTTTCTCCTCTGTTTCTCAACCGATTTTCTTCATTTTTGTTTTTTTTTAGTAGCTACTGACGACCTTCAGTGCAGAATGCTAATATTAATTTATAATATTGGTTCATTCATTAAATAAAATATAATAAAAATTACATACTGTCAACGCCAAACAACTGACAGTGCCGTCGCCGCCGGACGGTCAAAACTCAAAACATTGAGTAATTATATATGGAGGGAGCGATCGTTAGATGCTGTTATATTCTTAGAGCATGTACTTCTGGAAGTGGCATGCAAGCGTTGTTATTGTTTAGTGGTAAAATAGTCAATGCAGTATATCAGTATTGATTTTTCGGAGGCGGTGCAGTAACTTTCATATTAAATATTCTGTTTTTAATGTGAATTAAATTATTTGATTAATATATTATTATCACAACCTTACAGAAGATGTTGTGTAAAAAATTGTCAGACAGCGGACAATAGAGAATGTATTAAATATTTAAGTTCTCCTATTGTTGTTGGTCCTCTCTGTTCTTTAATATTCCTGAACTTGATTGAAACCGCAAATGACGAAAACTTTTAGGTTGCAAAGAACAATCTTCCAATTATTATATCGAATATTTTGCCAGCGGTTCCAGCCGAAAATTTGGGGGGTCTTTCATTTGTCAAAACATATTTCGATTAGCGATATTTGATTACAGTTTTATTTTCTTTTTATTTCAATAGATTTGTCAATATGAGAGAACAATTTTGGTCATTACACATACTTCTCCGATTTCTCCTCAACTCTGTTTCTTATCAAAATATACATTTACAATTTCATGAAATAGGGTCGAATTTCGACCACTGGGCGACCACTAGTATAATTTAATGGATGAACTTAGATAACATATTCCTAACAACTGACAACTGATATAGGTTTCTGTTTCTGTTTTTCTTTTAAAATTTGATTTTTGTTTTTTGTATGAAAATATATAGATAAAACTGACACAATTATTACTTATATAAACATATGAAATAGATTAATACCACCGAAGTTTGAGAAAATCTTAAACTGTAATATTATTTTTCGCTTATGATAATGTGTGATTGCTCTCGATATGTAGCTATTATCACTCACCTTATTTATAGTGACCCATTAATAATTCAGTATACAAAGCTAAAAGAATATTGATACATGTGACTATAAAGTTTAGAATGGGGGATTTATGAAGTCTGATATAAAAGCGACGGTTAAATCAAAACAGCCACTACTGTGGTTTCCCTAAAGATTTCGCAAGTCGCGCCGCTTGCATGAAAATTTGTTCAGACTTAGCATCAATTAAATATTAGACCTTCTTGTAAGACAAAAACTTCATTCATATGTTCCACTTTGTTTTCGAAAAATTCGAGAATTTCATACTTAAAGCTATATCAAACTAATCTCTTTTCTGAACGGTAGTTTTGGCACCTCTAGTTTGTATTATTATGGTTTATTGGGAATTAAATCACAATTGCTGGAAAGTCTATATATATCAACTACTCCAACCGTTTCAAGGCCTAAATAGGAAATCGTTTTCAATGGTAATAAGAAATTAACACAACTGAATAAATAAATAAAAAAGGTCGCAATTACAAACGTACAATTCACAAACACTGAATGTATGTGTTTTTGTGTTTCGAGTAGTAGTTAAAAATTAAAAATCGCGGAGAGAGGGTTGTCCTCAGAAAGTACGACATCTATGGAGTTCTACTAGGAAAGAATGAACTTATAGATCCTAATTATAAACACAAATTTGCCTAAAGCGTTCTTTTGTATTGCAGCTCCTGACATAATTCGAAGTGTTTTTTAATTTTCTTTTAGTTGGGCACTTTCAGCTCGAAGTATTTCAGCGTAAAGAATTGATTTAATCGCCCTTGTTATGATATGAGTTGGGACTCGTATTGCGATCACATAAGTGTAGAAGCTGCCTGGATTCATACCAGCAGCTTGCACTTATATGACCTGAAGAGACAGATGGAGCTACCTGTCATGTAAGTAAAAGAATACAGTGGCTGGCCGGTATTAATTCAGCAGCCTATATTTTGTAACTAGTTCATAAAACATTTTTTTTGTAATATACTTACACATTTGCACATGAAAATAAAAATTTCAATGCGAGCACACGGTGTGGGAAGCTGTAACTGACTCGTATGCTAGCCGCCACTTTGTAACCAGAACATATTCTGCTAGATTATATCAAGACAAAGATTTCTTCTACGAAGACTTCATTAATAAAAGTGAGTTTGGTATCTAATTTTCTTATATCAACTTATAAGTTGGATTCAGATTGCCTGAAAGACATCAGCAAATGGTTGCCCTATTAATAGACCACAGCTTCTATCGTAATTGACAACATTATGGATAAATTCTTGTTTCCATAATATATAAATGAATAAACTCCTTGTGTTGTGACTTTTCATATTGAAATGGTAACGCTTAAGCAGTTGAAAAAACAATCATCGAAACAACGTGGTGCGTGAAATATAAAGGTTTGATACTAGCATACCACACAGTGTGATTTTTTATCTAGTTCTACTGAATAATAATAATTCTATCAAATGTATTAAAAACATACAATGTATGTAAAATCGAAATTGTATTATTTTTTTAACTTACAGGAAACTCGCAGACATTTCAAGATCCACTAGAGGTGTCGTTATCCTTATGAGCGACAAGGCGAGTTCCATTAGGATCCTCGACGATGCCAAGCGTTTGAATATGATGGATGGACATTTTGTTTGGCTGTGGATCGATACAGCTGCAGTTATAAATGTCAAAAATTCCACCGACGAAATGCTAGACAACGAAGTGTCAAAACGCAATGAGCACGAAGATGTACGTTTTATACGAAATGTTGACTCATATATGGCAGTGAATGAGCTCCGAATACAGAGAGCTGCTTCTAGTGATATTGAGGAAATGAACATTAATTATATGTTACAAAATGATCAGTACCTTTTATTTAATCGTAATAATTATGGCGTTGAAAGTTCTAAATTGAAAGTTCGTCGTAGTGATAATAGAAATCAAGATAAAAAAGAGGACAATGTTGGTAATAAGAGTAGTGGTCACATTAATGGTGATTTACCAGCCGGGCTTCTAAGTCTAAAACCGCTTCCGGTGAAACTTGATAGACATTTGGTGAAAGGTGCCGTCCGGTTATTAGTTTCGGTTTTGAAAGATGTACTTGATAGGTCACCGGCGTGGATGATTGGGAACTTGGTGACAATTCAGAATAATGGGTGCTGGAAAAACAATGTGATAAAAGAAAGCACATTTATTTCGGATTTCGGAAAGTAAGTATCCTAATATATTTAATAAACTTACATTTTGATTTGTGCTTGCAATTAGCAATAAACTCTAATATTTTTACCGAATTAATAGGTATGATCAAAAAATAAATTGAGCTAGTGCAATTTATGTGTAATTCTCCATTTTTAAAATATAATGAGGTGTGAAGTAATTTTATTTGTTTATTATTGTTTGAATGATAAATAATAACAAACAGTTATATAATTTTAATCAGGGAACAAATCTCTAAAACAAATATTTCTTTAAAAAGATCCACACCTAAATAATAATGTTTAAACTAAATATATTACAGAAACAAATATTTTATGCATTAAATTGTTCAAAACCGTCTTATCAAGCAAAACTCCCAACACCAGTTTATTAGAATGTTCAACAGTACTTATTTTAAATTAAAATTTAGTAATAAAGTGTATCCTCCCTTGTGAGGGATATACTGTTGGTAGGTTGATTTAAGAATTTAAGATTTAGAACTTTGATATAGTAGACTTCCGAGATATGTTATATGTTTTGATTTGGTTTATTTTGGGTTTCAACAAGTTAATTTAACAATGACAGAACTGGGAATTTGGATAACAATTTACTATTATAAGCAAAATCAAACAGTTTCTTAAACTAAATAATATCGACTAAAAACCTATGCCAAAACCATTGTGTTGTCAACAGGAGGCGTGCTATATAAATAAAAATAATTTCTATGTACCTATGTGTAATTTGTTAATAACTGGACTGTAGCGCCAACTATCGAATCCTGACATAAATGCGAATCATTCGATAATCAAATTACACCAAAATCAATTTACTGACGATGCAAATACATTGTGTTAATATGTGAATTTGATTCCAGTGCCACCTAATAAATCTCTGCATAGCAATAAAATATTGTTTAGAATAAATGTTCTCAATGGATTAACATGTAGCACCTGCACGATATTTAAGGGATGCGCCCAAGATTAATCCAAAGTGCTTGACAGATTTACCAATTGATTTCAAAGGGTGACATTTGAGGAAAACGGAAGGAGGTCTTACATAATTTTTTGGTTAAAATCGTTCTCCTCCCAAGTTACAGTCCATAAGAGTCAAGAAAAAATTGAATTTATTTATTATTGAAGAATGTAGAAGAATGAAATTTGTCAGATAGCTAATGCTAATAGAATAGTAGTTTCTGATAACTTTTGTTATATCATAAAATGTTATGAAATAGTCAACTGCAATAATAATTTACATCATAACTTTTTAATGGATTCTCAAAAAATTGTTAGGTTCATCACAAATAATTATATTTGAAGACGCGAGATGTAAGACCGACATCTAGGATTTTCAAGAGAATCAGTACACAGAGGTTCCGAATCTGGAGCCGTTCCGTGCAATTGCTGTTCTCCCTTAACTCCTAGGACAGAATGTCACGATAAAATTTTCAGGTTACTACACCTGTCAGAGATATTGAATACTCTCTTCGAGGTGTCATTCCTTTGTACGCAAGACAATATATATTATATATAAATATAATATATATTGTTTCTGGTCGGGAACCTTCATCAGTTGCGCTTCCCACAATTGAATGTCCTCTCGAACACTTCTTTATGCATTTGATGCATTTCGTTAAATTTGAAGACGCGAGATGTAAGACCGACATCTAGGATTTTCAAGAAAATCAGTACACAGAGGTTTCGAATCTGGAGCCGTTCCGTGCAATTGCTGTTCTCCCTTAACTCCTAGGACAGAATGTCACGATAAAGTTTTCAGGTTGCTTCTATCTCTGACAGGTGAAGTAACCTGAAAATTTTATCGTGACATTCTGTCCTAGGAGTCTATGAGGAAGAATTTCTGTACGGACAGTCTGTAATCGTGGCAATTTAACGAAATTGCCTTACTACACTTTGTTCTCCAAATACCATTTTAAATACTTATCTGTTCTATAAAAAAGAGAGAAAACTCCTATGATCAGAAAAAATAATCCCTTATTATATCGCTGAGCATAAATAAACAAGTTTTTGTCGAATTGTTAATCTCATCCTTTTTGGAATTCGAGTAAAAATTTAGTCAAATGAGTGAAATATTCTGAACAACTAATTGAGAGTATTGACAAACAAAAGCAACAACTTCAGGAAATGTGACAAATAATGGGAAGTGCTAACCAAATAACTAGTAGTAAAATATCTGAATTAGAATCCGATATGGGTAACTAAACAGTAGAATTCTGCTAGTAAAACACAATGTTAAAAATAAATGTGAACTTGTTGAAAGTGAAATTCAAAGAATGAAAAGTTCGGATACGAGTATTATTCAAAAAGTACAAATTAAAATTAAAAACTTCGAAAGTAAACTTAATGGGTTGAAGACCATGCCCAAGCTGAAATTAATAAATAGAATAGAAATAGAAATGAGAAGAGGAATGACTAGAATTGTTGCAAAATGTACGGTAGAACAATAGAGACATCTTAATAAATTCATTTTAGTCTTAGTAGCAAGCATGGCAAAGAATTTTGATTTGATTTTTTAAAAGCTTAACTTCAGAGTCCAAAAGACTGGGGAGACTTTACAAGAATTCGAAGTAGAAATTTGACGACTCATATTTGTAGCTTATGAAAGTTCACCTGAAGAGCTTAAAGAACAGTTGCTACTCATATGTTCACCAGAGTCATTAGAGAGGCAAAAGTTCAGAAGAACTTGCATAACGAAGTACACTTAAGCCCTCTTTAAAGCACTTGAAATCAAAACAGGACTTTCAGGCAAGTGGCGAGAAAGGAATCTCTCTAGAGTAGTAGAGACCCAGACATAACCAATGAGATGAAGATCATGTTCCGTGATTTTTTGTTAGAATTAAGGGACTGCGAAAATATGACAGTGTGTAACGAAACCAGATCTACTAGTGTAGAATATTTTCGATGCTGTCATACAGATTACGACAACAGTGGCAGGAGGCAACATCGAAAATTAGCCAGGAACGGACAATCCCATAATAACATAGTATAATATTCGCGCTTTGGGTACTTTAGCTATTATAAAAGGTAATAGAGAGTTTGACTGTCAGAATTCTCGCCATCCAAAGACAGTTATGTCCAAGCTTATTATCCATCAGTTATAAGGTAGTAAAAATAGATAGATGTCAACGGCAGTTTAGTTCTTGAGAGTGCGAACAATGCTGAAAACAGTCACATTATCCTTGTTACTGGTGCTGTTTCATCCATTGTCACGCCCATGGTTTTGAGGTCATATGAGATCCATCTAATTACTAACGAAGTCCAACCGCTAACCAGAGATAGAATCTAAAGAACGACCAAAGCTGAAACTAGCTTAAGGTACGAGACCTATTGATCCAATGTCTACCGTACGTAGTGCAGCACCTTTAACCATAGTCTACAAACAAAAGAGAATTTACTGAGATCTTTTCGTTGTGAACTAAGGAGCTAAACTAACGATATGGTTAGAGAAGCAGTTGTAGAAATTCATTGTTTAAGGGACTGACTTACAAGCCAAGTGAAAAATGTCGATAAGAACTAGAGAGGGGGGGGGGCAGTGTAAAGTATCTCGTCGAACAACGTGTGACTCTGCTGTGAAACAGACAAACACAGGTGAATGATGATTGAACACAGACAGAACAGAAAAGAATATCATTAGAAATATCGAGAAAATACTAGTAGCTCTTTGCCGGCCATATAAAGAGAATTTTCGATCGTTTTAATTAAAATTTTGATAACGGGAATGCCAATTTTGAATTATAAGGGTACAGCAGTGAAAAATGAAAAGCCTGATTCCTCAGAGTGCATTTAAGTGAATATAATATGCAGCAAATTGTTGGAGCAAGTAGCAACTGAAAACAATCGAACGCAATATATAAAACCCCGTATTTTGCAAAATCATCTATTAGCCAATCGTGATAGAGATAAAAAATATGGTAAGGCAACACATTTGCAAAAAAACGCAAAGACAAATACAACATTTGCCATACACCATTTCAACACAGGACATAATTTCTTCTTTCACGACGTTCAGGATCTAGATAAGGAAACACAGTAATTATTGAAACGAAATGTAAACTGGTAAAAGTTGGATACCTAAGGACTGAATATTATTTGATGAGAACAGCGAAGTCGTTTTAAGATTCATATTAGGTGATTAAGGCACAATTATATTTATAGTTGGGAATATTCCAGATATTACTGTGACGTATTATGTCTTAAGAGGTCTAAATCCACATTTTTTTGATTGGGTAGTTTCGTATGTATGTCAATATTTATGGTTGTTTCGTTAAACGTTTTAAATGTACAATATATGCTTTAATAATTCTTAAGGAACTTGTTTTAGAATTTTAAGTTTCTGTGTTAATTAGTTAGAAGTATATATGAATCAGGTTGTTAAACAACTAACCAACTGTCGTTGTTCCATAGAGTCTGATCTATAGATTGTACCCATCTTCTAAGATGAAGATATAATATCATGAATAATTACTGAATCTATTTTTCAGCGGTAACACCTTAAAATAAAATATAAATATTTTGTTTATATGTGACCTATTATAGATTAGGGCGATTTGTGACCCAAAATGTGTATATGTATTACACTTTATATTAGGGCTCTAAGTGTGTCATAAGTTTTTGTGCTGCTGGAACTCAATACTTACATTGTCATAAGTTAGTGATTTTGGTGTTTAAAGTTTAAATGTGAAATTATTTTCAAGCAACTTATTCCGCTCATTGCTGAAAATGTTTCTACGCTGTAAGTTAATTCCCAACTCGAATATTGAAATATTCGGAATGGCTCAACAAGAGATGTTTTCTTTGGAAATGGAGTTAATATTTAGTCTACTCCTTTAATACCAACTGCATAACAACGTTCGACAGGCTTGTAATGTTTTCTAAGCAAATATGACAAAACAAACTTTCGGTTTACAGGGAATTGCGAACATAGCATTTGGATATTCCTTCATTACAATCTTCGTTTTAAAAATAACGTGATGAATTCCCGCCCAAAATAAGATATTTATAAAGAAATACTTATTCGAGAATACATCCGTTTGTTGGTATAATTCAATCGGAAACTCTCAGACGTTTCGCCAAGATCTCTGGTGGCATTATTAATTCGTTGTCAAGTTGTGCATAAGTTATATATATATATATATATATATTACAGGGTGAGTTTTTTTATGATCAGTATGAGGATGTCGGAAACTAGTGGAGATAGAGCAATGGTTAAATTGGGAAAGATTTGCAGTTTTACTGACCCAATTTAGTGACACTTCGGATTTTTGTAAAATGTCATGGCTTACTAGATATTTTCAAAAAACGAAATTCTATCGATTTAGTCAAATCCCTCTAGCTCCTTTGTTTTTGATTTTATAAAAAAGTGTAAATATCAAAATTAAAGGGAATTATATCCCGAATATGATTGTCATGTCCTCGTTTGCGTGACAGCTTTCGTTTTCGAGATATGACACAAACTTATCTTTGTTTGAATGGAAACCATAAGTGGCCAGATCTCAAAAAATCGGACATTTTTAGAGCTTTTTAACGATATAATACTCGATATAGTTATTCATAAAAATAACGGAGTTCTGGATGCTTTTCTTTCTTATTTTCAGTTTTAACGTAACGCCATGAAATAGATTGATTTATTAATAACTATTCCAAAAAAACATTGAACGATTTTTTTATTAGTTATATAGGCTTTTGACTATGTATAAAAAAGAAGTAACGCGTTCAAAAGTTCTACTAAATCTAGCCATGCGTTTTTGAGAACGGAGTAAATTTGGCCACTTTTCGGTTTTTTGGCTACAGCCCAAAAACTATGCATGTTTTGACGAAATATGCTGTAAGATTTTTTGTAGAAAATTGAATTTCCTATCGAAATGATAGTTTTAAAGTAAAATTTTTTTTTATAAAATAAACTCCAAAAACAAATTTAAAAATATCGAAAATTTAAAAAAATTGTTCATTTTTTCTATTTTTGATTATAACTTTTTTCTGAATAGATTAATGTATAGGCATTGCTTCATAAAAAAGAAAGCGTTTGAAATTACCTTTAAAATGGCTGCTTATAGATATTTAAACGATTGAAATTGATGGAGATATAAACGTTTGAATTTAGCCATTTTTTCTTTATTTTTTACTTTTTCTTTAAAAAGTCTATTATTTCATATTCGAACGTTAAAAAACAGATTTTTATGCAATAATAATTTTATAAACATATATTTACCAATAATATTAGATATTATTCTATTAGAAATTTTTAATTTAAATGGTTGGAGATTTTGACTTAAAATAATAAGTTACAAATGTTTTTAATTTTTTTGTTATATAAAGTAAATATATTCAATAAAATTTACAATTCTTGTGTAATTGAAATATTTTCGAATGCAGTGGCTATTTCTGTATCCACGTCAAGAGCTATATCTTCCTCCGAAATATCTGTAGTATCAACGTTTTCGCAATTAATGCCCATACATTCCTTGCAAAACATTGAGCCGTTTATCCCTACTTTTCGGCATCCACAGTTTGATTGACATCCTTTCTTGTATCCACAGACAATTTGCTCAAGTAAAGTTGTGGGAGGAGGAGCAGCAGAGGAACGGACTGGAAATCGGCCATTTTTCGATTTCTGCCAACCCCAATCAAGTGGATTTAAAGCAATTTGTTTTCACTGCTGAATTTCAAAATATGTCCTTAATTCATGCTCTTTCGTAGCACTAGCTGTAGGGGGTAGTTGAGCTAGTGAAAATTTAGCATTTTTAGAGAGCCTTTGAAACAGCTGATAACAGCAGTTGCTTTAACTATCAGTTTTCACACCATACAAAGCAATGTCGATTTTTTCTGCAGCTGATTCAATGTCTTTGTAATTGGTATTATTCTATAAATTGCCTGCTTTCCTTTTTTTGTGCTTTAACGTTAGACTCCCAAATGTATGGTTTATAACAGTTTTCATGCACTTGAATACTTGCAATTTCACTCAGTAACTCATGTTTCTTATCTTCCCTTTCAATGCTAACAGCAAGTACAGTTTCAATACTCTTTCTACCTACAGTTCTCCTTTTAACACTTTTCAAATCTCTGTTACAATCGAAAAAACACTTTCCATATATGCTCTCAAAAACCAACTGTGCTACGTCAACTCTAGAAGGTGACTTTACCAAACTCTGAAATTTGAAGGAAAAATATATAATAGAAGTGAGTCATTCAAGGTCCCCCACTGTAATTTCAAAAATATGTTTATGTTTAGAAGCAGATGGTACATAAAACATTTTTAATAAATATGTAACCGACTTCTACCTATAACTATAAAGCTAAAAATAATTATAACAAAATACAACTCTAGCAAGTAAATAACAAATTCAATGTTGTTAGGTACCTACCCAGGAAGTAAAAAATATAAATATTAAAAGGTGCTCATTCTGAACAAATTAATTACCTACCAATCTAGTATATTTTTGAAGCCACTGCCAAGCAAATCTAAAATCCTTCATTGCATACTTATCTACTAATTCATCAAACTTGATTGTTTTTATATTTTTTTTAAATGTTTTATTTTCAACTTTTTAGTTTTTTTTTGAACTCAGGTAGTTTTTATTCTTTATTTTTTATTTTCTATGTATAACCATAATAGACAGAACCAGGTAACATCGAAAGCCTCAACATTACACAATGATACTTTCTCATTTAAACTGACAGGTAAATCTTTACGAACAAAATGTACTAGTACGCGTTGACTTAATAAGCCCAAAATATATTTATGCCTTATGGACTACGCCATGTAACCAACCTTTTTTTAACTTTTTTGACAACCCTGTATAACTATAGATAATTCCACTCCAACCTATGTACCAACCATCCTGTACATACGACTGCCCACGGACAAGCATACATTTGTTAGCTGCCTTCTGTAAACTATAGGACGGAGTACAATCCATCCCATATTTACGGAGTCAAATCCGTCCTATATTTCAACCATAGTATATAACTCCTTGTGGGCTACCCCATATATTATTTCATTTTTAACATTTTATATTATCGCCCTGTGTAATATTAATTTCTCCACACTTTATGCAACTTCTTATGGGCTCTAAAAGAAATAATTTTTTAATCACACTGTATAAATATAATGCAACTCCAGCATATATTTCAATATGATTTGCTTATGTCCACATCATATAACAGTTTTTTAATCGCCCAATATAATTTTAATTTCACCTTTTTTCCAACATTTTTATACCACCAAACGTCCAGTCCACCCTATATTCCAACCATCCTGTACATACGGCTGCCTACGGACCACTATCATTCATGTCCGTCCTATATTTCAATCTTCATATAAATGCAACTCCTTCTACCACTTTACTTTGTGATTTTGTTTGCTATAACTAAACACCCTGTCTATAAACGTATCAAATAGCAGTTTAAAGTTTGACATGTGTTGTCACTGAAGTTTCTATTAGGCCGGGAGAATGTGGCAACCAAAAGCACTGTCTTCGCAAAATGGAAAAATTTGCATTTAAATAGGTATTTGCCTGGTATACAAACAACACGAGCTTGGTACTCATTAATTTAAGGAACCGAAAATACTATGCTTTACTACCTATATGCTTGAGATGTACATAGAAAATTTTCAAATTCGCAATTAAAACTTCCAGTGCCTAAAATTACCGCACTATTACGTTGGAATTAAAATATTTATGACGAAATGTCCGTTATGTCATTTCGATGAAATTTTTGATAAGAATTTTGGAATTTTCAGCGATTTTCTGCAAAACTGCAAGTTGCACGTCGCAGAAAAGTATATGAGATCATCTAAAGATCTTCCTTAATAGATTAAACGTTAAAAAAACTATACACATCCATAAGGAGTTATCGAAAAATCGACTAAAATATTAGGGATATTGGTCGATTTCCATGCACGCATGTGTTCATTCACAAATTTTATCACTTCATCAATAGATTTCTTTACGGCATAATTTCGTCAAAAAATGCATAGTTTTGCGCTATAGCCAAAAAAAAACGAATCGTGGCCAAATTTACTCCGTTCTCAAAAAAGCATGGCTAGATTTAGTAGAACTTTTTAATTTTATCTTACTAAAGGTCAATTGGCCATATTAAACCATAAAAACCCTTGAACACGTTAGTTCCTTTTACCTGCGTTTTTTTAACATGGTCAATAGCCTCAGATATAACGAAAAAACTAAATAAGTAGGTACTTACTAAAAACTTAAGAAATTAAAGTACTGAATAATGGTTACAATTTATGTTCGAAAAGTTCACCATTGTTAATTAGACAAAAAGTGCATCTTTTTAAGATTGACATTACCGCTTTCCTCACAGACCGCCTATCAGTTTCTTCAATTGCTTGTAATACCGCCTCCCTTAGGTCACCAACTATCTCATACTTTCTTTTGTATACTTTGTTTTTTAGCGCACCCCATAAATAGAAGTCTATAATAAGAATTTTCATTTACCATTGCCAAAACATTTATTTGTGCTGCTTCGTTAATTTGATTACGTTCTTTTGATGGTTTAGTAAAAGATCCATATCTGCGTAAACTATCGTAAAGCCTCTTAAATGTACATAGAGCAGGTTGAGGACATGAAAGTATTCCTCAGCTGCACGAACTAAATTTTCATGGCATTTGATATAACATTCCACCATATTCGGTTTTCCTACGTTTTCCATTTTATCACGAAAACTTGTCAATATCGACTGTCAGTTCAGCACTACTAATGGAATTACTCTCAAATGAGGAAACCTCAAAGTGAAAACAATCTTTTTCATGGCTACCTACGTTAAAAGTGAAAATAAGAGAGAAAAGCATCCATAACTACGTTATTTTTATGAATAACTATATCGAATATTATATCGTTGAAAAGCTCTAAAAATGTCCGATTTTTTGAGGTCATAGTTCCATTCAAAAAAAGATAGGTTTGTGTCATATATCGAAAACGACAGCTGTCACGCAAACGAGGACATGGCAATATATTTGGGATACAATTCCCTTTAATTTTGATATTTACACTTTTTTATTAAATCAAAAACAAAGGAGCTAGAGGGATTTGACTAAATCGACAGAATTTCGTTTTTTCAAAATATCTAGTAAGCCATGACTTTTTTCAAAAATCCGAAACTGTTATTAATAATCTTATATATATATATATATATATTTGTTTTTAAGTTTTCGCGGGCACTAAATGTTTTAGGTGGTTTCCGGGAATTCATCCGCGTAGTTGATAACTGATCCCTGCCGGGATCGATGGTAAAATGGCGACGTTTCGGCAGAGTCACATCTACCCTCTTCAGGTCGGTTCGCATAATTCTCGTAGCCTTCTGCTTTCGCTTCTAGTTACTCGAATACTGTATTCTTACTCAAAAACAGGTATTTCTTAGCTATTTTGTCTCATACTTATACGCTTGCCAAGTAAGGCCGATTTGATATTTTTTTAACGTACGAAAAACAGAATAAAAGGTTTTTTCATGAGTAATTAAAAGAATTTTATACAAAGAAAAAATATTGAGAACTTGAGATTGTATGTTTTTGTAACTAGAAGCCTGTTTTTTATTTTTCTCGCATTTTTATAGTGGATCAATTTAGATAAAATATGATTTTTATTGTCAATATTTATTTCTGTAAACTATGTAAACAGATCGTTACAGCGCTTTTAATTTTAGCTAAATTACAAAATAGCGTTTTTGTCAATTTTTGCATGCATTTTTGGACATGTTGGCTTTTTTTCCCTTTTTTTTCATTGTAAACCCAAATATGCTTCAACTGGTCCGATGCATCTTCTATTTTTTGTTTACAATAACAAGGCCTTCAAACTTCACGCAAATTTTAAAAATAATTCGCCCTTTAGGACCTGACATGAGAGCTTATTCTGACGCATTTAGATACTAATATGATCTTATATTTTTTTGCTAGGTATAGATCAATAAAATAGTGTAAAAAAGCTTCAGTGTAAAATGGTTTGGAGGACAGTAGGCACCAAAGTTAATTAAGCGAAAAATGGAAGTACCAAAAACTGATGGTCTCCTGTTCATGAAAATTATTATTTTCCGGTTCCGCTTTGTCGACAATCCATCTAAAAAAACTCAAAAAGAAAAATCAACTTTTGTTCTCCAGATATTTTTTGGGCAATCTAGTTAATTTTTTGGTAAAACATGAAATTTCTTATAACGTAATAGTTCTTTTTCGTATTAATTATTAAGTACATTTGACGTTTTTACTTGAAAATAAAAACAACAATTCTTCATATTTTTTCTTTTGTACTGTAGCAGAGCACACCTTAACCTAACAGTTTTCAAATTCGGTTATTATTATTGTCTGTTAGTTTTATAGACCATCAGCTGGTGATAGATTTTGGTCCACCTTGATCTCGCTTGTTCCTGGAAGGGGTTTGAAAATTGGGTTGTGGCTGAATATAGTAAAGCGAAATATGTGAGGGATCTGCGTGGCTAACAATGGGAAAAATCGAGTTTCATTTTCCCAAAACAAGATGTTTTTTCCAATTATTTCGCCACTGCCATTTTTCTTCCCTGTTGACCAAACGAATTCTTTGATCCAGCCAAGTATTGAAATACGATAGACATAAGTGTTGCATGTAGTCAAAAGTTTACATAAGCACGTGGCCCTGTAGGGAAATGTAACAATATTTCCATATTATCGCGCATCTGCCAAGGGGAAGAATAGAAGTTGGTATCAAAAGTACGGCCAAGTAAGATGAAGTAACGATTCCGGACCTTAATGTTACTTTGCCATTAGCAAGCGTTATTTCAGATTTTTGTGGACTACTTTCGATATCAACTTTTATTTTTCCGCTTGACAGAAACGAGCAAATGTGGGGAGATTGTTACAGGGTCACTTGCTTATATCAACCCTCTTATTTTAATACTTGGCTAGATTATGGAATTCATTTGGTCAACAGGGTCAGAGGCGAGATAATTAGAGCAAAACATCTTCGTTTCGGAAAATGAAACTCGAGTTTTTCCATTGATAGCCACGAGGATCCCTTGCAAATTTTGCTACATTATATTGAGCAATAACCCAATTTTCAAATCTCTTTGTGGAACAAGCGAGAACAAGATGAACCAAAATCTGTTACCAGCTGACGGTCTATAAGCCTAACGAGACTAACAGACTATATTAATCCTTGCTAAGACCTGGAAAACATACCATGTTTACCTATAACCGAATTTGAAAACTGTTAGATAAAGGTCTCCTCTGCTACAGTACAATAGAAAAAAATATAAAAAATTGTTGTTTTTATTTTCAAATAAAAATATAAAATGTACTTAATAATTAATAAAATAAGGAACTTGGCACTCTATTACGTTATAAATAAATTTCATATTTTACCAAAAAATTAACTAGATTTCCCAAAAAATATCTGTAGAAAACAAGTTGCATTTTATTTTTGCGTTTATACAGAGGGAATTAAGAATGTATGTTTTAGATGGATTGTCGACATACTCGTAAAAAGAAACCCGAAAATGATAATTTTCATGAACACGAGACTGTTACAGTTTTTGGTAATTCCATTTTTCGTTTAATACCATAACTTTGGTACCTAAAATCCTCCAAACCTTCACAACATCTTGAACTGAAACTTCTCTACACTATTTTAGATGATTTTAGATGAGCCAGAATAATTCCTCAAGTTAGCTCCTAAAGTACGAATTATTATCAAAATATGCGCGGAGTTTGAAGGGCTCGTTATTGTGAAGACAAAATAAAAGACACATCGGACCAGTTGGAGCTTATCTGGGTTTACAAAGACTGTACCTGAAAAAACATGTTCAAAAATGTATGCGAAATTTTCTGCTGTATCTCCGGAGATTTTTAAGGGATTTGGGCTTTCATATACTATCATAAAAGATTTAGTTACACCGTTTACAGAAAAAAATATTCACAATAAAAATCATATTTTTTTATCTAAAATGCGAGAAATCTTTGTATAAAATTCTTTTAATTACTCAAGAAAAAACCTTTCGTTTTGTTTTTCATACGTTAAAGAATATTGAATATGCTCTTCTTGGCAAGCGTACCAAGATGAGAAATACCTGTTTTTTTTTTGTTTAAAGGCTCGTAAAAAATTGAAAAAAAAATTGAAAGCTCAAACTTTCAGGAAGCTCTATTTTTGCAGAGTACATTAACATATTTTTTTGCAAAAAAATTGAGGGCCCACTGCGGATGGTTTGTGAAAAAAGTAATATTTTGATAAGGGTAAGGCGAACAGAAGTATACTCTTTTAACTTATACGAGAGCTTTCGAAAAAATGTTTATTTCTTCCTCAGTCGGTAGTTATACCAGGTTTCATTGAAAATAAGGTTAACGCAAAGCAATTGGAAAAGGGAACACACTTCATGATATAAGTACTTAAAATTCCAAAACTGGACATCTACTCGTAGGTGAACACTATATTATTGTTATTTAGTGTTACTTGAAAGAAACATGGTCACATTTACCGTAACCGTTCATTAAATGTATATATGAAAATCGAAGAAAATTATCTAATGCGTAGGAAAGTTAGTATTTGTTTCTTTCATTCTTTTTTTTAGCAGAAAAACAGATAACAACTCATATAGAACGAAAATTAATTTAACTTTTTAATTACTAATTTTCCAAATTTCTCTTCCCATATGCTTAGATTCCCTCCCCGTTTTCTTCAAATCTGTAATTCTCTTTCTTCTTTTTCCTTGATCCAATTGTCACCCGTAATTCAAAAATAAAACCTGCTCCTAATTTCCGTAAAATTTTACACTCTTTACTCTCAATATTGTGTTCAGTCTAACCAGCTGTATGTCTTTGTCGTACTGTATAAATTTCAAGTGGTTAACTCAAAATTTTGTTTCAAAAATTATATGTCATGTCAATTCTAATTTTTTATCGAAATAATGCATTTTCAATTACTGATTTCCCTGAAATGTTCCAACAAAATCTCAAAGATACTGTATCAAAAATATGGAATTATTGAAAATCTGGACTTTTAAATTTATTAAACGTCACTCCCAAAGCTTTTATGTCAAAATCAAGGTAAAATTTCATTCATTCTATTAGTTAAACATTTCAGATATGATATAATGAACTACTAGAACATTTGTTTATGCTTGTCTAATAAATTGCTCGTTTTCTAAGAAATTTTTATAAAACTGTCAAATTTATTGGATTCCAAAATTATGTTATACTAGTTTTATCTCTTATTCTAATAAAATTTTTGTATCTATACCTCAATTTGATGTTCGCATTGTATTCTTACTTCTAAAACCATCTTAATATTAATTTCTATTTTTTTTAATATTGGTATTATTTTATATTATCTACTGAACTCTATTAATTCTAATATTTGTATGTGTTTATTTCCATTTCAATATATATAGAACCTTAGGATATTTAGAAGGCTTTATGGATAATAACAGCTATTAGTGTTTTATTACGAAAAACTTTTTTTTGTATGAGGCGTCACTTATTTATCATTAAACTTCTTCTCTGATACCAAATTGTTACTATACTATATATTAGTCGATATTTAGTATTCTCGGATTTACGGATTTTGAAGTCTTGTGGTGGTTGATAAGCTTGCTGAGTGCTTCCCCTGTAAAAACCCTGGCTACGCTCTTGAAGATGGATGTTTTGCTGAAAAATACTCAAGCCCAAGTTTATATGCAACTACACACACACATTCATATTTATAATTCTACTAAAGTAGTATATTATATAATGAATATATAAATAATACACTAAATGGTTTCTCTCTGTTGTATCATAAAAATCTCTAATATCACAGCAAAGCAATTAATTAATTGAATCTCATTTTAAAAACATATCTCGTTATAAATATCTACTTATTTCCTTAGTAAGACCCCGGGTGGGGCTAGATATTTACAATTATATCTTTATATTGGATTGGATAAAAGTATACTTTGGATACACTGGGACATCAGTTTTTACTATAATCTTTTTAAAAAACAGCCCTATAAACGTTTTGTAGGAATATTTACAGACATTTCAATCCAATATGTCAAAATTTATCCTTATACATAGATAGTGTTTCTTGGTTGAAATTTGTATTTACTGTCTGTATATATTCCTCTATCCAACCGAAATATTATTTTGATTTATCACTAAATTCTATCTGAAATTGGTTAATTAACACACACATTAAATAAAAGTTGATCAAATTATTTTGTGTGCATTGTGATCTGTGTTATTTATAATTTATATGTTAGTCCCTAACGTATACTAATTACTTTTTATTTTTCACTCAAGGTTAAAACCCTAAACAAGGACTCAAGTTTCAGCAGTAGCGGAAATAAAATATCAAACTACATACCTCTATATGTTACCTTCGAAACACTGTAATCCAGTAATTCATATACTTATCACTATTAGCACGCGCAATGGCAATATATCACCGTCAATCGACAGCTAATTTGAGATATTAGGAACTAAACATTACGGACAAAATTGGAAGTTGGCGAGAACGGCGGGATGGGGAAGTTTGGGTACATTTGCTTCCTTCCGCGCAGCTTCCCTGGTTCCTTACTCGTATTTGAATTACGACTTCGAGCAAAGCTTGGGTAATAAAATGTTGGATTATTCTATTGATACTTGCGCTCATTTGTTAATAACTACGGAATTTAATAAAAAGAACTAACCTAACACACACTCATTGGCTGCTCCGCCATCTTAACCGGAAGTCGTTACAAAGTTAGAAGAGAAAGTCATCATCATTCGGTAATGTTAGCTTATATTACTTCACCATTTGTTAAGTGTTAGGTCTATCCAGTATGTAATGAGGGAAGTTATTTTATGATGGGAACACTTTCTCCGAAATATAACACTAGATTTAATGCATCTTCAAACTATCTGAATACAAACGTTATTATTTAGAACTAGCCGTTACCGTGGTTTCACCCGCGTACGGAATGTACAAGTTCTTGCAAAAAGAAATAACTCATAAAATTTATAGGCCACCCTATATACCAATTTTATTCGACATTTTTTTAATCACCTTTTATAACTGTAGGTCCACTTCACCCTACAGTGCAACCATCCTGTATACTCGTATGCTGCTGTTTGTTTGTCACCTAATACAACTTTTTTTAGCCCCTGCTTCTAACTCTACTCCACGCTATATTTCAGCTATGCAACTGCTTATGGTCTAAGCTGTACAACAATTATTTCAGATATTTTTTGAACCACCGTGTAAAGTAAAATTTTTCTCCACACTATGTTTTAATTACCCTTTATATGCAACTTCTCTAACGTTGTCTTAATTACACTCTAAAACTATAATCTTGCTTCGCCCCATGATCAGGTATTCCATATAGTAGGAAGCAACTGTTCATGCCCTATATAACAATTTTTTAAACATTACTATCCACCCTAATGGAAATGCCTGTGGAAACCTTAGCGTGTCACAAATGTAAATACACAGTTTGGCACCCTAACACCCAACCTTTATTTAAACACTCACTCAAACTGCAGCTGCTTTTTGGCAACCCTATATAACACTTAACTATAAGTCTGCTCCACTCACTACCTTATCTACGCAACTGCTTATGGACTACTACATAACCATTTTTTAACCTCCATGGAAAGTATAATTTGTCTCCACCTTATGTTCCAACCACCTGTATATGGATCTTTTTTTAACATGTTTTAATCGCACTGTATAACTATAATTTTACTTGGATCCACGTTTCAGATATTGCATATAAGCAAAAATTCATGTTCTATTCTACAAATAATTTTTATCCAACATGTTTAACTACAATTCTACTCCACCCCCTATGTCAACCACCTTGTATATGCAATTACTTAACGGCAACCCAGTATAACATTTTTTGCACCTACCTGTATCACTGTAAATCCATCAATACGCAATATATTTCACCAAAACTGCAACTGCTTATGGGGCACCCTATATAACAATTTTTTGTACAACATTTTTTTGAATTACCTTGTATGTATTTCAACTACCCTGTATACGCTGCTGCTTATTGGTCAACTAATATAACATTTTTGAAATTCTTAACTATAATACTTCTTCACCCTATATTTCAAATATCGTATGTGTGCAACTGATTATGACCACGCTGAGTCACAATTTTTCGTCATATTTTTTTAACCACAATATAAAGTATAATTTATCTTCACACCTCATTTAAAGCTGTGTAACTTTACCTGTACTGCATCCCATATTACAGGTACTCCAAATATGCAACTGCTATATCACAGAATTAAATTTTTCTTCCATTTATTAACCACCCTGTATAAGTATAATCCTACTCCACCCTATATTTCTACAACCTTATATATGCAACTACTTATTTGCCACCCAATGTAACATTTTTGTACCACCCTGTATCCTTAAAATTCTACTCTGCCATATATTTCAACCATCCGGTAAATGGAACAGCTTGAAGATCATAACATTTCTTTATAATATTTTTTAAACCCATTTGTATGGCTGTAATTATATTCCGCTA
This sequence comes from Octodonta nipae, assembly GCA_034190945.1. Classification (NCBI taxonomy): domain Eukaryota; kingdom Metazoa; phylum Arthropoda; class Insecta; order Coleoptera; family Chrysomelidae; genus Octodonta; species Octodonta nipae. The sequence goes on along the minus strand of CM067217.1, from coordinate 67,898,808 downwards.
CACTTTGGATATACAATATTTTTTTAACCACTCTATAAACTACAATTCTACTCGATCTCATATTTCAACCATCCTGTATAAACAACTTCTAGCATTTTTTCAACCCATTTCATAACTATAATAACTCAAGAACATACTTCAAAGATCCTAACTGCTTACATTAAACATTTTTTTCTAAAATAAATATCCACCCTCTATAAATATTCTCCCCATATTTCAACCATGTTGTATATGCAACTGGTTATGAGCCAAACATTATATTAGCCTATATAAATATAATTATACTCCGCCCGTTTATGCACCACTTGGTATATTCAACTATTTATGGCCCACTCAATAGACCTTTTTTGAACGACCACGTATAACTAATTCTAATTCAACCACATTGTATATATGCGGCTGCTTATGGTACACCTAATATAATTTTTTTTTTTTAGTTTTTTTAAATCCATGTCATTCTACTCCGCACTAAGTTTGCTGTATATAGACCCCTGTAAAATTACGGTTGATATATCAGTTGATTTTTTTTAAATCAAAACATGGTACATTGGCATATTCCGAATTTTGAATAAAACCTAAGCTGATTCAAGTATCTAATATGTAGTGCTTACGGTGGAACCAACAGAGTAATTGTGTTATCCAACATGTTAGAAGTTTTTTCGCTATATCTACCATTTCTGTCAATTTAGGGAGATAAAATATCTACCAGATTTTAAGTCAAACTCTATACTTTCTAGCAAAAAAAGATTCAGAAAAATCAGTTCGGTAATTCTTACGTGATGCCCGAACAAACAAACAAACAAACAGACAAACTTACAATTTTATAATAGCAAGGATTATTATAATGGACTGTAGTCTTAAATAAACTATTTAATAATGCTAAACCTTCGTTTATTTGCTAAATTTAAGTAATTTTTTTTTATTAAATCAAAGACGACAGGAACTCAAAGGAACCTGCGGAATAATTAAGAAACCCCTGAAACCAATCACTTAAAAAATTTTAATCGTTAATCAAATTCAAACTCAAAGCGAAAACTGGAACTTTTCCGTACACTTAAAACAAATATTATATTGTAACGGGCATCCGATATTTCGTGGCATCATCGGCATTCATCGAATATTTCGTGGAATCCAAGAAATAGTTTGTCTGGCGCCTCGAGGCCGGCAGCTAGCGCCATTGAAAGTCCTCGAGTTGTTCGAGAATCTATCTAGAGCCTTTTGGGAAGAAATTAATAAATACGGGAAACCAACGAAATGGGTTCATTCAGTATTCGGTTGTCGTCTGGTAAAGATCGGGTTATTAACTTAAATTGTATATAGTGTGAATATAAAGTTGGAGGAAATAAATTATTGCAAGTTCCATCGAGTGTTTAAATAAATCCAAGAACCCTGACTGTGAAATAAAAACATTACAATATAATGCAATAAGAGCTTTCATTGTAAAGATATTTTTAATCTTGCTTTAGCCCGTTTTGTGCTAGTTTTCTTGAGAATATTTTTGACCCAAATCACGTGTACTTACAATAGTTACATCTGTGACGATCTAAGCCTGAAATAAGGGGAATAATAAATTCAACGCGAAGTTACACTAAAGAAATCAGGAGCAGAATAGCCATGGGCAAAACATCATTTGTTAAAGTAAAGGACCTATTAACATCAAGAAAGATTTCCACACCTGGAATGTGGTTTTATACTTAAGACAAAAAAAAAAGAAAATACTTTCAGAGTTTTGAAATATGGCTATGGAGAAGAATAGGAAACATCAAATGGTCATATAAACTAAGAAATGGATCGGACACATTTTAATTGGAGACTGTATTCAACGGAGAATAATAGAAGAAGAAATTCCAAGTATTAAAAGAAGAGGAAGGCCAAAGAACGGAATGCTCAGTGACAGGAGAGGTCGGACTTACGATAGGATGAAACAAGATGTTCAGGATTGGGGACTTTGGAGAAGGTGGTGTAGACCAATTCAAGAAATATGGTTTATAGTTATAGAACATGAAGCCGAAATTAGTAGAAAAAAGAATTCTGACGTGTTAACACTTTATAGAGTCAATACAACTGTATTCCATAGTCGTCAGTAATTATTTTAAAATCATGTTCATTTGGACTTGGTATCTGCAATAGTTGAAATGTTTACAAAGTAACAATAACGACTCTATCGATTTGTGGAACTGTGGTCAATACTTAAGAGGCAGAAAAGTACTGAAGGGTATTCTCAGATTTTTTTAGTAACTGCTGTTGGAGCCAAATGGAAAACATTGTGTGATAAGTTTATGACTCTTTGGCATTTGTCCAACATCTGTTGATGGCCAAGTAACCAAGTAGGTGACTACAGAAGTACATCGAAGTACATTAGAATATTCTATTTCTTAAAGGATCAGCTTGCTACTAGAAAATCGAATGCTAATTTTTGCAGTAGAAATGGCGAGTCCATTACTGATAAGCAGGATTTGGTAGATGACAAAAAAGGAAGAACAACTTTCGTATTTTGAAGAAGAAAGATAATGTTTTCATCAAGTGTTCAGCCAGTCTCCGCCCTAATTTGAAAATTCAACTAAATTAAATATAAACTCATTTTTAGGGACTAAAAATTGTAATATTTACAAATTTAAACATCTAACAAAGAGGAGGACTACGAAGTTCATAGTTTTTTAAAAGCTTGTCCCCACATGTGAGAACCCTATCTCTTTAGGATAAAATGAAATATCAGATAAAATAATGAAATTAATACAAGAGTACATACAACTACTTCTACTTCATAATATGTTGTTATCCAAATAAGTGCACGAAGTACAAGAAATTATTTAGACCCATTTACAGAGGATGTGTCACAACAAAATGATCATTTACAATGGTAATTCTTGAACTCGTCGTTATATGAAAACGGCTTAATTAAATATGCAATAAAAATACTTTCTATAAGCTACTTACACTAATGGTAATATTAGTTGTGCTCGCAATTTGGGTCTTCTATAACAGTTCATCCAATCTTTCTGTATGATATGATCTTCTTCTACCCTTAAATATTTGTGGTATGCTGCCATAAATCTTCATGTAGATGGAAATATTCCGCTAATGTATTTCTTTCGAAATTCATGTGTTGAGCACAGTGTTCTCGTTCTCTTAATTCAAGTAATTAATACATTGTTGCAGTAGAGCAAACTCAAGGATAGTACATGAACGATTGCTCGATAGATGCAAATTTTTCCGAAAGCATTCGTAACAAAGTGGCTGCTAATATTGGCACCGTAACTTTTTCTAAGTAAGTTGCTACCAATATCACATTAAATTGATGAAACAAAAGCAGAAAAATTCTTCATAATCAACAGACAAAGCGTCACAACAACTAGAGAGCGGGCACAACACACGGTGATACGTCACAAGGAGGCTGGTTTTATTCGAAATTTTTTAACAATGTTCAAGAAATCGTTTGTAAATTGTCCTTGGAGTAAAATAACATTTCTTCCTCACAATCACTTATGCTGTTCGTACGAGTTCTAGAGGAGACAGACGATTGACTTATTGCTACAACAGAAACAACCTTCAGAAGCACAGTCCTCGCTGCACTAGTCTTTTGTCGTGGTTCCAATATAAACGCATCCTAGACGTATTCACACTAGAACATTAACCGCCACAGTCCATAAAGTCTTATTCCTGCCTTTGAAGTAATTATATTCGCATGTTGCACGTGCTATAGTTATGTTCATTTGTCGTACAGTTATTTGCATATAAACTGAGGTTTGGGAACCATGGGTGTCAGTTTCATTATTAATTGATTGGCAAATTACTTAGTACTACAATTTCTTTTTAAACGATTTCCAAAAAGGATAATGTTATCAATTCTCCCTGAATTTTTTTAAGTGTTTTTTCTCCGGTTGTGAACCGATTAGAATAATCATTATTGTGTGTATGAGAGTGTATATCTGGATTCGTGAAATTTGAAAGTTGAGAAAAGGAGATGAAATTTGGGATTAAACACACCTCCATAGAGGTCGACCAACATACCTAATGTATTAATCATCTTCTCCAAAACCCCTTAACCATTTGTAAAGTTTTTAAATTGCATTCTGTTAACGAAGATACCGAGGTGGATCTCTATGTGAGTTATGTAGTTTTCTGGAAAATCGGCGAAAAACCAAATATACCTAAACACAATGGAAGTGTCTTAAGTGGCATTTCCTCATAAATACTTTAAAATAAAGAATTAAAACTAACCACGAATGTCTATATAACTAGTATACCTTGCCTTTCTAGCTAAAATGATGACTATTTTAATTTAATATTATATTATTCGTAACTGGGGCGTAAACATTATGTCAATTATTTAAGTTTTTACTTTGTTTCACATGCGTATAAAAATATATGAACAGGCGATTTATAAATTTTGTTATGTAATAGTTTTATTATATTATTGTAAATCTGCATACATTATACGAAAGAGAAATAAATTTAAATTAATTACACAATTCAACAATGATTGCCAGATATTATGTAAAACGAATTGAAATTATTTCTAAATGCAATTTGATTTCCTCCTAAGTATTCTATTTTTATCTTGCATTCAGCTCGAGGTTGTTGATTGTAAATCCTCTATTTGTAAAAAAATATTTAACATAATTATTTGTACAAATTTTGTATTACGTCTAATCTTCTGAAATAGATATATTCTTTTGAGAATCAACTGAAAACATATTCACTTAAACAATAATGCACATTGCAGAAATAGCTATAGTTTTTGTACCGGAGTGGTTACTTATTTGCACTAAGTAGCATATTGAATTTGCTATTGATTAATTAGACGTATATTTAATTTCGAAAATATGTAGAGAAGGTCGTGAATTATTTTGCCTGTTCATTGCCGGAAACAAATTTTAGGAGAGAAAACCCAATGAACAGGCAAAATAATAGCCATATATTTAAATGTAGTTGTATTTTATTTAAAAAGACACTTGGTAAGTTTTTAAAAAATGGATAATTTACATTATATTTTTATATTTACCTCAATCACAGTACTAACTTTTCGAGATTTTTTGTGGATATCGCAATTCATTTCGCGATAAACTAATCAATCACAAGTTTTCATAAAGCCTGAACTTTTTTACAATTCATTTATGTTAATTGCCTATTAACATTACTTCACAATTAGTTGGAAAAAAATCACTGAAAAGTTTCCCCATTGAAACATGTTACTGACAGAATCACAGGGTTATGGTTTCTCTACCAAACATGCAACCGAGTACTATTTGTAATTATTAATATCACCATTTCACCCATTCGTCATTATTTTCAAACCAAATTTGTCACATTTGTAGGTTGTAGTCTTGGGCAATATCATCATTTTAGGAGAATGATTCATTCATAATTTGGTTTTATAATTGAATGATTCAGCTGAACCGTTTAAATGAATGATGATTCAATAAAGAGCCTTAACGTCGTTCATTCAATTAGTACTTTAATATAGTCCAGTCTTCTCGTAAAGTGTTAAAATATCTAAGCTTTTCCTTTAATATTATTGTAGATGTTTCTTTGGGTTCACATATAAAAATTTTACACTCACAAGAAACGTATTTATTTGACCGAAACTATTCACAATATTTATTTACAATAACAAAAATGACTAATATAACACAGATGTTCTCTACATTGTCATACACTACACTTTTTGCTTCTCTCATAAGGCAATCGCGTTTTTATATCGTCGCCACTTGGAAAATTCGCATGTCAGTTCTGGTATGCCAGCGTGTATGATCTTCAATTGCTATCGTCTATCGAATGCTTCACGAATCCCTTTATCGTAACGTGGTATGAAGATATTCGGCTTATCGGGGATGAGAACACCCAAAACTATGTTATTTTGAGCTAAAATGTCAGATACTGAGGCTACTGTAAGGTAACAGCATTGGGAATAACTTCACAGCAACTATTTCAATGGAAAAAGCTAAATGTAATTTATTCTCATACATTTGGTCTTTAGCTGGATCAGCTTCTAATGTATATAGATATTTGTTTGAAGAAAGACAATTTGTTTATCTGCGCCTCTCCCGTTTAAGAAACCATGCACCATGTATCTAAGACGGCAACTCCCGTCCTTGCAAAAGAGTGTTTTCTAACGGAAAGAAAAATTACTTTCCCAAACATATCAATTAGAAGACGCGTCTTCAAATTTAACGAAATGCATCAAATGCATAAAGAAGTGTTCGAGAGGACATTCTATTGTGGGAAGCGCAACTGATGAAGGTTCCCGACCAGAAACAATATATATTATATTTATATATAATATATATTGTTTTGCGTACAAAGGAATGACACCTCGAAGAGAGTATATCAATTAGACTCTAAACTTTTCACTATTATAATTTTATACTAATAATTAAAAACAAAAACTTTCGATTTTGTTAACTTTTAATACTTCTAAATGAAATTTGAAAATACCTAATGACAATACTTGTTTTGTTAAACTAATTTAAGTCCAACTGATAATTAGCCAATATAAAAAAAAATTGTTATCAGTTATATGCTTCATACTGTAGTTTCGGTTTTTATTTTTTCATTAAAATTCTCTTATTTAAATTAAATTTGAAACTCGTCACACGATTTTTGAGGTATAATCTACTATAGCAAACAAATGTAATATCACCACACCGCTTTGCGAAATTTATTATAATGCACGGATAAACACATACTATATTAAATTTATTTAGGTCAAAATTGTTTCCTCATGCATACATGAATAATTGTATTATTGCCGTACCTTCTTCTATACGTTGTGAACTAGCACATTGTAATCAAAACGTGATTTACGCTCCCGTTTATTAATAGTTCAATATGCTTTAAATAATAAAATTTAATTTGGACTATATTGGTTGTTTGCCAGATAAGCGATGAATATACAATGGGGGTAGAGAGCAGCATTCCAATTATTTCTTGAATCAATCCCTATATCAAAATAAAATTTCGGGTATAAAGTACACAGCATGTTTACTATGTTTTCAGTCAATTTGACAATGTACAATTGTGAGGGAGCACCGCGTCATCTATGAAATTGGATTTGGCTTATTTAAAACGTCTTTCAGACTAACATACGCTTCTGAAATATTTGTTACATGTTTAATTTTTTCCTATAAGTTATAATCATTTGAATATTAAAAACGATGTCTAAATTATCATTCATTTTATTTATAACTATATTGAAATTTAAAGTAATTGCTCAATATGATCACCTTACACATCCTAGTATCGATACCAGTATTCCAAACAGTAGCCGAAAAAGTAACGATACTGCGCCGGCCGGCGAGGCGGGGGGGGTAAGAACCCTAAAATCCGGGAAAATATGAATTTAGGGGGGTGGTAACCTAAAAAACAGGGGGGTAAATGCAGAATTTCGAAATCACAAACAAGCATCGATACTGATGTGGAAACAAAATTACCCATATGAGTAAATACGTGGTATCCTAAGAACGGTATTGATACTGGTATCATATCTATGTGTAGTCCAATGTCGCTTAACACATACTGTCCTGTTTATTATTTATGAAGAAAATTTGCCAACTAAGGTGATATTTCTTTTTAATTAAATATTTGTGCTTTTAAGGAAGCGAATTATATATAGTTGTATATAATAAAATCAGAATCAAATGCATCATTTTTCTATGGAAAAATCTAATGTTCCGTCGGTAAAAAAATTCTGATGATAGCAGCCGAAAAACGAAACGTCAGATGGCAAATCTAAAATGGTTATCGTATAGCTGCAAACAGAGTTGCAATGAAGGTGTGTTTTAGTTTTGAGTTTCCTCGTCAAGAAACGAAATAACTAATTTTATATATTTTTAAAGTTCTTCCTATCGTCTTTACTTTCCGAGGTCCCTATGGTGAGGGTCGAATTTGAATTACTCTGTATATTTTTTATATAGGTCTTTATTGAACTGCTATTGATAGAATAGTTTAGTCTCTTTCTTGAAGGCAAGTTCTAGTTAGAACTATCTCCAGTCAACTTAGTATGAAATATATACTGTGTACATAAAGAGTGAAAGGTTTAATTTTAATTTAATCTAATTTGTCATTCTCTTGTACTACAAAAATTGACATATCGAAGGAAGGATTCAATATATCTGACAGGTGAAGTTAATTTTATCGGTACATTCTAACCTAGGAGTTGCTGGATTACAGCAATAACATAAAACAGATCGAGATTCGGAATCTCTGTGCTAGTTTCCCTGAAAATACCAGATGCAGATCATTTCATCTGGCGTCTATAAGTCCAAAAAGGTATAGAAGTACTGTTTTTAAATTTATTGTACTTAAACTAATATTATTTAGAATCGATATTCACTGCATTAAGCACCCAATAAAAACCAGTATTTTATAAAAACCGGTATTTTATGGAATAAATTTCATAAAATGCCAGTAATTCTTAGAGCTCCGTATATCCCCTAAAGTGATTCTAAAAAGGTTTTCTTTATAAAATCACTGTCCGACTGTCAGATCACAGCCAATTTTCTCCGTAACGGCTGAAACCAATAGGTTGAAATTTGATATCAGTGATGTTGTCAGTGAAGAAAATCCGATTTTAAGGGAGAAATTTTACAGAAACCAACAATTCTCCTCGCTTTATCTATTGAGCGTAACATTTCTTAAAAATAGGGAATATAGGACTTTTTACTTTACAGGAAAAGTAAGGGAAAGCCCCTAATATTAATTTTGAAGACGCGAGATGTAAGACTGACATCTAGGATTTTCAAGCGAGTAGTATCCTAATATTAATGTTGGGGGCAAAAACACAAATATATTTTTCATATTTTAAAAATACTTGGTTTAAAATATGTTCACAAAAATATACAAAAATTTACCAATTACCTCCCCCCCCCCGTTATCGCCGTAACCATGAGACTTTTTGAGATATTGGGCCTTACTTCAACTTTTAAGGAAAAATAAGGAGAGGCCTCCAATATTAATTTTGGGGACCAAATTCTAGAACTAAATTCAAACGCATCTCGTAATATATAAAATGCTCATTAAGAGGAATTCCAGTATATTTTTTACATATTCTAAATAATTTGTCAAAAAGTTATTAAAACAATATACAAATTTCGCCTAATTCCCTCCTATATCAGCAAACAACTGAGCCTAATGTTTGGAAGAAATTGAGATTATTTCGGTATAAGTAAAACACAAAATTTAATTATAAATTAAAATGGCAAATGAAACATAATTTTTCTAATGTGCTGCGTTATTATATCGAAGGAAAGTAATCGTCAAAAAATTGAAATATATTTCATCTGCATTTTTTAACTATATTTTTTTAAAAATCAAGTACATCATGTAGCAGATCAAATAAAGCGGCTAGCTGTCAGAGATAAAGGTGTATATTTTTTAGAAATTTAAAACACTGCATTTAAAAGACGTTAAGGAAAATATAAGAAAATCCACTCATTCCCAGATTGTCTGAACTGGAAAATTACAAAAATATATATCATGATTTTTTTTTCAAAGGTGGCACGGAACCCTTAGTATGCCAGTCCAACTCGCACTTGGTTAGAAATATTGTTTTTGTTTAGTTTTTTTGCTGTTTTTCAAGTGAATTCCGATTTTGTACAATGTGATTTTAGGCGATTTTTCTGTATTAAAAACGCAGTATGTTTCTAGAGTAATAAAATGTATTGAGTTGCAGTTTATATAATAAAAGAGATAGCTAAGAGTGTTTAGTAACTAGAAGGCAAGTTAAAATTGTTATCGCATTAACCGCAAAGGAATAGCAGTTTTAAATTAAATTAAATATTAATTAAGTTGCAATTTTATTCATATAGCTCAGTCATTAGGCAAGCATTCCACTAGCATTTTGGCAACAAGCAAAACTATTTCCACGATCTTCTTGTAGGTACATTGCAAATGAATGAGAAAAGAATTTACTTGCTATTATTCATCTTTTGAAAAAAGACGGTAGAGATTGATTGGATTCTTTTCATCTATTTTTTGTGCGTACTCGATATTACACAAGGTGATTTTATAAAACTAAACGATTTTGTTAATGGAACATCCAGTTCATTTCTGCAGAATACAGTAATAATAGACATATAGGTATCTAATTAGTAATAAAGGGAATGTTACCAAATGGGCTTAGTAATTAAATTGCAAGAAAAAAAGTAGATAATTCTTGTCCTTTTTGTATAGCTGTCAGGTTGCCACGTTTCGTACAGGTTGAGATACCATTATTCCAGGTCAACAAAGCAATTGAGTAAATAAATATTTTCCATTATTATTTTCGCTTTTAAATACTAACTTGATTAATAAGAATCCCGTCTTGACCATACAATGTATGGTAGCACACTCCCTCTAAGGAGAAAATTCACCAAATCCCAGACACCCTAGATATCAAAAGGGTTTAGCTTTGTGGAAGCCCTTGCCAGGTTTTCAGGCCCGTGGTTGTTTCCTATAAATTTCCTGACCGTCCGGGCTGCTCCTAACAGGACGGCTATTTGCATTTGTTGGTAAAGATGTTCGTCCAGACAGAGGTATTTTAAATGTTTAATAGATGTTTTGGGATTAGTCCTGTCATTGACATAACAATTGGTACAGTTCGTGTCTTTTCATGTCCCACTGAGTCTTTATTTGAAATTCCTAATCCCTATATTTGGTTATTTTTTCAGCCTGCTGGATATATATATTATTGTTGTTAGGAATTGCTATGTCAATTAAAGTTGTTTTCCGAGCGACTTTATCCACCAAAACTATATCTGGTCTATTGTGAGCAACAGTCCGATCAGTCAGTATCGTGCGGTCCCAGTATAGCTTGTAGTTGTTATTTTCTAAAACAGATTCTGGATTGTATTTATAGTATGGTAATTTAACCGACTGTGATAGCTCAAGTTTCAGTGCTAGTTCCAGGTGCAGTATTTTTGCCACAGCATCGTGTAGTTCTCTGCATTTGTCTACGCCAAATTTCATATGGTGGTCACTAGAGAACCCTTCTACTATATTAAGCATATCATGCAGCTGTTGTTTCGTAGACCCTATCAATTTTAAGTCGTCCATGTATAACAAATGGTTTATCTTTAAAGCTTTTACGTTGTTGTGTTTGAGACTGAACCCAAAATTGGTCGAGTTCAGTTTGTTTGACAGCGGGTTCATGGCCAGGCAGAACCGCAGCGGGCTAAGAGAATCTTCCTGGAATATACCCCTTCTGTTTGGAATAGGGTCAGTTGGTATCGAACAGTTGCCTTCATTGTGAGATTTTGGTTTGCCAGGTGGACATGGCATATTCTAAAAAGTTAATATTACAATTATTCAGTTTATAGAGTCTCAGTGCTTTGAGCCAATCATGTAGAACTGAATCAAAGGCCTTTTTGTAGTCCACATATGCCTTGTAGAGATTTCGTCGTTTGGCGTGGGCTTGATTGCAGACAACGGAACCAATTGTCAGTTGTTCTTTGCAGCCCATCGAACTTTTCGGGCATCCCTTTTGTTGTGGCTCCCTTTTTCTGATTGTCGGAAAACTGTATTGTCTAGTTTCCGTTGGTTACTGATTTTGTACCTTCTCAATCGACTTGTGTAGACGAAGAGGTTTTGTCGTAGACTGTCCAGACACTCCTGAGATGCTAAGATGTTTTCACCATCCCACTGGGAGTGTATTCGGTTATTGTCCATGATAGTCTTGACAAGTATTCCTATTGTTTATCCTGACCCCTCGTTGGTACTCGGTCAGTCTTCCAACATCTTTCCGAAGAGAATTGATTTTGCTTTCAACCCTTTTTTGCCAAGGTGGTATTCGAGGTGTTTGCCTAAATTGGGGAGGGTCTTGCTTTAGCTTGTTGCGACCCCAATTGTTCTGCACAGTAGATGATTGTTTGTAACATGAATTATTATTATGATATACTGCAATGTAAATCTTTTGTGACATACATTTGAAAATGGTGGAAAACCCGTAAGTAGTGTGTTTTATTTGATCATTATACTCTTTGTTTTGTTATAATGTGGAAAGTTATGTTATTTTTATTATCTATCTTTCAGATCTACCTGTGTGTATAGCACATAATTTTACAACAAAAGTACACTATTTTTATCACAAATCCTGACATGGTTATGGACAAAAACAATATTCAAAAAAACGCGTCTTAAATCAGAGAATTATTGATTGTTTCCGATAACAATGTCTACGTAGCAGATATTAAGTAACGACCTCGATATGTCGTTTACTTTTATACGTCCGACAATTCCGCTTGTAAGTTATCTTCGGAAAAACATCTTAAAAGTCGGTTGCTATAAGATCCCTGTCTATTCTATGTCATTAATCGTGATTTCCGAATCCCTCTGCAATTTCGCATGAAGGGCTGCTATAATTTCCATATTTTTCAACGTCATTTGTGGTTTTATATTTGATGAAACTTACCAGAGTATGCATTCATTTGTCAAATTATATTTCACTTTTCAAACGGTAGATGAGATTATAAATTTTCCCATTTAAAAGTGTTATTGTAGTAAATAGTTTAGCTTTGTGCATATTATTTTATAACCTGTAATAAGATAGGGGCAGAAAAATGTTTGTCAAGTTGAATTTAGTACCAGAGATGCAGTTAATAATCTATAAACAATCTGCATAAGTTTATATAAAAATTAGCATCTCAGGGGTGTACGTGTTTTTAAATAATAACATTTTACATATAAGTTTTGCAACGTTAGGTAGGAAGTACACAAACAGCATTAATAAGTTATTACATCAACATTTACAAGACTAAGATTTTGAACATCGATAAACTTATTGTTTATAGTTTAACCAATCAATTAGAGACGAAGTTTTGTATTTAACTTTTTATTCTGATGAAGCATGGTTTCACTTATTTAGATATATTGTATTTGAAAATAATTTTTATGGCATTTCTGCTAAATAAATCGTTATTTCAGAGCAAATATTTTTTGGTCTGTAGTCTTCTTTATTTCGAGATGTTTATATTAATAATACATTATTTATTATTTTCTACTGTATTTCTTGAACAGTAAACGTTAGTGATTAAACTCAACTGTACATACTATTTCTAAATTTACAGAGAGGTAGGTATAGCTGGATGTAAGACTGATTACAACATTTTTGATTACTACTTGATATAAATTTATTTCTTAAACATAATATTCAATTAACAATATATTGTTTTTTTTAGTCCAGTACTATGATCCTTAAAGATTCTCTGATATCAAAGTCAATCTGTGTATTTAGTTCCTTGGTTGCATTTTTTGTTGGTATTTTAAGGGGTGCAACCCTCCATACTCCGTAAGATAATTGTAGTGTTTTAGCATCACGTTTTCAAAGTTCATATTATGGAGTGTAGAGTGAAAGGAGGACAAACTTATATGGGAATAAAACTGAAAAAGTGTCCAGCGGACGGTTTCAAATAAGAAGTTCAAGAAATGACCAGAATGGCGCAAGTGTGACCACAGGGTATGTTATGAAGTTAATTGTCAACGGATTGAAATACACAAATCCAACATTTAGAAGTGAAGGGGCTGAAAAAGTGAGAATGATGTAAAATTATTAGTAAAAATCGTAAATAAAACGTAGAAAATCTGTTATGTGAACTTCTCTTTGTAAATGGTTGTCTCCGTTTTTTGTAATCTCTACAAGTGATATGAGTTTATAGTGTTAATTTTGATATAAATTAATAAGTGTGTGCCCCAGTTTTGACTTTTTATAAAACGGAGTGATTTTATAATTGTTATTTTGTTATAAAACTTTTTGAAACAGTTAAACATTGGGAAAAATTTGTATATTTGTAATATTTTTATACTTATTAACAAATAGATGTTGGTGAATTAGATGTAAATAAAAATTATTTATTTTTACATTCTTGTGTTCATATTACATATTTTTTTTGAAAAGTTGGTGTTTCTACTTCCTTGTTCACCTCTCTCTGGATAAAAGGTAATTAACAATTCTTCTCATCACTGAATAAACTTATATAATATAATTAAGTTATCTCTTCTGTTATCGTTACGGAACAAATTTCACTTGCTTTTTATTCTAGAATACTTTCTTTTTCAAGGATTCTAACATTTTCACACACTGGTTTTTCATATATTTTTTCTTGTCTCCATTAACTACAATTAAATCTATTTTATATATTTCCAGAGGTACGCCTGGTGAATGCCCCTGGAAAAATACCTTCTGAAGTTTGCTGAAGTTCTCGAGTTGATGGACAATGCCATAATCAGTTTAGTAATTATATAATAATGGGTTCTTCAGAGTTTAATTTGTGTAGGATATTTATCTTGACTCCTAAAAAAATGTGCAAATAAAATTTTGCTTGTAAGTCATTTTTATCTATGTACAAGGTATTTCGTTGACTTTAAACTTTATTAATGTTAAATATAAATCTGGTTGTTGAACTGTGATGGATAAATTGCATTTTTGAAATTCTTCACATTAACCTAATTTTATTCACGTAGGTTTGTTCGTAGAAAACTGATTTCTACGAACAAATTACCCGATGGGAAATAGTGGCTCCCCCAAATTGAAACCATTTTGTGGACAGTTTTTCTTACACAGAGTGTGTCCTCCTTTTACTCAAACCTCCATAGTTCATATAGAAATTATCAGTTGTGCCAACGCATTATGTATTTTCAATACCAACCTTTCAATGTTGCCACCAAAATTTGGGTATTGCCAACTTAGTACGCTTCAGATTGATTAACGGGTAGTCATCCTTGGATTGAACACTAACTTATTATATTTAAACAGTTAAGATATTTCTACAAATTGTATACAACCATTAACTATCGTTAAACTGTGAAGAATTAAAGAAAGTTTGACAACTGACCTCATAGTCCTTTTCTCATTATGTCACTCTTAGGTTTTTCGTAAATAGTTTGATAAGGCTCTGCATACTTTTAAACTCCGTGTACCGGCACTAGTAGAACGCATTACTGGAATACTTAATAAATATTATCAGCTTTCTTTAACAAGCATATTTGTCCAGTTTTTGATTTTCAAATTTTATTTTCTTACAATGTTCAGCTGTGTTACTATCTGCATCTGTCATTGTTGGAAGTTTCTGCGATAAGTACGCTATCATCAGCAAGTCTGAGTTTATTGAGCGACCTTTCGCACATAGACCGTTACCCGGTCCCAGGAACTAGATTTGCCCTTCAGAAAATTTACTGATGAAGACTTCCAGCCCCCTTGTCATCCACCCCCTGAGACTGAACTCAGGTCCTCACGCTAACGCAGTTTTCCTTCTGCATAATCGCTGTCGTCTTGTTGGGATAGCTTGGCTTTGGTTCAGTTGCTTTACCTTATTGGTGCTACAGCAACTGTCTTATTTGTGTTTCGTGGCTCATTCTTTGCTATGATATATAGCTAATTGTATCCTTCTGTGGGTGTGCACGTTGTCATCGTTTGTTTTTGTGGTTGTGTCTTCTTCTGTCTTCTCTTTGCTTGGTAGGTTGGTAGCCCCCCCCCGGGTACCCTTGTTGTCTCCTGAAAAAGAAAATATTATATACTTCATTTTTTTTACCTGTCTTCTACCTCTGGGCTTCTTCGTCCTCTTCTCCTTCGTTAAGGCATAGCTGGTTCTTAGGTCGTATGTATCTGTCAATAAATCTGGGGTCATAGTCGATTAGGTTTGGGTGCTGTTCCAGTTTGGCGTAAGCCTCTTTGGCCCTCCTCTTCATTTCCGCAAGTACTGGTTGGTATCGTAAATCGTTGAAAATCACCGTGTTACGAACCAACCAGGGTGCGTCGACTGCGAGGCGTAGGCACAGGTTCTCCTACCTTTGCATGGCCTGTCTGTTGGTCTTGCTGATGTGTCCCCATACTATTGAAGCGTACGTCAGCATTGGCAAGATGACTGTCTTGATGAGAGTCAGCTTATTTAAGAGTCACAGCTTGCTTCCTCTTCCTATTAAAGGGTAAAGTTTAGCACGGGCAGCCCAGACTAAGAGTCTCTTGGACATGCCTGTGAAAGTCAACCCCTTGTCGATGATTTCTTCCATGGAATTTGTCTGCCGTTGACGGCAGGTTTCCTGTCGGAACGATCGTGCAGCGGCTCACGGTTACAAACAGAGCTTAGGTTTTTTCCCCGTTGATGGCTATCTTCCACTGAAGGCACCATTCCACTAAATCGTCAGTGGCTTGCTGCAGCCTCCTCAAGGCTGGTTCGAGTCTGAAAGATTGTCATCCTATGGCGGTGTCGTCTGCGAACTGAACAATAATAGCGTCGGCTGGTCTTGGCATGTCTGCAGTGTAGATTAAAAATAGCATCGGGGAGAGGACTGCTGCTTGGGAAACCCCTGCCTCGGTGGTCCGTTATCTGGAGTACTCTTGGCCTACTGGTACTCTTACTCTTCGGTATCTCAAATAGAGCCTACTAGCTGGATGATATTAGTGGGAAATCCTAATTAGGCCATCTTGATTAATAGTCCATCGTGCCATACCGCAGCCTTTTGCTGCATCCAGGAAGATGAAGGCAGTTCTTCGATTCCGCCTGTGGCGTATTCTACTAGGCATAGAACTTGGTGTTCGGTGGCATGTCGATGTCTGAATCCAAATTGTTGGACTGGAATTACGTTCAATTCATCTACAGTCTCTTGGAGTCGATTCGCGAAGATCCTTTCTGCTACTTTAGTCATGGCTGGTAGTAGACTAATAGGGCAGTAGTTTTGTGGAAAAGTACTGTCCTTATTGGCCTTTAGCAGCATGACAATGTCGGCATACTTCCATCTCTTCGGGTAGTATCTAAGTCTTAGCGTTGCATTGATGATGTTTTGTCAAGCCTTCCTGGTGAACCGTTGGACTATACGGTTATGCCCAGGTGCTTTTCGTTGCGATCTTTCGCTTATCAAGGAGACCTTATTATAGCTTAATTTTTGAAGCAAGGCGATGACATTAGAGGCCCAAGTATTTTTGTTCTTGAGATTTAAAGAAAGCTTATACAGGGTGTCTGAGCACAATTTACTTTAGTGATAATATTTTTTGTGTTTATTTAAATAATTTTAAAATAATGTTATTAATGATTACAGTGATTGAAACATTTAGGTCAGTATGACGTTAGCGAAGAAAGTAAATTCGACGTCTGTTGCTTGGATTTATTTATTGATGAACATGTTTTAAAGCATTGCTTCTTATAGAAAACAATATAAGAAGAATAAAAATAATGCAGATTAAGATATTTTAAATAAGCCCTTAGACGAGTTGTTGTGTTTAAATAGGATCATCACTAAAGCTATAATTAAGAGCACCTATCATTGAGAGATTAAAATTTAGGGACATTGATTGGTATTTTGTTTATTGTACGATTTGTTCGCGATAACAAATTTTCACAAAAAATTAACTCATGCTCTGGTTTCTATAATTACACTACATTATCTCTAGAAAGAATAAATACAATAGGGTGAATGCAACAAAAAATATTCTTTATAACATTAGAGCTTATAACATGTATATGCTCCAAGTTTATAACCTTAGATCATATACATAGACACAGCCTGCAGCGCATAAATATCATGTCAAGGGCAATAGCGAGGGTAAGAGGATATTTCACTCGATTGGGAACGGCATCCAATGAGTTCATTGTGCATTGCAGGCAACATCCAGTAGGTGTATGCTCTATATGCCTTGAATCTTCAGAAAACAAGTAAATTTTCATAATAATGACTATAAAGACCTAATAACAGTTGTGAATATGAGAGATAATTTTGAATGAGATACTTGTGAAATTAATTAAGTATACATCTAAAACAAAGATGTAAGGAATATCAAACAAGTCAGCAATTTGAGCCAAAAATATGGTGCAATCCTGCTTATGAATAAAAGGCTTTCAGCATAGAAAAACTTAACCACAAGTGAGAGTAGTGCATTGACTTACTAAAATTTAATACCCTAATAACCCTCACCAAACCACCTAAAAATCAACTTACTCAACCCAAAAAGAAATACTATTGGAATGGATTCTCATTTATTAAGATTTCAAACTTTAAAAGCCAGGCCTGTACAAATAGATATTGTATATTATTTAACATTGTAAATAATATTCTTATTTGTCCAGAGTATTCTTTTTTAATTTCTTCTAACAAATTACAGCATGTATAGTCCCTTAATTAGACTGTACAGTGGCACATATTGGTTAAATTTTAATATTTATAGTACAAGTATGTGTTCTTTCATGCCAGCATTGGAAAGACTAGAGTTGTTAGCATCTATTATTTTGTTTTATTATAACTTTTTATTGTTTTTCCTCTCAACACTTATTTTAGTAAGATTATTACTCAATGTGAAACCGTAAATAAAACTGTAACTTTCATGTAGTTAATCTAAATACAACAATAAAACAAATGTAAATTAACTGGAATTGTTTTTGTTGCTTTTGGTAAAAATCTAATCATGATTGTCTGCTTTAAAGCAAGGCTTTAAGTTTGTCATGGTTTTATTGCCATTGAAGGAAACACATTGTAGGTAAATGAAAGAAAGTATTATGAACAAAGCTGTTAGTGTTGTGACTTATGTTAAGGAATGACATAACTATGATTCATTTATCATTGTTTTGATATATTAATGATTAATATTCCTACAGAGCATTAGGTACACAGTACAAGAAATAAAAATACATGAATTCACACCATTTATTTACATCTCACTGTGATCAAATTCAATTTCTGTTTAATAATAATGGATACTACAAGTTTTAGAAGTCTTTCTGAGAATAACAAAAGATCAAAAACAAAATTCATATGGATAATGTTTACTGTACGAGTATATCTTCTTAATATATGCAATTTATAACGCTAATATAAATAAAAGATTAGCATTTATGGATGTTCAACATTTTTTTGATTTCCACAATACATGCCATTCAAGATAATGCAAAATGTTATTTAATTGAGACTTAGTTCAAAAATAACTTCAAATTACTTAAATTTTATTAATCTGCTTTTCTACATTGATCTCCAAGGAAAATGATTATGATGATCTATTTCACTGTGATCAAAATTAAGTTCTGTGTTATATCATTTCTCTATATCCACTTCAGTGTAAAAGACAGTGAACAATATTCATGAGTAACCCTTTCCAACGCTTAGTTTCACAATTTTACTGTTTGTTGTACAGAATGTCTTCCTATGTTTGTTTTAGTAAAATTTTGCTATGCCCCACAATGTCTATTTCATTTAATATGGAATGGTCTGGAGGTAGCTATAGGATATGACTGACAAGTTTATCGTGCTACATACAATTTTCCCCTAAAATTATTTTAATGAGGTAAAAGAAAATAATGTTTGATTTCTGCTTATAAAAATTAGTAATTACAATTAGTATGTCTTCTAAACGTTGTTTGTGGCATATTCTTGATAACTTTTATGTTTTTTTGGGGAATAACACCACAATAGAAATAAAACTACGTATATTGCAGGAATACCAAACGTTTCAAAGTCTATTCTGACTTCGTTGTCAATGGCTTTATATAATATATATATATATATATATATAATGAAAATTGTCATTTTGCAATCACATCAATAAATATAAAGCCATTGACAACGAAGTCAGAATAGACTTTGAAACGTTTGGTATTCCTGCAATATACGTAGTTTTATTTCTATTGTGGTGTTATTCCCCAAAAAAACATAAAAGTTACAATTAGTATATTTTAAATCACATGGAAGCTATTGCTGTTGTAGAATTTTAACATTGTGTAATAGTAAAAACCACATAGTCAACTACACCACTATGTTAAAATTATAAAAATATGAAGTTTTGTGGCGTAACACCATTCATAATTTACTACACTCAATGCTGTTTCAACAAACAAGCTGTCATCTTCACGGAGTAAACCACTATGATAAGAGCTTGGCTGTTGACATGGCATTGAATGTAACAAATAAAGATTGATGTTAGGATACAAAACTTTTGGTTTTTACATCTGTGTCACACCAAAGGTGTTACATTCAGAATCTTCATAAAGGTAGAAAGATTTAGCTTAATAAATCACAATGGTTTTTGAAAAATACAGATATGTTAAGTAACTTAAAAACAAGGTGTAGTTAAGAGCAGTTTGTAGAAAATGCCTGGAACACATATGCCTTCTTATAGAAATTAAAGAAAATAGGTCTACAGATTTGTCAAATAGTTTCCCTTTATAATATTTTTGGATATATTTTGTGTAATTTGACATTTCGATCAGGATTCATTGTCAAACAGTGTTTTTTTAAGCAACTTGTACAATATTTGTAGGCTTGACTTTTCTCGCAATATGTATTGATTGATTAATTGAGTTCCATTATCCGCCATTATCTCTACAGAGGGTATCTCAATTTCTCCATAATAAATAATGGAGAAATTGGGACACCATTCATTATAAATATTGTATAAATACCGGTATCATGACAACAGCTCCAGGCAAATGAACATCCCAAAAGACACTTCAAAGTCAATTTATCAATCAATTCACATTGTGAGAAAAGTCAAGCCTACCCATATTGTACAAATTGCTTCAAAAATCTTTGTTCGACAATTATTCCTGATAAATAATCAAAACGTCACATCACACAGAATAGTATCCCACAAAATATATCCAAACAATATTATACAGAAAGACTAGTTGACAAATCTGTAGACCTACTTTCATTATTTTCTATAAGAAGGCAGCTACTGTTCCTGGCAGTTTCCACAAACTGCTCTTAGGCACTACAGCTTGATTTTCAATTACTGAACTTATCTATTTTTTAGAAACTATTATGAAACCAAAACAAATTGATCATATCAAAATATACTTACTTATTCACTAAATCCAGTAATTCTTTTTTAATGTGTTCCTATATTCTGTGATGCAATTGTAATAATTTGAACTTTTTCGGCAGTACAGTACTTGATGATTGACATGTTATAGCTGAATAGATCTTTTTAGCCTTTGTAATGGGCAAGCGCCTTGGGTATATTAAAAAGGAGGGAATATGAAAGTTTCATGCACTTTTCACAAATATGCATGGGGAAGTAGTATTCATACCCTTGTTATCAATGAAGTTAACTGAAATAATAATTAGTGGAGCTTTATATGGACATATTTCAATTAAAGCAAATAACTGCACTAAATTGTAATGGTGGTTTTAGTGATATTTTGGTCCACAAGGCGAAATTAAGGCTGATCTATTTGACAGGATAGGACAAAAATGATACTCATATTAGATTTAAAGTAATTAATATATTGATAATTAATAAAATAAAAATTAGTAATACAAATTAAAAATTTAATTAATATATTATTACTATGGTTTTATCAGTCATTGTCTTTTTTACTACAATTTGTGATCTAAATTATGTTGGCTATTCATCTTTCGACTGACAGATATATGAAAGTTAATTCACATCTGTACAAAAATAATTACTTAAGACTGTACATTTGGTACAAATATAATATAAAATTCAGTAAACAAAGATTTATTTAAACTCAATTTGCATCCTTATGTCTGGTCATGGTACATTATGTACAACTGTATTGAAAAAAGTTACATCTTTTAGCAAGTTATTGGTCTTAAAACACATACACATAAACTATATGTATATTTATTTACATAATCAATTACTTGTAACAGGCCATCATTTAGTTCAAATATCTAACTCATAAATCACATTTCGCACATTTTAGATAAACTTTTAACTGTTTATTCTTTTCGTTGATCTAATAAGCTCTCGACTAATAAAGTCAAATAAATTCTCCAAAAATGATATACTGTACATATAGCTCCCACACATTCCATGACATTAATGCTTTTTGCTCCATTCTTTATTGATAAAATATTATACATACTAATTAAAATCGTTATACTAATAGTTCACTTTAAGTTTATAACTATTAAATCTTTACTACTAATACTAAATTACTAAATTACTTTGAAAATATAGTATTCACGTTATAAAGAAACATAAACTGTACGAAAAAATTGACAGTCGTTGACTCATCTCCCAATTTACATAACATCTGGGGCCAGTTTCATAATCACCTTGTAACTTTTAGTCATGTAACTTGTAGAATTTGCAACATCAAATTTATTCTACAAGTTACAACTAAAAATATTAGTATTCCAAATGTGCACGAGACTAGCACAGAGAACAGATCATGCAAAGAAGAGAGATTAGCGCCACCTAACATGCGCAACTATTGGCGAATATGTCAAATAATGACGTTTATACAAAGACAAGGTTGGTAAAAAAGAAATAAAAATTCAATTTGGAAATATTATAACACGTAAATACTTATTAATTTGATTCTCAATGTAACTATCAAAGAATATATGTCGGACAAAATTAATTCCCAAACCAACCGTTACTTGGTGCCACTCATCGATGTATTTATTCACTGCTAACCGGTCAAATATATATACTATTTGACGTACAAAGTTTTCGTTTGAAACAGAAGCTACAAAAGTGCAAATAATTTGTAACTTGTATTTTTTACTAATAATATTAGTGTGATCATTATGAAACAGGTCTCTGATGGTTGAACCAAAATAGAACATCCTGTAATTCATATTTCTGATTTAAGGGCTAGAAAATATTTCCAAAAATGTATCCAAGTTTAAATATTCGCCTGGAAATTAAACCTTTTTAATATCCTAAAAATAAATAATGAATTTTACTTACCTGAAGGCAACACAATGAATAAACAGCTATTATAAACTAATGTTTGATTTGAATAAAAATATTGGTAGGTTCTCCATCATCATCATACTCTATTCCCAACACAGGTCATACAATAGAGAAATTCCCAATTTTGTCTTTGATTTTGTCGTTCTCATATCATATAATTAAAACCACAGAATTCTTGGTATCTCTGTCTTAGTGTTCTTTATTTTTTTGGTGTTTAGGCGACATTTCACGACGTTAAGTATTAGAGATTCTATTTATGTAAAGTGACAACAACTAAAAACGAAACAATCAATTCAGAAAGTGTGAAAATCATCAAAATGCAACAACCTTTTAAACATTAATTGTGTACAAAAACTGTATTGCTAATAAATATGTATCTAATATATTCAGAAAATATTTACCTACTTGCTTGTGTTCGTTTAAAATTCCTTATTACACTTATTCAGATAAAATAGATCATTAACAAGATTTAAGAAATTTTTTCAGACAATTTATCATCTAATGAGAGTCTAAAAAATATATAAAAAATAGCGGCAACGTAGCCTCGATCGGCCAGACCAATACCACAATAATAAAATTCAATTTCATTTTTATGATGCCAAAAAGTCCATATAACATTTAGGAATATTACTTGTCAAAATTGGCAGCAATTAATTACCAAAATGACGTCATCGTCTTCCTTAATTAAGTGAGCTATATCTTTTTTTTAAAGCTGATTTGCTATCGACAAATCGGTTTGGCGTTTTCATGAGTTTTTATATAGGTTCTGAAAAGGTTTTGTTTGCCAGTAGTCTTTTCTGGGGATTCTAGAAATATAGTCATCCAGCGTTCTTTATTGTCGTAAGCTTTTCGAAAATCAACGCTAAAATTGATATTTCGATTAGAATTCTTGCGTGTTCTAGAAGAAGTTATTCTATAGCCAGCTTGTTTCATAAGTTGACATTCTTTCACGTTCAAAGTATGCGATTTAGAATAATATTTTGAATTTTTTAAACAGATAGGACAAATGCTTGTCAGTCTATAGTTTGCCCTCCACCTAATTCTTATGTAACGAAATCATATCTGCATTACTTCAGGTCTTTGGAAAGATATGCATTGAATAGATCCCACATTTGTTGTTAAAGTTATATTTAAGAAAGTTTTTTAATTTGCTGTATAGCGTTTGTAATTTTGTTCAACATTTTATCTATATAATTTGAATTTAATTCACCCTGCTTTAGTTAATTATGTATTTTATTATGATTCGGTCTTTTACCTGAATACTCATTATTTATGTTCGCAGTGACATTTTTTTCCTTTTTGTGTTTATAGAATTGTTTGCCCATTGCAGTCTGTGGGTAATAATTATTTTAATTGTAATCGAGATCTTTAAGCCTTGTACGATTTATTTTTTGTTGTTTGAAATAGTATATCTCATTTTTTGGCTTTGGGTCTAGACTGATCCTTATTCTTGTATAACTTTTTAATTTTTATCGAAGCAAGAGATCATTAGTATACTCCCTCTTACGCATCTTTCGACATAACCGAATATTTTGAATTTTCTACCTGTTATTTTTTAATTTGTAGGGTTGCTTTATGCGGAATTCCTTTTTTTTTTCAGGGTTTTATTCTAAAGATTTAATTTTTGAAGTCTTACAATTTTACTGGCACAGCTATTAATAAACCTTATATTTAATAAATTTACACATCGCCTTCTTTTAGAAGGTCAAACAATCGAGTTAATTTGAACAATCCTCCCGGCTCTAACTTTAATCTTTATTGCTATTCCTTCTCTCCGCTAGCATACGTTAAAAGATGAAAAAAAAATTAAGTTTATGTCTATTAAACAAAAAGAACGCGAATTATAGCAGGATTTAGACAATGATACCCCCTAATTACAGGAACAACTTTAAATGAAAAATTTATAAAAATTCAATTCATTGTCATATTTATTGGAGTAAATTTAACTTTCTTCCCCCAACATTTTTTAGGATTAAGAGGTATGCCTCGACGATATTCAGATTATCCATGCCCTATTTTTAAGTTGAAGTTAGCATGGGTAGTGTTGTCTTCCTTTAGGTTGTCTAATAGTCATCTATTGATGTGAGTGTATAACAATGCATTGTTTTCATCTTGTTTTTGTTATGGTCGGTCTGAGATTAGATTACTGGTATTGCAAGTGTTGTCCTAAAAAACACCATTCTCCTTTGTGAGTTTCTACCTGAGGCATCCAAAAACCAGCCATTTCAAGACTCGATCAGTGAATGCGACATGGATTAGGATGTCGGAGTCATCATTGCTTTGAACAGATACTAGTTCTCCCCTGTAATCCGGATCTGATTAAATATTAGTTGGCCTCAGGAAACACGAGGAGGAGAGTACACCCGTTTTCAACCTAACAGTGTGATAATTTCCGCCCGAGGCCCTGGTGAAACACGCAACAAAATACTTAGTAAGTAACAAAAGAGTAACAAATGGCAACAATAAAAACTTAACAAAATACAGGAAAGTAAACATTGGGGAAAAAATAGACATAATAAATTACCATTTTCCTTACTCATGAATAAGTTAGGGATGAATGGGTTAATAGAGTATAAACTTTAATAATGGAAACAACAGATTACTTTTTCTGTACTCTCAGGGAACTAGGAGTACATTGTTTACTTAGTTTACCTCAAGGAAGTCTCTTGGATCCTTTTTGATAGTTTGGGGTTTGAAAGAAAATACTCTGTTCTATATCTCCTCCATCACTGCGTTTTTCATGCAGTAAAATGTGAGTTTACCCCCTTTGGAGATATCTTTTCTAAGCTGCCATTTTTTCTGTGAAATTCCTGTGTTATAAGCGAATAATTTCCTACATACTTATTCCTACTTAATTTCTTTAATAATTCACCGTTAATCTGCTTACCCTATTTGAAGGTATGATTTTAAATGGAGAGAATGCTTTAAATGGTATATATATTTTCTTACCTAAGATTCGAATTCTAGGTCGTAAGATTTTTTGTGTTTTGTGTTGGTGTGTTATTATCGAACTATTTTCTTTCTAATTCATTGCCAGTTTTTCTGATGCATTTGTTTTTGTTAATTTCAAACCCTGAGCTACGCTGGATTTTGTTGAAGTAAGTCACTATGTTCTCGAGATTAATAGTTATAAATTCTTCCTGAATCCAACTATGTCCAGTTTTCTGTTATTGACCCCTTTTTCTACCTTATAGTGACCTACCAAATTATTAGGTTTGCCGTTCCTATTGCCAATATAATTTTTCTCTTCAAACCGCGGATATTTAGCAGCACATGTTTACGTTTTTTCTTTTGCCGCAGGGAACACCATTAGAGAGCAGTTTTTAAATTGGCGGAGTTTATTGAAATATTGCAAATAGACATAAATGACAATCGGCAAAATAATATTATATTACAGAACAACCTTTTCACCACCATTTTATATTAGATATTTTTTCAAAGCCATAAAGAATTTAATTTTATAATTCAATCAAGAATTTCTTCTAAAATATTTCTTAGAAGGAAAATCCTGCTTTGAGTTTTTTGTGTTACAATAATGAATAGTGCGTCAATTTAAATTATATAATGCTAAGCCATGTGAAACTATTGTGTGTATAGATAATACGCAACAATAAAGGCATTAATTACAAAATATGTGAATCATATCAAGAGGAGGTTAAAATAATTACAGTACGATTGATGAACACTTATTTACATTATATAATTTATTAATAATTACGCCTGCAACTAATTATTTCGCAATTGTGTATATTATTGCTTAAATATAAAAAATTTTGATTTTAAAAATGTATTGAGCTTGACTTTTGTATTCTCATAATGCCAAAGAAATATGACATTTCCAGATATAATTTATTTTGTCTGAATATTTATTCAATTGTATCGTTGTAATTTATATAAGTAGGTATAGTCCCCACTTTGTAAATAAATAATGGTTTTAATGCTGTTCTTCAAAAGAACAATTAGTGCATTTATTGAAAGATGAAAATATTTATTGCACATTATCGCCCACTGAGCGATTATGTGGACTTGGTTTGCAACATTGGTTTTCGTTAAATTCAACGAACAGAAACGTTTCGTTCTTACTTCCAAGCATTCAGTAGTGGTCAAACATAATAAGATTACTCATAATAAATTATCTGTCAGGTATGGGAATATATAAACAGAAAGAACTGAAAATAGCAGTAAATAATATATATTTTATTGAAATATTAGACCAAACAAACTGAAAATTGAATCAACAAGAAGAAATTAATATAAGAAAGTAAGCAAATAATTAAAAGCTTAATATAATATTGTTCAACTTTGTAAAGATTTTCAAACATTTTTACCAAAGCTTTGATTAACTAAGTTTCTGAGGAACTCTATTAGAACTAAAATACTAAAAACGTTGTTATAAGGAATTTAACAAGAAAATGTATAGATTAAAATTAACAGTAATAAGAACAAATTAAGAAATCTGCAGTATTTGATAAATTATTGATGTTAAGAAAGCTCATATACCTTATAATTTACAAAACGCTAAGCTTTCTACTTACTGCTGAGTGGAGTATCTTAAGAATGGCAAATAAACTAACACTGATGATAAAACATTGTATTAAAGAAATAACTTAGGAATCCATTTTTAGGCAGTTTATTAAATACTATGACAATTACGCAGTAAAAAGACCAGTGACCACTTTAACAGCGAGCAAAATTTTTGTTCAAATTCGTAGCCATCATACGGAAAAATATTCATATTCAATTTTATTTCATAACCTTCGTAATATGCCTCAGAATAACAATAAATATGTCGCTCATGTGCAACTTGGCTACAATTTATTCTAACCATTTTTACCTTAACAATTTGCGCGAAAACGGGTTTGAACAATTTATTTAGTTTTTTTTGGCTCCAGTATTCAAGGATTAAAGTTTGAAAAATCGCAAAAAGACATTTTTATAAACAGAACGAAATATTATTTTTTTTGTCCTTACAAACATCTAATATTTAAATACCAGTAGTTAGAACTTAAGCCGTTTATCTATATATAAATAGGCAAAGACAAAACGATTAGGGGTACCATTTTCTCCTCTGTCCCTCAACCGATTTACTTTATTTTTGTTTTGTTTAGTAGCTAATGACGACCTTCAATGCAGAATACTAAAATTTATTCCAAATTGGTTCATTTATTAAATAAAATAAAATAGAAATTTCATAATATACTCCCGCACTGTCAATGCAAAACAGTGTCGCCAGATTGGTAGGAGAGAAAATCGTAAAATGGATTGACTCGAATGAGAAAAATGATAAAAACTAACTAATTTAAACGAAAAACTAACAATTTTTGTTTGGTTCTGAAAGTTTCTACATTATTGAGATCTCACCCACAAATATTTATATTATTATTATGATAATGACAAGTTATTGGGTACTCACCAGTTTTTCTAAATACAGTTTGTCAACTAAAATCGGAAATTTGTATTGCGTGGCGACTGATTTATTAATTATTTTTCAGATATTTTATTATTTTAACATTATACTTTTAATTTATATTGTTTTTCTTTTAAAGGCTAATAGGTTCATGCAACTTAACTAAGATTACAAAGTCCAAGATATAAATACAAATAGTAAAATTCAAGATAAATAGTTACATCTGACATCATGGCAATAAATCACAGTCTTCGCGGACAGTTCACGGCCAACCTCATTGTAGCGGATTTCAATTTGAAATTTCAAGTGTTAGCCGCTAGATGAAAATTATCAATATATTATTTTCTAAATTTCAATTTCAATGAACTTACAAATATTGTCAACAAATAAAATTATTATATAACATATATTAACAGAAGGTGAATTGTATTTCATAAATGTTTTGATATAATCCCCATGAAAACTTTTATGGAAGTAAACTAGCTATACAGAGATTATAAAGCTATTTTATACATTTGATTTCAGATCCTGAAAAGTTGAGTACGTTTTTTATTTTATGCCATGTGCAAATGAAACTTGAATAAGTTTTAATAGTATGTTGCTGTTTTACTCGATATAAGGTAATCTTTTAAATTAATTTTAAAATGTCTAAAATATTAGCAGTCAGTCAAAAATTGTTAAATGATCTGTTAGCGAGATATGATATGCTGTAAAAATATTTTACTTATTTATCTAGCAATATAATACATATAATGTTTGTTTATTTATATATATCTTATCAATATGTAGTTCTCAGAAACAGCAGTATGACTCATTTGTCGAAATTTCATTTCGGGGTTTTGGCGTCTGCAAATCGATTGATCGGTAAAAATCGTATTACCGAAAAAGAACGAGATTGTGACAATAATTATGACAGCTGAGTTTTGAAATTACAATAGTTTCGATATAGGGTAATTTGGTAAATTGATGTGTTGGATTTTATAAGAATTTTATCACTATTTGATATTTTACATTTTTACAGCTGAACTCTTCAAGAAGTTAAAGTAAAAATTCCTGCAAATTCGATTTTTGGATAGGTAAAAAGTTATATGTTCCCATGTTCTAAATTAACGGAGATATAAGGCGTTATAGATTACATATAATTATAAAAAGTGATTTCAGATATGTTAGCGGTAAAATTTACAGGGTTATTGGAACAGAGGGCGCAGTAGAATTACAGAGATGCATACACAGGGTGGCGGAAATATTAGCTGGAGTAGAATTGTAGTTAAACAGTATGGTCTAAAATGAATAAAAATGCAACATTTGGTAACCTATAAGCAGTTGCATATATAGGATAGATGCAATATAGGCGAAGAGGAATTATAGGTATACAGGATGATTATAAAAAATGTTAGAAAAGGAAATGTTTATAGATTAGCCCATGATGAGTTGCATATATATGATGATTGAAATATAGGTCGGAGTAGAATTATAGTTACAGCAGATAATTAAAATTTTCATAAACTAAAGGTATACATATGGTGGCTCATAGGCAGTCGCAAATACAGATTAGTTGGAGTGGAATTATAGTTTTACCGGGTGGTTCAAAAAAGTTAAATAACATGAAGCCGTGGTACATGAGCAGTTGCATATACAGGGTAGTTAAAATATTGCTCAGAGTAGAATTATAGTTACATAGAGTGGTTAAAAATATGTTACCAAAAATTTTGATTTTAGGTAGTCCATTAACAACTGCTAATGGACTACCTACACTTTATAACTACATATACAGGGTGGTAGAATAACATTATGAGATAGATTTATTATAATAAGGATTTTAATAAGTGTTAGAGAATTGAGTGCAATTATAGTTATACAGAGTGGTTAGAAATATATATATATATATATATATATATATATATATATATATATATATATATATATTTTATATATATAGAAGGGACAACCATTGAAGCAACCGTCTAAGTAAAGTGAAAAATTGACAGGTTATGAAATTCTATAGAGTATTTATAATGTTTTATACTATCCTATCTCGTAAACGACTTGAATTTTTTTTAATTAACGATTTACCGATCTTATTACATGGAAGACAGACTAATAATATTCCAAACTGAAGGCTATCCAGCACATTATAGGCGAACTGTCAGGGAGTACCTGAACAATTCATTCCCAAGCTGGCCCTGGAGAGCTGGCCCTATACCCTGGCCTCCCAGATCCGCTGACCTGATCCCTTTTGATTTTCTTGTCTCATGATGGGCCAAGCAATTAAGAAAAAGAATAAATATTACATTTGAAACAATGCGGGATGAGATGCGATTACAACCAAAAGGTGTTTTTCAAATTTCATCGTAATCAAATTTAGTTTTCAAAATATGGGGACGCTTATATATTTGATGGTTCAGTTTGCAGAAAGAAACCAACTTCCAAAATATAATTTTTTACACTTTCAAAAAAAAACAGTATTCATTAAATCAAAGAAAAATATATGTGATTACCTCGGTATCTTCAAGAAATACATAAAAAAAAACAGAAGCGTGCAGAATGAAATGCTGACTGACTTCAGTTTATTTTAGGCTATATATTGACAATGTATCAGCAATTTAATAATTTTATACTATTTGGTGTTAGAGGGATATTATTGCCAATATCCAGTAATATATTTAAATCGTTTAATGGTAAAATATGAAAACTTTATTACATCTCCAGAACTGTGAGCGATTATGAAACAATGTTGTAACCAACAAAGTACAAGTCTTAAGATTCCAAATATAATGCCAAATAGCGTTAACATTTTAATATTCAACGGCATAATAATAAATGTCTTAATTCACAACGAGACATTTAAATTTTTGAGCGATATGTCTCGTCACATACTTTGCTAGCAATAGACTCCTTATTTATGCGTTTTTAGGACAGACTATTTTGAGTTTTATTGAAAGTTATATGATAATGAACCCTGAATTCAGGGAACTGTTGTTGGAATAAGCTAC
The DNA here is from genome assembly GCA_034190945.1 of Octodonta nipae. NCBI lineage: Eukaryota > Metazoa > Arthropoda > Insecta > Coleoptera > Chrysomelidae > Octodonta > Octodonta nipae. Next base: position 67,867,784 of record CM067217.1, on the reverse strand, counting down.
CTTAGTGGTAACAATTGTGATTAGCAAATTGAATATGAAACTCAGTGAGATGTTGGTTTTTTATAAAAGCTTCTTTTTTTCTCAGGGCTTGCAGTTAAATAAATATTAAAATTTTGCATTTTATTAAAAACCTGTAGAAGTGAGTTGGTATGGTGTGAATATTTTCAAAACCACTTATTATTTTCTAAATCAGTAATAACTCATATTCGTTTACAAATCTATAACTTCAATACCAACCGTCTGTGGCTTTTTTGATGTTTAGCGTAAATATATCTTGTATTTGCAATTGTTATTACTTTATGGCTTTTATTTTGTTGGAATAATCATACTACACTTATACAAAAATCTGTAATTCTTTAAATTTCTAAACGTTACGGTATCTAGAACTGTTCCCGTTCTCAATTTCCATTATTAGAGTGTTATTAAGCAATTACATAATTTAAAAATAAAATGTTTCTCCTATTTTAGACATTAAACATCGTTAAAAAGGAACCTTAAACAGCCGACTATTTTGGTTTAACATGTGAAAGGCATATAAAGATGTATAGAGCAGCTGTAGAAAATCAGTGCAACAATTAGGAGGTAGTCATCATTTAAAGATTTCTAGTTAAACAGTAATTTTAAACCAAGAGCTAGCACAACATTACAATGTATATTGAGAAATGAATATCTAGCAAACAACTGTGGGTGTAATCTACAAGAAAGGTGTAACCTATTCTTCTGTTTACTATCTCTTACAAGTAACAATTAATTAACTTCAAAAACCCGTCAATATCGTTAAGTCATTTGTTTTGCACTATAAGGTTGAGTATTATTATAGTAGGAGAGCCCGGATTGCTAAATCTGCAATTACTAAAGCGTCATGGGGACCTGCTGGATCGTGAAGATTAGGTCCTAAAATTGACGAAAGTTTGTCATTTTAGTAGGGGGTAGAGCGCGTACAAATTTAAAAAAATGTTAAAAAACAGTCACATTGAAATACTGGAGCGCGTCAGACATTTATAGTGTATATGCGTAATGCCTTTTTGATAACCAAAAGATTAATTAGTGTTAATTAGTGGGGGGTTGCTGTAAAAAGGGGTAGAAAAGATATGAAAAGGAAACTTATTCAAGCATGTCAGATATTCCGAGGATATGTTTAGTGAACTCAAAAACGTGTACTATTCAAATAACTGGTCATGTGGACGCGTCTAAAAGTCATGTCCGATTTTTGAAATTGTAAAAAAATATGACCTTGACATACTCGCGCTCGTCAGATTGTTATACAGATGGTTCAACTTGATGTCTGAGTCATCCTCAGTGATATCTGATAAGTATATGGAGGAATATAGTTAATCGTCAACATTTTTTTTAATTACTGAATGTAATAAAAATAATATGAATATATTTGTAATTCTATCCTGTATTGATATGAAAGTTCATAAAAATAAAATTAAAAATAAGTATTTAATTTTAATATATGATACTAAATTCACTAAAGTGTTTTAAAACACAACAACAAAAAAATCATCGTACTTTTACTAAAACGTCCACCTCTTTGTGATCAGCTGGGATAGCATCATGGCGACAGACGGTGCGAGAGCGTGAGAGATAAAGAAAGAGTAAGAAGAAAAGGGAGACGCTGAGTGGGAAATACACAGAAGCCAGCAGCTATTCTTTTCACAATTTGTTAATGATTTTAAATACATCGTGCCATTAAAAACGTCAGATTATATTTTTTCCGTAATGCTTAAATGATTTTCTTCAAAATAAAAAACAAATCAATCACGCTCGAGTATTTCGGGGTGACTTTTTTTTTTCAACTCCGTGATTCGACCATTTCCGGTGTCACGCTCAAATCGTCAGATTATTGAAATATAAACTTTTCTCCATGTAGTTAACCTACTTTGTCTTAATCTGACGCCCTCGAGATTTTCTGAAGATCATTTTTTTTACTAATCTGATCGGCCACCCACAACGCACGCCCCTATGTTGAGGGTTCATATGTGGTAGGGGCACATTACAAGGAGTAAGCTTTCTCCCTATATAATTTTCTGACGCGTTCGATCTAAAGCGCAAAATATCCGCTTGGGCTCCTCTACAATTAAGTTTTAAGTATTAAACTATATAAATAACAAAGTAAGTTGCAAGCGATAGCAGAAACAGTGGCCTAAATACGGGGGATGAGAGCAATATGTCCCCCATATAGCGATCGTCATTACTGAATTTCACTTCAGACCACATAATCCCTTCACAATTAAAGTGATCCTGATTATGCATGAGCCAAATAGAATAGAATAAATTCGATAACGATTAAAGGAGGGCGTGTTGGGAAAAACGATTGGAGACGTCGATTCGTATTTTTAAATGCCCATTTCTTCAACAAAAAAATTATAAGTATATATATATATATATATATATATATATATATATATATATATATATGTTCTGAGAGGCTTCTGCGGTCATTACTGAATTTATTATATACTCGACGTTTCGACTCTTGCTTTGGAGCCATTATCAAGAGACAAAAGTGAAAAAAGTTTCAGAGTCTAGATCGAACTCGGGGCCTCAATTTGCCTACTCCCCAAGAGTCACTAGGTAACTGAACTGAAGGTGAGTCTATGCTGCTTCTTTTATTTATAGTTATCGGTCGATTCAGTTACCTGAATTTATTATATATATATATATATATATATATATATATATATATATATATATATTGATACGAAATTTACCCAAAGCCAACCCTGTTTCATTTCAGTACAACAATCGCTTTGAGATAAAAAATGTTTCTCGAAAAGACTCGGCACCTGTAGGAGTGATGATGATATTTGCGAGAATTTTCTATGCTGGTTTTATAAAGAAAGCAGGCCACGATCGCGAGTTGAGTTGTTGGAGCGAAGAGCTTATATGTAAAATTGTTGTTGCGATATTTGAATCAGCTGTTGTATATTCGATGTAAATAAAAGTTCTAGAAAAGTAAAAGTGGATATTAGTTTTATAATTTCGAAATTGAACCCACGGACTATATAGCAATTTGGTGATCAGAAGTAAAGGGTTAAGTGCAGTTACAATCGTAATTTGATTGGAAACCCGTAGCATGGACGAAACTACAAAAAAAATAGTCAAGCAAGTTACGGAGGGAATAGACGAAAAAATAGCACAGATTCTAGAAAAACGTGACAAGAAGGAGAAACAACATCAAGAAGAAATTCAACAAAGGTTAGTAAAATCTTTTGATGAAAAACGTAAAATAGAATTAGAAAATCTTGTCACCACGATGAAAAGTGAACAACATAATTTAATTGAAGGATTATTCTCGAAATTTGAAGTAAAACGAGAAAATGACTTTAAAATATTTGAACAAAAACAAGATCAACTTGAATTAAAACGACAAACTGAATTTAAATTATTAGATGAACACAGACAAAATGAATTTAAGTTATTTGAAGAAAAACAAGGCAAAACGGAAGAAAAAAGACAATTGCAATTTGAACAATTAATGCAAATAGTATCGTAAGTTAATGAAACAGTTAATGAAAGAATGCAAATAGTTGAATCAGACATAAAAGAAATAAACGACGACATAAAGATCCTAAAAAGTAATGTAGAGACTCTTGAAATCAAAGTAGATGACATCGATCCCATCCAGAACCAGGTGAAATTTGAAATCAGTTTCATTGAAAACACGGTACAAAGTGAAGTAAGTGAAGTACAAAATAAAATCAGTGCCATCCAAAACAAGGTAGAAACAGAAATCACAATAATGCAACAGGACTTACAGCGAGGAAAATACCAGCACACCGTGAGTACCAAAGCTTCCTTTAGTAAACCACCCACATTCGACGGCAGTTCATCTTGGCTCATGTATAAACGGCAATTTGAGGCCGTGGCTACAGCTAACGGATGGGATAATCAAGAAAAATCTACTTCTCTGGTAATTTCTTTAAGAGATCCGGCCCTAGAACTCATCTAAAGCATTCCAGTCGAGGAACAAGACAATTTCGACAAGATTATCGCCATGGATAAGCAATACGACAATCAATCCTTGAGTCAGGTATACTAAGTCCAACTGAGTGGAAAAACTCAAAAATCCGGTGAAAGCCTCCAAGAATTAGAAGCAGAGATTAGACGGTTAGTACACTTGTCCTACCCAGACCTGCCAGAGGAAACGAAAGACCAGTTGGCTACACAGAGTTTCATAAACGGCATCAGAGATTTGGCAGTACAAAGAAATTTAAGACTGAGTGGCGTCAAGAAAAGTAATAAAGCTCTACTTCGGGCTTTGGACGTAGAGGCCGTCATGAACATGTCCAAGCCGGGGCTGGAGACACTTCCAACGTGATTGTCGAGTGAGGCTACCTGAACGATCACCGACCAGGGGTAACCAACAGAACAGCCACATGGCCAGGGACCATTAGCCAATCAGCATAAGGGGGCGAATGCTGACTGACCCTCCACCAGCCCCCAAAACATTATCCGTACGGGAATTTTGCAGAGATAGCGGCTGTCTAGTCATCAGAGGCACCATCAATGGGAGAGCAGTTACCATCACCATCGACACCGGCGCCGCTTTGTCCATTGCCAAGTCCAGGGTTTTGAGAGCATCAGAAATTCGGCCAGTTACCAATAACATCCAGCTCAGAACAGTCACCAGCGAGTCCATGTCAATACAGGGTGAGGCAGATGTCGTGCTACAGATAGGGGACAACATGGTCCGGCATAGGGTCGTAGTAGCGAATATTGAGGACGACTTTATACTGGGAATGGACCTAATTAGCCAGCATGGATTTATGTTCGACCCGAGATATGATGTTCTTCGGTTCCTAAATGAGAAATTTGTATTGAAACGGCCCTTCAACACATCAGTCACTCCCATAAAAATTGTGGCAAAGTCTTCAGCTAGAATTCCCGGTCGAACGGAACAGATTGTTCATGGGCAGCTAGACAGCAATCCTGCGAGCTGCGATGGAATGGTGGAGTCCGTACACTTAGCTCATGACTACTTAGATGCACGGGCTACAGTTAAAACCGGACCAGATATACCAATCAGAGTACTGAATTTGTCCAACAACTACATCAGAATTGCCAATGGTCAAGAAATAGCTGGTTTCGAGCCTGTAGAGACCATCATCAATTGCGAAGAAGAGTACTAGACGTCGGTGAAGGAGACAGGGCCCAGTAAAAAATTCCTCCAACAGTTCGCTGACCACTTGACACACCTGACATCAGACGAACAGAAGAAAGCCAAGCAGTTTATCACGAAGAACTGGCAAATGTTTAACAGTCAAGATAGAACCACAGGTTGTACCAACATCATCTAGCACCGAATAGATACCGGTAAGGCTCAACCCATTTGAATACCACCTAGGCGACTACCATTGGGGCAACAACAGGCAATCGAGGAAAACATCGAGTCCATGTTACAAAATGGAGTTATTGAGCCATCCATCAGCCCATGGTCCGCTCCCGTCGTGCTAGTTGAAAAGAAGGATGGAACCACCCGATTTTGCGTGGATTACAGAATGCTGAATTACGTCACGAAGAAAGACAGCTATCCACTACCCCGAATCGATGACCTTTGACAACACTAGCAGGCTCCCGTTGGTTCTCCACACTAGACCTAAAAAGTGGATATTGGCAGGTTGGTCTACACGCAAACGACAGAGAAAAGACACCATTCTCCACCAGTAAAGGGCTGTTTCAGTTCACGGTCATACCCTTTGGGTTCTGTAATGCACCCGCTACATTTGAGAGGCTAATGGAGTATGTACTGAGCGGGTTAACATGGAGGACGTGCTTAGTTTACCTCGACGACATTCTAGTCATGGGTCAGACATTCGACGACCATCTGAAGAACCTGGACCTGGACCAGGAATCCGCACCAACGAGGTAAAGATAGAAGCTATCCGTGATTGCCCAGTCCCAAGATACAAGCATGAACTCCGAAGCTTCTTGGGCCTCTGTTCCTACTACAGGCAATTGGTTGAGGGATTTGCCACCATCGCCGTCCCTCTACATCGGCAGACCACTGAGAAAGAGACCTTCCATTGGAATTAGGATTGCGAAACATCATTCAGGCGACCGAAGGCAGCACTATGTTTCAGCCCAATCGTAGCCTTTCCTACACAGTCCGGCAAGTTCATCTTAGACACCGACGCCAGCAATACAGGTTTGGGGGCCGTTCTATCCCAGGTGCAAGATGGTGAATAGAGGGTGATCGTCGAGTATTACTGCCGTGGATTCACTAAACTGGAAAGAAATTATTGCGTCACCAGAAAAGAACTTCTTGCAATAATAAGGGCTGTAAACTATTTCCACAAATACCTCTATGGTCGTCATTTCTTAATCCGAACAGGAAGGACAACTGGCAAGATGGATGGAGAAATTACAGAAATACGACATCAAGGTGGAACACCATGCCGGCCTTTTGCACAATAATGCCGATGCCCTATCCAGAAGACCCTGTAGAGCGGAATGCGGACATTGTCTGAGGACGGAACAGCGAGAGGGTATCTCCATCAGGCAGATCCGAGCGCAGCCCAATGATTACTGTACAACGGAGCAGTGCATTCACGACCAAATGGCTGATCTAGACATCGAACCAATTTTGTCACTCAAAACGAGAGGAGCACCCCTGGGTGGCCTGCCACGATGGGACGAGGTAGCTAGATACTCAGGCGTGCTGAAATCGTTATGGGCTCAATGGAACTCTCTAAAAGTAGACAACGGAATGCTCAAGCGAGTCTGGGAAAGCGCTGATGAACGGGAAACCAAGTCCCAACTGGTAGTTCCGAAGAGAAACGTACCAGCCATCCTGACCGAAGTACATGATGGGATTACCGAAGGCCACCTGGGCATGAATAAAACCCTAGACAAAGTTCGCCAGCGGTATTACTTCGAAGACTTCAGAGGTTGGTGCCGCAAATGTGCCACCTGTGCGGCCAGTAATGCCCCGAGGACCCAGATCAACGGCAGAATGCAGCAGTACAATGTAGGCGTCCCACTTGAAAGAATTGCCATCGATGTCGCCGGTCCGTTTCCCGAGTCTGAGAGGGGGAACAAATACATTCTGGTCGCAATAGATTACTTCAGCAAATGGCCTGAGGCATATGCGATACCCAACCAAGAGGCGATCACGGTAGCGATGGTGCTAGTAAAACAACTATTCACCAGGTTTGGCGTCCCGATGGATTTACATTCAGACCAGGGGCGTAACTTAGAATCGAATGTATTCCAGAAGGTCTGCACGATCTTGGGGATCAGGAAAACGAGAACAACACCATTGCCCCCACAGTCAGACGGAATGGTGGAAAGATTTAACAGGACCTTGGAACAACACCTATCCAAGGTCGTCGGCAATAACCAGCGTGATTGGGATGAGCATATTCCCCTATTCCTGTTGGCATATCGCTCTGCCGTACATAATAGTACAGACCTGACCCCAGCCAGAGTCATATTCGGAAAGGAGCTGCGATTACCCTGCGATTTGGCATTTGGCTCCCCCGAAGAACCTGCCCAAGACATCGACGATTATGCCGACCAGCTCTGACATAACATGCTGGCAATACACGAATTAGCCCGAACGCAGATGTTGGTCACCAGTGACCGGATGAAGACGCGATACGACCTCAAGGCCAATTCAGTCGGGTTCCAGGAGAGGGACAAAGTCTGGCTGTTCAACCCCTAACGGAGCATCCCGCCTGGGATGATCCATACGAGGTGGTCAAGAGGCTTAATGACGTCGACTACCAGATCCGTCGAAACCCCAAGGCTAAATTGAAGGTGGTTCATTTAGATCGACTCGCTCCCTACCATGGAGGGGATGTTTCTGATCGGGACGATCAGAATTAAAGGGGGGGCAGTGTTACGAAATTTACCCAAAGCCGACCCTGTTTCATTTCAGTACGACAATAATCGCTTTGAGATAAAAAAATGTTCTCCAACAGACTCGGCACCTGTAGGAGTGATGATGATTTTTGCGAGAATTTTCTATGCTGGTTTTATAAAGGAAGCAGGCCACGATCGCAAGTTGAATTGGTGGAGCGAAGAGTTTATATGTAAAATTCTTGTTGCGATATTTGAATCTGCTGTTGTATATTCGATGTAAATAAAAGTTCTAGAAAAGTGAAAGTGGATATTAGTTTTATAATTTCGAAATTGAACCCACGGACTATATAGCAATATATTAAATGCAAGCCCCTCTATATTATTTATTTTTTTGGATTCTTCATAAAATTCTAGACATAATTCATGAATAATGTCCTACCCCTATCTTCAACTGTTTCGGGAATATTCAGTGTTTTCAGATTTATTACAAAAATTAACAATAAAAAAAGAAAATCATTTTATTTCACAAATTTGCTACATTACACTAAAAACCTAATAATTAATACTGATTATTACTTAATAATATAAAAAACAAAACACCATTAGTGTCAATGTAGGAAATGTTAAAAATGCTCGCCGCGAATGTTTTGACAACATGCTAATCTGCTATAGAAATGTCTTCTAACGTTACCCAACATCTCTGGGGTGACTTATCTAATGGCAAGTGTCTTTCGTCTTTTTAGGTAATCTAAGTTGAGAGGTTTAGTTTTGTATACAGTACTTTTGACATATTCCCACAAAAAGTAGTCCAATGGCGTCAAATCAGGAGCTCGTGCTGACCATTCTATCGATCCGGGCCTTCCAATCTACCGATATGAAAAAATTTTCGCAATGTGGCGGTGCTCCATTTTGTTGAAACCATATTGTGTAGGCAGGGACTTGTGGGTTGACTGTATCAGGATATAAGTTTGTCAATGTTGGCACGACATTATTTTGGAGCAGTTCTAAATATTTATCTCCATTCAAGTTGCCTTCAGTGAAAAAGGGACCTATGATCTGATTTCTAACAACTCCTGTCCAAACATTAACTTTTTCAGAATATTGCGTATGTTTCTCTGTCATCCAGTAAGGATTCTCATTAGACCAATAGCGGCAATTTTGACGATTAACATGACCGTGAAGTGTAAATGTGCTCTCCTCAGAAAACAAAAAAAATCTTCTACTTGAATTACATTTACTTTAGCATCATTTGTTTACAGAAATATGTTTCCCTATCGAAATCATTTTCCGTGAGCTCATGAGTCGACATCATCTTTTAGGGATGCATTTTACTTTCCTTTTATACTCGAAAAATTAATATGTGACTAACGTTGAACAGTGAGGCTGCTTTTCGACCAGAATTATGTGGGTTTTCTTGAAACTCAAGCATAATATCTAATTTCGTTTTATCACTTAGAGCATTCGCAGCTACTTTTTTTATCTGTGTTTCTTCATCAAGCTCGCGAAACTGCTTTTCTATTTGGCTAATTGTTCCTTGGGATAGAGGCAGCAAATTTGGAAAATTTTTGTGAATTAAGCGAGAAACTTCCATTTGTGTCCGTGTGTTATCTCCATAAGCAATCATTTGTAGAATGGTTATTTTGTTCATTTCTATTAAATGAACCATTTTTCTGATATTATTACGTACATTTAACGAAATTCAAACTACAATAGCACTGACACTGATCACCATGTCATGCAGGCAGACAACAAGATGCTAAGGCTATGAGTTTTGACGAAAATAAACAAAATTGTTTTTTTTCAAAACAGTAAAAAGGAACACTATGCCTACTATCTCAATATGAAGAGTTAAATGGGAATTAAGTATTGAGTGTAATGTAGCGAATTGGTGAAATTAATTTTTTTTCTTTTTTTAATAAATCTGAAAACACTTAATATTTCCGAAACGGTTGAAGATAGGTGTAGGATATTGTATATGAATGATGTCTAGAATTTTCTGGAGATAAATAACACAAGGGACTTAAAATGAGAAAGTTGGTATTGACCACTGTCACATGACACACCCTATATATATATATATATTATATATATATATTATATATATATTATATTTTATTATTACTGATTTTCAAAATTCACTTTTTAAAAACAATTTATTTAATTAAATACAAAAATAATAATAACAACTTTCAACTATAAGAATATAAGTCAACTAATCATCTAACGACTGAAGGTCCTACACTAGTATTTATAACATTACAAAATGATGAGTCGACACGCGTGTTAAGCAAAGACAATTTAAGCGTGTCGTTTCAAAATGGATGGTCATCAGTTTTTATGTGAACTGAAAAATAAGAAGTGTACAGTTTTGGTTACCAAGTATAAATGAAAAGGTCGAACGTGATAAAAATTACTAACAAGTATCATATTACAATGTGGGAATAATGACAGTATTTGACCTTATAATTAGAAGTTAATTTAATATAAAGTCTGTTTAAATACTTATATAACAACTCCATTTATCCTGAAAAAGTTGATGCTGTGCTTCAACTTTTCAAACCATTTTTGTGAGTTCTGTATCTTCGATGGGTTCCTGGAGTCGAATACTTGGACGTCGTCTGGGAAGGAATCTGAAGTTCCTGACTTGACTACATGGCATTGGTGAAGGTGACGGTGGATCGTCGCCGTTTGTTGTTATGGCCAACAATCTGGATTGTCTTCTTGGTTTGCATTTATAGAAAATGTAGATAAGGATTAGTAAAACGATTAATGTAATTGATAAAATTGTGAACCATTGCATGTGTTTTTTAATAAACGGTTGGTTTATTAATTTGTCTAGCTCTTCTGAATATTGGTTCAACTTATGTTGAGCTATGTTGAGGTCGTCTGCATCGATCTTGTTTAGTCTGAGTGGCTTTAGATCTGGGACATAGTTTTTCGGTGGTATAGATTTGCAGCAGTTGTACGGTATTTGAATTGGATGACTCTTGTATGTGATATTTTGGAAATTGTCAATCAGTTTGCTTGAATGAATTCGAGTGTTGCCAATGAATGCGTTACAATCGGCCTGCAAATTTAGGACTGAGTTTGTTGTAATTGTTAGTGTTACAACGCTGTTTCCACTGCACTTTATGGTGATAGGTAAAATGTCAGAAACAGTAATTAGCCAAAAGTTTGAGCTAATCTTATATACATTGTAGTCCTTGGCGTAGAATATGGAAGTCTGACAAACCTTTGGAAGGAAGGTGGACTGCTTCAACAGCTGGGCCTCACAAGTTGAATCGCTATCTATAGGATACGGGAGAACGTCTGAACATATCCATTGAACTTGGCTTAAGGACTTGCAGTTGTCCAAGTTCCGAAATGTAGTATACAATAGTGAATCATCGTTTTTTCGCAATATATTTGGTTGTGGTTGGTAAAATGTGATGAAAACCCTGTTCGGTCGTCAAGTATCGGAATTGGGTATAAACGAAAAAGGGTAAAAGTTTCAGGGTTTACTAGGGATTCTTAATACAAAAATTATTTTCGTGTCTAATTGAAATGCTTCCAATTCGATGATGTCGATATATTGTGCAATATTATGGGGATTAATAGATAAGGGCAAATTGTTTTTGTGCAAAGAGTGAGAGATAATTTGAAGTGAGTCGACCAAATCTGCCGGTGTAATGATTGAACTATGTAACATTTTAATGCGAGCGAAAGATATTGCCGATAATACATCATTAAGGGCATCTTGAATAAAGACATAGCTTTCCATTAATGATTCACATAAATCTAGAGTTTTGACAAGTGTCTCAAAGAACTGAAGGTCGTCTGAAATAAAAGCAATGGCTTGCCTATTTGTAGTTTACGAACCGTTGAATTAAAATTTTTGATTACGGAAGTCGTAACAGAGATTTGGTTCTTCAGTAGATTTCGATTTGTTGTTCGTCATGAGTAATCTTGTTGATACAATCATTAAAATATTGACCATCGTTTGCATCCAGAGTGCCAGTTATTGATTTCCAAATTGTTCCTAATCCATTAATAAGTCCGCGTTTCTGTCGGTTTAAGTGAATTTTCGTGTCCGCGAATATTTCTTGATATTTCAAGTTTACTGTGTCTGATATTTGTTTGAGAAGGCTGACGTGTGTTTGTACTTGTGGTTTGAATGAACTAAGTAGAGTAGTTAAGTTTGAATTGATAGTGTCAACTAAAGTGTCTAGTATTTTGTCATTATTGGAAATTGCGTCACCGAATGGGTGCAGATCTTTGTAGACAAGCAATGTTCACTTGTCATTCGAAATTTTGATGCTTCCTTTTTCATGAAAGAAGAGTCCTACGGTGTTGTTTATAGGTGTTATCGTATATTGAGATGTTGCGATTGAGAAGAGTCCGAGGAGTCTGAAAAGAAGTAATTTTCACTCAAAATATGGTTTCAATCTGTCAAAATTTGCTTTTGTAGATTGATTTGTCTCGGGATTTAGTAAGACTGCAGAATTTTAAAAGAGTTCAGTTATTTGGAAAAGACCATTATATTTATTTTGTGATTTACTAGAAATTTGCGATTCTTTCAAATATACTTTATCGCCTATGTTATAATTTGGTCGGTTTTCAGGTACGTGTTGGTCGAATCGAGTTTTTGCCTTTTCTTTTTGTTGTTCAGTTTTTGAACGCGCTAGTTTGTAAAAGTACTCCATACGATTGTTGAGATCTCTTACGTATTTGGAAATGAGGTTCTGTTGGTTATAAAGCGTTTCCGGGGGTCTACTAGACGTGTGGCCAAAAATAAGCTCGTAGGGTGTAAAGCCATGAGTTTTATTTTGGTGTTGTTATAAGTAATTATTGCGTATGGCAAAACGTTAAACGGATGTTCGTCTGGGTTTTCGGCTATATTTGCTCTGATCATTTCCGATAATGTTGAGTGGAATCGTTCAATGGAACCGTTGGATTATGGGTGACCCACACTTGAGAATGTAAGTTTTATGTTGTAAGCTCACAGAGGTCTTTCATTAGAACATTATCAAATTCACGGCCGCAGTCGCAATGAATTCGCAACGGGGTGCCGTAATGTTGGAAATAAAGGATAAGCGTGTTAACGACGGTTTTTGCTGTTTTATCCTTTATTGGATATGCCTGTGTGAATTTTGTTAGCTCGTCTCTAACTGTCAGAGCGTAATTTCTCGATGGGTATTCAAAAACGTCGACATTAATTCGCTCGAAAGGTGTTTTCGGCGTTTCTGTTATAACTAAAGGGGAACTTAGGTTTTTTCGACATGTTTTCACCTTTTGACAAATTTCGCAAGATTTGATGAAATTTTCTACGTTTTTTGTTAAACCGGTCCAATTATATTTTTCCTTTATTCGTCTGACCGTTTCGTTGATTCCGCGATGAAGATTATTTTTTCCTTGATGATAGTTTTCTAAAATTTGCGGTATTTCGTGTTCTGAAGGTGTTTTTATAATGTTTTGACATATTTTCAGTTTAATATCTTTGTCTGCAAAGATATAAGAAAAGGTTTCGAGAATTGGAAGTTCCAAATTGTTTTCGACATAGTACGTTGTTTCGGGATCAAATTTATTCTGTGATTTGTAAATGATGAAAAACAGAAATTGAACGACTGTTTCTGGGTCAAATGGCAAGGGGATTATAAAGTATTTACGATTTTTAACTGATTTACTGGCAAAGGTGTTGAGAGAATAGTTTTCAAAGTTAATATCTTCTTCGAAGATATCATCCATGATCCAATCGTGGAGATCAGTTAACTTGTTTTGCCAAAAGAATGTAATAATTTGTTTATGAGTTTTGTCGAGAAGTTGAGAATTTGTCGTTTCGATTTTCGAGTAGTCAATTAGAGATCTTGTTTTATATAAGTCGACAAATTTGTTAAATTCGTTAGTTAGTAGTTCGTCATTAAGTTCGGGTTCTTCGGATTCTTGTTCACCTTCGTCTTCTGAGTCGGTGTCGTTGAAGGCGTGGATTTTTGACTGAAAATTGGCTATTTGGTGGAAGTGATTGATTTTAATTCGCGATAGAGCGTCTGCATTTTTGTTTATCTTTCCAGGTTTGTGTTCAATCTTATAATTGTACTCTTCGAGTTTTAGTCGCCATCTGGCAAGTCTACTGCCTGGATCTTTGATCGAGAAAAGCCACGTAAGCGGGCGGTGATCGGTAATTAAAGTAAACTTACGGCCAAATAAATACGGACGGAAGTGTTTTACTGCCCACACTATGGCAAGCAATTCCCTTTCGATGGTAGAATATCGAGTTTCGGCCGCACATAAAGTGCGAGAGGCATAAGCGATAGGAAGATCTTTTCCTACAGGACCTTGCGAAAGAACTGCACCAATCGCGAAAGCGCTGGCATCCGTGGTGAGAAGAAACGGTTCTTCAAAATTTGGGTAGCTGAGAATGGGGTCTGAAATGAGAGCTTTCTTTAAGTCGTTAAATGATGACTTACAATCAGAATCAAAGAAGAATCTTGCATCTTTTGGAGAAGTTTTGTAAGTGGTTTTGACATTTTGGCAAAGTTGGGGATGAATCTTCTATAGTATCCGGCCAATCCTAAGAAAGATTTAATGTCTTTTGGATTTTTTGGTTCTGGGAAATTTTGGATACAACTGACTTTTTCGGGGTTCGGTTTTACACCTTGTTGCGTAATTAGATGGCCAAGATACGCTACCTCTTTTCTTAAGAATTCACATTTGTCGGGTTGAATCTTAAGATTTGATTTGCGAAGACGTTTGAAGACTTCGGTCAACCGTGAGATGTGTTCGTGAATTGTTGGGGAGTATACAATGATGTCGTCCATGTATACTAGACAACGTTCATTTTGAATTCCAAGGAGGATGTTGTCCATGACACGTTGTAATGTGGACGGGGCGTTTTTTAAACCGAACGGCATACGAACAAACTCGTAATGGCCGTTTTCGACTGAAAATGCTGTCTTGGGGATATCTTTGGAATCGATCTCTATCTGATGAAAACCGGAGGCGAGATCTAATGTAGAAAAATATTGGCATTTGCCTAGTTGATCTAAAAGATCGGAGATGTTAGGCAATGGATATTTGTCGTCTACTGTGACTTCGTTAAGTTTCCTGTAGTCAATGACGACACGCCATTTTTGTTTGCCTGAGGCGTCTAGCTTTTTGGGAACAACCCAAACTGGGGAAGACCACGGGAAGTTGAGTGACGAATGATACCTTGGTTGAGCATTTTGCTTACTTGGTCTTTAACCTCTTCTTTATGTACCTGAGGGTACCTATAAGATTTAGTAAAGATGGGCCTGGAATTACTAGTCTCGATTGAATGCTTAATTTCGTTGGTAAAGGATAGTGAGTCTCCTTCTAAGTAAAATATATCCTGGAAATCTAAGCAAAGGTTGGTAATCATGTCTTTTTCTTCATCGTTTAAATGTTCAGTCCGGAGTTGTTGTCTTATGAGTAAGTTTCTGTCGATATCTGGAGTTTCGTACGAGTCGTTAAAGTTAAAACAGGGTTGTGTTTGTACAAGGGTTCTATTGTTATGTTTTCAAAGTTAATTGTTTTTGGGATGGCGTTGGCATTGATAACTGAAGTTAGAAATTCCCCGTTATGGTTTACATATACCAAGGAATTGGGTAGTCTGACTTTCTCTTTCTCGATGGTATGTAAAACAGCGTCGGTGTTCGAAAGATGACAACGTAGTTTACATATTTTTTCTGTACGAGGTTCTATAGAAATATAGTTTGACAAATTTTTTGGAGACGATGTGTTGGGGACTGTCGAGGAAGTGATATCTGAAAGGCGCAAGGAGAAGACCTTGTGAAGAGTGATATCTTTGAAATTTGTTTTCAGTTGTTTAGATTTTAGATCGATTACACATTCATAATGTTCTAAAAAATCTAACCCTAAAATGCCATCAAACTCGATGTCGAGGTTACATATGAATACTTTATGGGGGTTACCATGAGTGAATGGTATAAGGGTTGACTGAGAAATGGGGATCTTTTTGTCTGTAATTCCCTGAATAATGACATTTTCCGGGAATCGTTCAGAATAATTTCTGACGGTATGCTCTTTAAAGATAGAAATTCCTGCGCCTGTATTTATGAGTAATTTATAGTTTCCCGTCGCATCGTTAATATAGTACAGATTTTTGGAGTTTACAGTATGGAGAGTAGTTACAGAAATGTCTGTTCCGGAAAGTTTATATTTGGGTTCAGGTCGTCGAGATTGATAGTTTGGATCTGTGTTGTAAGGCTGGTCGTTATGTCTGGAGGGTGGTCTAAATTTGGAAGAGATAGAAAATCCTGATAATTTTGATTCTCTAGGGGATCTAAATCGACAGTTTGATAGTTATCACCAGTATGATAATTAATATTAATTGCTTCTGGATTGCATGACTGACTATAATAATCATATTCCCTTTGATCATCAGTGCTATTGTAATCATCGTAGGGTTGATTATTAACTGTATAATAATCATCGTCCTGGTTAGGGTAATTCGTATAATTTAAGTGATGTGTTTTATTTGGATTTGGGCGGAAACCGGGATTTCGTTGGATGACCGATTGGCGTGGTTGTTGCGTACTTTGCTGAAACGTTCTTGGCTGGTTAGAGAACTGGTTTTGTCTGAAGGGTAACTGATTTTGCCTAGGTTGTTGATTCTGATTTTGTGAGAAATTATTAGTAAAAGGGTTTGGTCTAAAATTATTATTATTGCCGCTACTATTTTTATAGACTGGTGTCTGGTAGTTTCGAGAGCGACATTCGGACGTGTGATGTCCGAATCTTCCACATGATAGGCACTTATTAATTTGCGGATTAGGCTTTCGAAAGGGTTGATTAGGCTTAGGGGGAATTTGTTTAGGTGTTTTTTGGTTTTCGAAGTAGGACAGTTGTAATTCACGCCTAATTCGTACGTGGGCTTCTAACAGGTCTTTCGGGTTTCCGGCGCGGATGATTTGCCCTAAACGCGGTTCTAAACCGGTCAGAAGAGTGTTCAGCGCCCATAGTGTCTATTAGACTCGTTTGGGCTGTCTTCTGATCTGCATTCAAATTCGAGGTTTTCTGAATATTGGCATACATTTTTGCAGTAAGTACTTGCAATCTGTTATAAAATGTGAGAGGCGATTCGTTGGGAAGTTGTCTTAGACGTTGTAAATCTTGTATGAGAGATGTCAAATCTCTAGAATCACCGAAATGAGAGTTTAAAAGTTGTTTAAGTTCCAAATATGACGCGGGGTTGCGTGAATTAATTAATTGGGCCGCTCTGCCTTTCAGCTTATTTTTAATGTGTATAAGTAAAAGATAGCGTTGGTCGCCCGTTGACATATTATACGCGCAGTCGCACGCATCAGTGAATGTCCCTAGCGAGATTTGATCGCCCTCAAACTCAGGGACAATGGAAAAGATTTCTGAAAGCCGGTAGGGTTCAGTCTCCGGATCTGCTGAAGTTTGGGGAGATGCCATTATTTCGGTTGATTAAAAATATACGTTAATAAAAATGTTCAAAATTAAAGAAAATATCTAGAATTATCAAAACGTTTACCACGTTTTTGTTTTAAGAATGTCGAAGATTACAAAATTGTGCACAAAGTAAAATAAACCCAAATGGAAAATAGTACAATTCGGTTTAAAATGTTCCGGGATATTGAACGTCCGAACAGTAAAAATAAAATAAAATCAAAATTATATATCGATAAAATAAATTCAAATTGGTAAAACAAATATTTGCGAGATGATTACTTAATTGTTTGTACTTACATTAATCGAAACATCGAAGTTGCCGTGTTCTACGTGTTGTAGTTGGGACGTCTCGAGGTTCTTTTCTTCCTTCAAAGGATTGGAATCCACCGCTACCAGTTAAGCTTTTCTTCTAACGCCGGTTCTAGCAGCGTAATGGAATCCTACTGACTGCGCCACTTTTTATATTACGATTTTCAAAATTCACTTTTTAAAAACAATTTATTTAATTAAATACAAAAATAATAATAACAACTTTCAACTATAAGAATATAAGTCAACTAATCATCTAACGACTGAAGGTCCTACACTAGTATTTATAACATTACAAAATGATGAGTCGACACGCGTGTTAAGCAAAGACAATTTAAGCGTGTCGTTTCAAAATGGATGGTCATCAGTTTTTATGTGAACTGAAAAATAAGAAGTGTACAGTTTTGGTTACCAAGTATAAATGAAAAAGGTCGAACGTGATAAAAATTACTAACAAGTATCATATTACAATGTGGGAATAATGACAGTATTTGACCTTATAATTAGAAGTTAATTTAATATAAAGTCTGTTTAAATACTTATATAACATATATATATATATTGAAAACTAGCGCATTTAAAAATACAAATGGACGTGTCCAAGCGTTTTTTCCCGACACGCACTTCTTCATTCGATATCGAATTTATTCCATTTGGCTCTTTCACACTGTTTATAGCTGTTTTCCTAAAATAAAATCTTTTCATAGCAAATTTCTGAAAGGAATGTGCATCCCTTAGTAAAGTAATGACTTGCTTGGTAAACGGACTAACTCCTATGAAAAATTTGAAAGACAGCTCACTGTAAGTTGTGATAACATACTATTTTTAAATGGTTTACGAGAATTCTATGGACTGTCTCTGATTTTCTTTGGGTATCTCCTTAAATTATTTTTAATTTTTAAGTTAATTCATTTTTAATGGCATTTTTATGAGCTCCGACATATTCCAGCAATGTCAAGTTCCTAGAATAATTATTAATATAAAATTATGTAATACCAAATTTATAAAAACTTTAAAATTAAAGGATGATCAATCCAACCATTATTTTCATTAAATGGAAAACGTTCCATTCTAATCCTGAAAATATCAACATTAATATTAAGCTTGTTTCATTCCACATACAGCAACAATTTTCTGGTTTCTTTATTCTTGCAGCACTAGCGTAAATTTTCAAACAAAGATTATTGTGAAAGAAAATCCCTAGTTAGCTCCACCAGAAAATCCTTTAATTGCGACATAATCCTGAATGCTTCAATTAACCTCAATTACTTAGTTGCGATGATGGAACTATGAGCCCGCTATAAAAGTTAAACCCTTACTTGAATCTGTTCATTTGTTCGAGTACTCACTAAATCCGGACATAAAATTGAAATTATTCTAATGACCCCATTTTAAATGTAATCAACATTCTGAATAAGATCTGATTAAAATTTAAACTGTACGAAATTGATTTAGGATAATATAATTGAGTTCATTTGTTGTTTTCACTCTCAATTGTAAGAGTTCTGTTATTGTGGGTAGTTAGGCAAAGTATGGTTTAGTTTCAATAAGTTGTGAAGCAGAAAATTATTTTAAAATTAAGGATAATATTATATCGTTGTTCTACTGTTACAAAGGATGTCCTGCTGACTGCATCGTTATAAAAAATATAATTTACGAGAATATCGGTAATCTTAAATAATACTAGCCGTTACCCGCGGTTTCACCCGCGTTCGGAATGTACAAGTCTTTGCAAAACAAAATAACATTTGAAACATATTGGTTATCCTATAAAACATTTTTATTTTTTTTAACCACCCTATTTAACTATATATCCACCAATATTGAATTTATTTCATCCTAACTACAACTGCTTATGGGCCATCCTATTTAACAATTTTATTCGACATTTTATTGAATCACCTTGTATAACTGTAACTTTACTTCGCCCTGCTGTTTATTTGTCATTCTATGTAACTTTTTTTAACATCTGACTATATCTTTACTCCACATTATATTTCAGGTAAGAAACTTCTTATAGTTTACGCTATATAACAATTATTTCTGATATTTTTTGAGCCCCCTTGTAAAGTATAATTTCCCTCCGCCTTATGTTTTAATCACCCTTTATATGCAACTGGTCTAACATTGTGTTAAACATACTCAATATCTAGAATATTGCTTCGCCCCATATTTCAGTTCAGTACTCCATATAGTAGGATTTAAAATTTTTGATTCACCCTAACGGAAATGCCTGTGGAAGCCTTGTTGTGTAACAAATGTAAAAACACAGTTGAGCACCCTAACACCAAAAAATTATTTAAACACTCACCCAAAGTGCAACTGCAGCTGGAAGATATAAGCCCATCGAGTTTGGCCCCGTTTGATTCCTCTTAACGAGGGTCTGATGATGGAACTGGTAGGTGGTCGAAGGAAATCAGCAAATAAGCGATACAATAGCGTCGAGTTTGATTCGTTTTAATGGGTGGCTGTTTTTGATGGATGGTGAGTTGTCGTGGTTTGGTGGACGTTTGTTATGAATGTGAATTCTGTTTTTGATTGCCAAGCCAATGCCAAGGTAAGCACGTGCCGAAGGCTGAATGGTATGAGGGTCTATAAACATGTCATATCGCTAATGTTTCCCGTCAGGATATCAGGGCCTCTAGAAGGATGTACCGTTTGTGAGAACGATATGAACAAAAAATAACAAAGAAAGTTTAGAGAAGGCAAAATTGAAGCGACAGGAGAAGATTGTTAATGAAAGCGATGTCCACAAGTGACAACGTTTGAAAAAAAAAAAACAGTTTACCTGTAGCTAAACATAGAAAAAGGGAATCGTTGGAACAACGCACTATTAGACGAGATAACGATAGAATATAGATACAGGAGAGAAGAGAAAATGAATCACCTGAACAATGTGCTCTCAGGATAGATAACGTTAAAATACGTACACAAGAGAGAAGAAAAAATGAAATATAAGAAGAACACTTGGCCAGTATCGAAAAGCATAAAATGCTCAGGCAAGCAAGTCAGTTAATACAAACGGCAGAGGAACGTGATTGTAACAGCAGTGAATGAATGGCAGAAAAAACTAATCAAAGGGATATGCAACGTGGTAGCGTTGAGTACTTTAATAACGCGTCAATTACCTTTTGCCATAAAGTGTGTAATATTTGGACGAAGAGATGGGCTTATACCTGACGTTATACTACGATTGTCGCAAACATAAAAACGCTTTCTTCCTAAAATAATACCTTTTTTTTAAATTTAATGACTTATTTGGACAATATTAATTTTGTGGCAAAGCAGTACTTTTTGCTCAAGATCTTTTCGCGGTACCTGAAAAACTGCCACATATGTTGCCTAGGTCTGTAGATAACTGTGGAATAGTGATTGTTACTGAGCATCTGAAGAATTCAAATATTACTCGTGAGTTTCCAGTGCTGAGGTCTAACGTTGACGTTGCTAATGGACTTGTGACTGGAGCGATAGGTCATATTGCTGAAATTATATGGAGATATTACAGATGTGCTCAACTATAAGATAGTGAAAAACCAACGGTTCGCATAGACGCTGAAAGAAGAATGCTCCCGATTGTCTTATCTTGGGCTTCAACTGTGCAGAAAATTACTGTACTGTTATTTATCTTGGTTCCAAATTGTTAGCAGCAAGTCAAGCTTTTGTGACCGGTCTTTAGCAGGTCTTCAAATCGAAGAACTTGACTGCTTCTAGTTGACTCTGATGAAACCTTGGAATATTGACGCATTAAGTGAAATGAGTAGAATCAGAAATGTTACAAACAAATAACGAGTAGTTTCATAACTAATTAATATGTATAGTTATTAAAATATAAAATACATTTTAAGTGTTCAAAACAACACATTGTGAGCGTACTACATGCTACATAGGGGAAAAACGCTGCTACGGTCTCTGAACTATGCCATAGTCAATTTCGCATAAAAATTACTAAAAAGTTAAATAAAACAATTTTTTAGTTCTATTTATTAACAAGTAATCAAAGCTTGTTTTATTTTTTTCGTAAACAAACTTAGATGTACGCCTATGATAGCAATAATCTTTGGAAGCTCTCGCAGTTAATTTCTCACTGCCAGAGAGCAGATAAATTTGTTTGGAGAGAACTGTGAAGATCTGTTTGCTTGCTTTTCGTCTGCAGCGAACATTAGATTGAGGTATTTCAGTAGTACAGGGTTATCAATTTTATGGATTTTCCTCTGATTTTAACCCTTTCTAAAAGGTGAAAAGGTATTTTTGTTTTGTATTGGCCAAAGGAAAATTGTAAAATAATCTATAATAAAAAATAACTCAGGTAATCAATCAGTCATCAAATGAATAAATTTCTTGGTACTCATTTACAGCTATATGTAAGTAACTTGTTTTACCACCTCAAGTAAGCAACTATTTAAACATTAGTTAGTATCGTATTCCCTTTTTCATGATTACATATTGTTTTAACCCATTGAGACTAGATTTTTTTAAGGCAAGAAAAAATATTTATTGATATATCTTGTTCAAGAATGAACATATTATCAATATTATTATTTTCCATAGGGTAATTTTCTTTGTTTTTTTATTTTAGAGAGAAAAAAGTGTGTATAAGTATGCACAATATGTATTAATGGTAAACTTTTTGGTATAAAAAATATATTTAGAAAACAACCCCAACAAACTATCTTCTATGATACATGACAAAGTAGAGATCCTTTCTTTTTTAACACACACTTGGTATTTTTCGCAGAAGAAATGCGTTTTTTCGTTGCTTTAAACGAACTTTGGGAAATTTCAGGCAGCCTATAGCTATATGAAGCTCAAACAGACTTTGGGTATCATTAGCATCTGTGGGTCTGTTTTTTGGTTTAGCATAAATATTGGTGAACTCTGCCATTTTTTGAAACTACAGTTCGTCTACACAAATTTCAAAATAATCAAAATAATGCAAGGGACTCAAATCTTTTCCATCAATTGGAGAATGGTGTTCTTTGGCATCTTATTCCCAAAGCATAAAGGAATTTTGAAAATCTAGCCGATTCAATTTGACGGACTTCTTTTTTGGTTATTACGTCACTGAAATCTGGTCCTTCTGGTGTCCCAATGAATATCAGTAATGGTAGGTCGTCTTCATCATCCCAATGACTTTCAGGATTTTCAGCTGTTACTTAGATAAATATCAGAATAAATTTCCAAAAACGATTTTTGAGACTCAATGTACATATGTGCATAATTGTGACCATTAACGAAAAGGCGCTGATCCACCATTAATGAAATAACATTATTGCAAAAATACTGTCTTATGTCATTGTTTCGATCTTTCACCTAAATCATAAGAAAACATTTTAAATATATCGAAGTAACTAAATTATTATTTTATATTTTTATTGACTTACGTCTAATGTGTGTCATCATTATAGCAGGTAACTATTGAAAATGATGTATTTCCAATAAGATGGCAGCACTTGTATCATTAACCTATGTAAAATATTTTCATTATTATGCCCATTCAGTCCAAAGTTTGGTAGATTAAACTTCTTTACGAAAATTGAATTTGATAAAATTGTGCACATTTTGCACATAGGGTTTTCAAGCCATACCCTCGGCTTGGATGTTTATGACGGCCTCTACCTCCAAAGGCCGAACCAGTTTCCTTCAGCCAGGAAGAGTGGAGTCAGACTTTCAAGCGTTCTTGACTGGTATGAAGAAACTACTTGAATGTCATAAAGAACTGGAACAATAGGTGCCTGTTTTCGTTGAGTAGGGACTGGACTTTTTCAACGAGACAGAAGACTGACGCTACCTGAACGATTATCAACCACGGGTAGCTAATAATACAACCACCAGTTAGCATAAGGAAGCGAATGATGAATCACCCTTCACCAGCCCCCAAGACAGTATCCATCCGGAGATTTTGCCGAGATAGCAACAGCCTAGTCATCAGGGGCATCATCAATGGTCGAGCAATCACCAGCCGCTGATGCCGCTGTTGCCATCGACAGGTCCCGGTTTTGAGATCATCTAAAGTCCGACCAGCTAACAACAATATGCAGCTAAGAACAGTCACAGGGGAGTCCATACAGGGTGAAACAGATATAGTACTACAGTTAGGGGACAACAGAATCCGGCATAGGGTCTTGGTAGTGCATATTGAGGATCATTTTATACTGGGTATGGACCTAATTTGCCAAAATGGGTTCATATTCGACCGCAGATATGATGTTCTCCGTTTCCTAAATTAGGAATTTGACCCGGTCCGTGAACAGCTCAGCGACCATAAAAATTGTAGCAAAATCCTCAACCAGAACGCCCGGAAGAACTGAATAAATTATGCTTGGGCAGCTAGAAAGAAAAATATTTTCTAAAACAGTTTGTCTACTATTTGACACACCTTACACCAGAGGAACAGTAGAAAACCAAGCAGATCACTGGCAAATTTTTAATAGTCATTTGGTACTACGTGTCGTACATCCCTCATCCAGTACAGAATAGATACAGGGAAAGCTCAAGCCATAAGAATACCACCTGATTACAGAAAAATTGAACGATGTCACAAAGACATCTAGCTATTCAGTCCATCAAATCGATGACACACTGTCCACACTAGCATGGTTCAGTTGGTTCTCCGCACTTGACCAAAATAGTGGATATCGGCAGTTTGGATTACATGAAAACGATAGAGAAAAGACAGCGTTTTCCACAAGTAAATGGCTATTACAGTTCGCTGTCATGCCCTTTGGATTATGTAATCCTCCAGCTACATTTATGAGGTTAATGGAGTGTTTATTGAGCGGGTTGACATGGACGACATTCTGGTCATAGGTCGGTGTCACACATTCAATTATCTGAACGCAGTATTTTCTAGAATTATGAACGCCAACTCGAAATTCAACCCAAGAAATTGTTCCATGTTCCAAAGAGCCATCCATGATTGACCGGTCCTGAGAGACAAGCATGAACTACGAAGCTTTTTGAAGCCCTGTTACAGGCGATTTAATGAGGGATTTGTCACCATTGCGGCAGTTCTACATCGACAGACCACTGAATAAGAGATCTTCCGTTGGAATCATGATTGTTCAATTTAGACACCGACGCCAGCAACATAGCTTTGGCGGCCGTTCTATTCCATGTGCAAGATAGTGAAGATCGAGTACTGCAGCCTTGGATTCTCGAAACTGGAAAAGAAATATTGTGTCACCAGAATATTTTTATGGTCGATATTTCCTAATTAGAACCGATCATGCCGCCCTCAAATGGCTGTTGGACATGAAAGCACCCGGAGGGAGAATTGGCCAGGTGGATAAAGAAATTACAGCAATACAATTTGCATAAGAATGCCGATGTCTTGTCAAGAAGACCTTATAGAGCAGAATGTGGACATTGTCTGAAAACAGAAGAACGAGAGGCAACATCCACCTGACAGGTTCTACTACAGTTGAACTAAGATTGGACAACGGAACAATGTAACCAGGAGCAAATGACAGACCCAGGCATGGAAACAATTCTTTCACTCAAGAAGGGAAGAGTTCACAGGCTACGATGATATGAGGTATGTAGGTACTCGGAAGTCCTGGATTTATTATGGGCTCAATGGGACTCTAAGAGTGAGAATGGAATGTTACAGAGAATTTGAGAAACCATTGACGTCAGAGAAACCAAGTCCCAACTGGTGTTCCCGTCGTCCTGACCAAAGCACATAATGGGATTTCTGGAGGTTATTTTGGTATGAACAAAACTTTGGATAACATTCGCCAACGGTACTTCTGGGTAAGTTACTTCGAAGGCGTAAGAGCTTGGTGCTGGAAATGTGACAACTATGCAACCAGTAAAGGCCCGAAAATTCGGAATAAGGGCAGAATGCAGCAATACAGTATATGTGGGCGTCCTATTTAAGAGGATCGTAATTGATGCCGCCTGTCCATTTCCTGAGTCTGAGAGGGGAAACTTCAGTAAATGTCCTGAGCCATGTGCTATTCTCAATCAGAAGGCTACCACGGTAGCTAAGGTGCTTCTAGCAGAGTTATTCAGAAGGTT
Source organism: Octodonta nipae (assembly GCA_034190945.1). NCBI lineage: Eukaryota > Metazoa > Arthropoda > Insecta > Coleoptera > Chrysomelidae > Octodonta > Octodonta nipae. The sequence continues at coordinate 67,842,212 of CM067217.1, read as the reverse complement.
TGGTGTCCCGTTGGAGTTACATTTAGACCAAGGGAGCAACTTTGGGTCAAGTGTGTTACAGTAGATCTGTACGATATTGGGTATCAAGAAAACGAGAACCACACATTTGCATCCTCAGCCAGACGGAATGATTCCGATCGTGACGATCATAATTAAAAAAGGGGGAGGGGCAGTGTTATAAAATTTATTTTACGCTGGCAAAAATTAAGAAACCTAAATTAATCATTCAGATAAAAACAACACAAAAACTTAAAAACCGGCTGAAATAAAAAAGAGCAACATGACGGTAGCCTCGAAAATTCAATGGATATAAAAAAACTAATGTTGGCGTGATTCAGAAGTCGAATACCATCTAACTGGCACACAAGAAGACTGAAAAGTTCTTCGGACGATTGAATTGTTTATAAGACGGTGACTATTTTATGCGAGGCAGTTCGGTTTGCAAACAGCTTCAAGCATTCCAGCTGATAGTATTAGTCATTTGTTAGAGTTCATTTTGATCAAAACAAAGACATTTAATTGAGAGAAATTTTTAGTATTATATACATAAAGAAGTAGTTTTCATGGAAGCTGCCTCAACAATCAAATGTTTCGATTAAAGTTGATATCGGTACAGCAAGTATTTTAAACTGAAATATTTCTGGTGTGTACTAAGATTTGAGAAGATTACAATAAGTTGTTTTCAAGTTCTGGAGATCTGTTCTCTTATTGATGCTATTTTCCTGATTATTGATGCAAACTATCTCAAGAAAATTTCATTTGAACACGTTGCTTTGTGAAGTTAGTACATGGGGATTGTCAAAATCAGGCATGTGCATGTGTGCACTTTTTTAGGCCAATGTCACTTTTATGGGATGTTATCCTGTGTTTGAGGTTTCTAGAGGTTTGTCCAATATAAGAGGATTGGCAATCTTTGCAATCAATTTTGTAGACAACATTAGTTCTCATCAGGGTGGGAGTCTTGTCTTTCACTTTGCTAAAAAGGTCACTTGATTGTTTTAATAGATTTGTGGGCGAAGAAGATATTTCGTTCGAAATTGAAAACTTGCCGGATTTTTGGGGTAATATCTTTAATATACGGAATAGAAACATAATTGACCTTGATATTGTTCGAGCTTGAATCATTGGCAGAAGATATTCTCGGTCGCAATCCATCCACCATGGATACCTGTGGGTTCAATTGGTTTAGAAGTTTGGCAGGATATGCATTGTTCAATAGAAGTTGAAACAGGATTTGTAAATTTTTGTCCCTGAAAGATGGATGAGAGACTTCGCAAACTCTTCTCTTCATGCCATTGACGAAGTTAGTTTTAATTTTTAAAGGGTGGTGCGAGTGGAAGTTGATAAATCTACCTGAACTAGAAGGGTTTTACATACCAATCCATTTTCAAGCGATTGTCCACATCCCTTATAACTCTAGTGTCTAAAAAGAGGACACTCGAGCGATGATCTTCCTCCTCAATTGTGAACTGCAAGTATTCATTATAGTTGTTGAAAACCTATAACAATTCGGTATTACCTCCCCTCGGTAAACAGCAGATAATGTCGTCGACAAATTTTCTTAGGAATGGCATAGAAAAACTTAGTTTGGATAGACACTGAGTAACAAGGTCATCCATTATGAACTGGGCAATTATGGGGGACAATTTGGAACCCATCGGAGAGCCGAAAATCTGTTTATAGGAAACCGCATTATAAGAAAAGACAGTGGAATCGAACACAAATTTAACTAATTTGATGAAATTATTCTTGCTAATGCTGGTATGAGTTGAGATAGAATTCCAATGAAGTTGTAAACTATGTAAAGCCAAATCCATGGAGATGTTGGTGAAAAGGGATTCAACATCCAAATTGGCTATAACATGCTCTGGTGGTAAAGCAAAGTTATTATATAGTCTAGAAAATGTATCAGAATCCTCTGTATAGTACTCATTGTTTATGTTATAAGCCAGGTTTAGAACGTCCACTAAGAGACCAGCAATACCCGACACCGGAGAGTCAATCGAAGAAACTATGGATCTTAGAGAAAGAGTAGGTTCTTGGATCTTAGGTAGGGCATAGAATTTTGCACAAACTGCATTGTAAATTGAATAAATTTTAGCCTTTCTATCATCTAGTTGCCCACACTTTTTTAATTCAGAAATCAGTTTGCAAGCTTTCTGTTGTAAAGTGGACGTGGGATCTCTTCCTAAAACACGGTAATAGTTTTCATGCTGTAAGAGTTCGTTCGCAAGGAATATCTAGGTACTCCGGTCAATGACAGTTGCCACGTTGCCTTTATCAGAATCCATTACAAACAGGTCGGGATTGTTCTTAAGGAACTGTCTGGTTGCCTTGAATAAATCATTCAAATAGTTGAATCGGTTGGAGTTACTGTTAAAATGGTTGGTGAGAATATTTGTGATTTTGGAAGCGAATATGTTTTGTAACTTTTTATTCTGGACAAATTGTAGAACATAGTCTATATCCGATAAATATTTACTAATAGAAAAATCCGATCGAGTGGGGACGATACAAAACTTGGGGCCTAGAGAGAGAAGCTGAACCATCTCTGTGGGAATAGGGGTGTTAGAGAGGTTCTTAAACCAACCATCTTTGACTTTGATTGAGAAATATTGTTTACGATTATGAAGAGCATTGAATTTTTTGAGGTTAGTGGTTTTGACTTTTTGAAAAACCCTGTTATAGCTAACAGAGAGTCTGTTTGCATATTCATGAACCACAAACTCAGGTATTAATTGTATTAACTCATTGACACTTACTTCTAACCTCGAGATGGTTGCATTAACAATCATAATCTCTAAATTCAGTAATTTCCTATTGAAACTTTGTACACAATTGACCACCATTTGTCCTTGTCCTCCATCTTGATATTGAAAGAGCTGTAGAATATGCTTGGTGTTATTATGGATGTGTGCAGGAGTTAGGTCTTTTTTCCTATAATTGAGCAGAAATACCCTCCCAGTCAAAAGGTGAAAGGTTCACCTTAACCTTACACCAGAAATTAGGTTATAAGACACCTCCGTAATTTTATTATAATGTAACATTTTAGTATTGTCCGTCACTTAATTTTCAAGTTACATGTAGCATTTTAATGACATATATGTTACGTGTTTATTTATGTTTGTGTTTGATGCCGTTCGTACTGTATAACTCACTACCGTAAGTTGTATATTATCTTTTTTTTGGGTACTGTATTTAACAAACCATTGTAATAACTTTTAGTATGTTTGACTGAGGAAGAAATTAAACAGATTTCGAAAGCTTTCATTAGGAAAAAGAGGTTACATATTAGTTTCCATACCATTGGCTGTTTCCCGTTACTACCACTTTATTCTTATTTCTTCAAATTTTAGTAAGTTACCGAACCTATTGAAAAAACGTTATCCTGAGAGTTACAGCCCTCTAGGATCCTTAGGGCCCATCAAAGACACAAAAAGGCCGTTTTTACCCTATATTTGACAGGTTGTATCTCGGAGCCCAATAAACCGATTTCAACTCAACTAACGTCATTTTTTTGTAATTTTAACTAGTTTCTTCAGTAAAAAGTTCAAGTCTCTAGTTAATAAAGCTGATTTTTGGGAGCATTCTAAGTAAAGTTAAAAATAAATATAATAATAAATAACGCAGCGTTGAGGTTATGGGTACTATCATGGTATCTTAGTAGCTTGTAGCGTGGTAGCAACATCAAAGCAACAAAGCAAGAATTTATATGTCCAGACCCTGAGAGCAATTCTAGATTGATGGTATAAGTCGCGACACGATACGACAAAACAGAGTCAACTATCGATCTATGTTTATACTTAATGGTCTTTGTCATGAAACGGACGCATGTAACAAGGCCATCTATGGATTCATTAACTAAATGTTCACAGCTAGCATTGTTTTGAACTAAGGCCCGAGACAGACTTAGAGCTAGGAATGATAAGAAGTTAAAAAACATGGGGATAAAGAGTTAGCACCGCGCTAAGGAAAATTTTGCTGAACGCATGCTCCATGACCTACAAACTTTATAGATTAGTAACTGCGAGCAGCTGAAGCAACTTCGGTCTAGAAGTGCCCACAATAAATACAATAAATTATTTTTGAAACCATCCCTAAGTCTGAAAACTTCGTAAGACATGGAGCATGCGCGAAGCAAAATTTCTCTTAGCGCATGTTTTTAAGCTTCTTATCCCCATTCGTATCTCGTATCTGTATCTGTCCCGGGCCTTAGTTTAAAACAAGGCTAGCTGTGAATTCATAGATGGCTGACCTTGCCTTGTTACATGCGTCCGTTTCATAGTTGACTCTGTTTTGTCGTGTCTTGTCGCGACTTATACCATCAATTTAGAATTGCTCTTAGGTTCTGGACATATAAATTATATATAACCTCAACACTGCGTTATATTATTAACATAAAATAAACATTATTTTTGGAGCAAAAGTGAGTAATGTAACTTAAAAGAAATAGTATAAAAGTAAAAATATAAAGAAATTTTTTAAAAGTAAATTGAAAATGGGTCTTAAAACTGAAGAAGTACAGGTTTTTCTGCGTTACCTTATTTAATTTTTTAATTGTTTTTTTATTTTAAATTTTGTTAAAATACGTTTTCATTTTATTTTTAATTTACTGTTTAAATCCCTTTATACTTTTACTTTTCCCCAAAATTTTGACTTTTTAAGTCATATATTTGTCCGTAATTAATTCTAATTAATTGGAATCAATGCCATTCAAACTAAAATTCCTACAGTACAAAGCGTGAGCTCTAAATTTCCAAAAATATAATGCAAAACTGTAAAAGATAAGCAAACTACATCAAAATATTTGTAATTTGCAAGGTTAAACAAAGTTCTAGGTCGTCTAGAATGGAGATAGAAGATTTTGAGAAGTAACTTCACAATTAGGTAAAATTAGCGTTTTCATAATTGATACTTTGATTTTAGTTAAGCCTTTGAATTATCATAACTGTAGTTCTAGGCTACCTAGAGGTTTGTAGGAACCCTCAAATCAAAAGTTTTAATCTTTTCTTTTAAAATCTGTAATATATAAATGTCTTCAGGGTCTCTGATTGATAGAAATAAGCCGTAAGTTTTTATTAAATTGGCTTACTTCAGTAGCAAAATACTCATTTTTTAGAGGGTTAAATGTGGTAGATAGAGGCTCGGGCAAAGAAAATCTATAATAGGATGTTATTATTGTTATAAAAAAATACCTCCAAAAAACGTTTTGTGTAATTTAAAGTTTACCAGACCAAGTACCAGCACTTTAAAAATGCGTAAAAACGCCATATTTACAAAAATTACCATTTTCAATCCGCTGTATCTCTGAATCTACTGAACTCACCACATCTCATTTTAAAGGTGTTTTTTTAACTTTTCAAATGCCACCGAGAAACATAAAATCGGATTAAAATTCGATTTGTGGCGAATTTTTGACAATGACAATTTTTTGAAATTTTTAACTTTACTTAAAATGCTCCCAAAAATCAGCGTTATTAACTAGAGGCTTGAATGTCTAAGTGTTTATTGTTATTGTTTATTTCAGAAACGTTAGATATTCTAAAAACAAAACACAATATCTCTTCTGACATCATCAAACTTGTACAACACTGTTCTTCTAACACTTATTTTTCATTTCAAGGCACTCTGTTCAAACAAGTCCGTGGGGCCCCCATGGGTTCACCTCTTTCTCCAGTGCTTGCTAACATTTTCATGGAACAAATCGAAACCCAGGCCCTAAACTCGTCTAATTTAAAACCTTCCTGTTGGCTTAGATATGTAGATGATACTTTTGTCATTTGGCCTCATGGCAGAGATTCATTAGACTTCTTCCTACAACACCTCAATGGTATACATTCTAATATACAATTTACAATGGAAATCGAGTCCGATTCTTCTCTCCCGTTTCTTGATGTCCTCATAACAAAAACCAACAATGACAGATTCTCACATACCGTCTATAGAAAACCAACCCATACCAATCGATACTTAAATGCCCAATCACACCACCACCCTGCCCAATTAAGTTCTGTAATGAAATCTTTGACTCTTAGATCCATTCGTTTAACAGATATTGACAATAGACAAAACGAACTTAATAATCTTCAACAAATCCTTCGACAAAACGGTTATCATCCGGACCACATTGCGCGTATAATTCATCAATCTCAACAACCCCCAATCACACCAACCCTGTCAGAAACAGAACAATAACATCAAAAAGCCGTACTTCCATACATTCGAGGAGTCACTGACAAAATAGCACGGATTTTACAAAGACATCAAATAAAGACTATCTTCAACACCACTCAAACTATAGGCAACTTAACCGGTAACCCCAAAGACAAAGTACCTAACGAGGATCGAGGAGTTTACGAAATCTCATGTCGCGATTGCCCACAAAGCTACATCGGTCGTACCAACAGGCGCGTTAACCATCGAGTATATGAACACTCTCTGTCAGTTCGTAAAAAAGATCCGACTTCAGCTCTCGCGCATCACCATATCCAAACAGGACACTCTATCAACTTCGAGGACAGTAGGACTATCATATCTCTCAATTCTCTTAGGGCATCCACTATTCGCGAAGCCATCGAAATAGAGAAAAGACCTCTCTGTCTAAATAGACGCGATGACAGCACTCGCCTTCCCACAGCTTGGTCCTCCGTAATTGCCAGATTAAATAAAGCAGACACGCCCACCAATACCCAACCAATCACAACACAGCCTCATCACGTGACATCTTCTTCTACCCCAGCGCTAACTATAAATAAAAGAAGCAGAGCAGACTCAAATTCAGTTCAGTTACCTAGTGACTCTTGGGGAGTAGGCAGATTGAGGCCCCGAGTTCGATCTAGACTCTGAAACTCTTTTTCACTTTTGTCTCTTGATAATGGCTCCAAAGCAGGAGTCGAAACGTCGAGTATTCAATAAATTCAGACGCGGTTCTCACCCGGGACCTAGCTTAGTTCATATATATGTATATACAGTGTGTCCTGGAAACTTTTATTATTTTTCACTTTGTGAAAATTATTACTTTTCATTAAAAGTTCTGCTTCTTTCGAAAGTATTAGTGAAATTATAAAACTTAAAAAATATTGTACAATGTTGAAAAAAATTCCTCAAGAGAATAGTATCCTAGGTTTAGAGCAAGATGTCATAAATAAATTATTCTGGGTATACAGAGGTGTGGTAAATTCAAAAATTATAAAGTGCTTTTCTAGTACCTGAAAATGTAATGTATTGCTCTTTCGCTAAGTAGTGAAAAAATTGAGTGTATTGAAAAAAATTAACATGCTGTTTGTACGGAAACATAATCTCGCCTTGTACTGACAGTAGATAATTGAAGTATTTGGTTATTTTAGTACATTGAATATTTTTCTGTTATTTTCATCATGGTGGTTAAATTAACAAAACAGGGGAAATTTAAATTGTGTCAATTGTTGCAGATAATTATAGAACCGGTCGGAAAGCGGCTCACATTTATAATAATGACATCCAGATAAACAAATAAGCTGTTACTGTTACAAATATCATGAACAAATCTAAATTCACTGGGTGTAAATTGCAAGTTTTGCAAGCCGTGGTTGAAAATTCCAAAGTCAGAGAGGAAAATGTGAAAATTTCTATTGGGTAACGTGAGAAAGTCAACAGCCAGTACGATTTTACGAGCCAATAAACTCGAACCTTGCAAATCTACATGATATATCCATACAATTTCACCTGGAGATATTAAAGTTCGTTTTCCGTTCACAACATGGTTCCAAGGAAATGCTGTAGATGATTCCTTCTTCGCCAGAACAATATTATTTACCGACGAGGCGACGAATGCAGTCCAACTGCAGTTGGTGCTGGTGGTGTGAAGAAAATCCTAATTTTCTCATAGTATGTCGCAATAAATACTCATTTAAAACAAATGTTTGGTTTTATTTTGGATAACCTAATGGTAGGGCCTTATTTCTTTGGCAAAAATTTGACAAGCCAAATTTACTTAAATTTTTTGAATTTGTTGAAATATTGTCATTAAATATCAGGCACTTTGGTATCAACACGATGGAGCACCATACTACATTGATACTCTCGATTTTTTACGAAAGACAAATCGGCAATCCCGTGGCCAGCTATGTCTCCTGAACTAACCCCGTTGGACTTTTTCTTTTTGGGAGTGCTAAAAGAAAAGGCCATTCAAACCGTCGATCCCCTAGAAACAGTTATTTTAAACAACGGTAATATACTGAACAGACTTTTAGATACTATTAACGACAACAAAACTAACATTAAAATCTTCAAATCAAAAGTACAGACTCACGTAACACTCGTGAAACAAATATCAAAATCTGTTAACATCAAATATACAGAAATTTTCGGTGACACTGAAACTCACAGTACCAACAGAAAGAAACGCGGACTCATTAATGGACTGGGATCAATTTGGAAATCTATTTCCCGTAACTTAGTTGCAACAGATGGAGAATACTTTAGTGACTCTATAATCAAAATTTCTAGAGACCAACATCAAATTGAAAACTTAATGAAACGACAATAATCTGTAACAACTTCGGTCTTTAAGAACCTTAACACCACAATACAAAAAATTCATATTTTCGGAAAATATTGAAGCAATTAGAAAGTCAATTGTGTTCATTACAGACGATCTTGCCTTTTATGAACTTCAAGCCAATGTCTTGGATTTGTGTGAAAGCTTAATGGAAAGTTACATATACATTAAAGATACTCTCAACGATGTATTAACTGCAGTCTCTTTCGCCCGTCAAAAAATTTTACACAGTTCAATTATAAACCCAGTAGATTTGGTCGATACCCTTCAGAAAATATCACAGTCACTTCATGAAAATAACTTACCACTTCTAACCTAGAAGTTCAAATGTTGCTCGATACATCGATTTAATAGAATTGGAAGCTTTTCAAATCAATACTAAAATTGATTTTGTACTAAAAATTCCCTTAGTCAATCCTGAAACTTATACACTGTACCGCCTGTATCCTATCCCAGTTATGGATAATCGAAGAGGATTTCACCATATTCTTTCAACAAAATTAAAATATATCGCGAGAGATGACGATTCGCTATTGTACGCATCTTTCGAAGACCTGAGTGACTGGAAGCCATTATCTAAATAACATAAGATCTGTTCCAAAGTTATTCCACACACCACAGACAAAGAAGCCCTTCCTTCAACTTGCAAGCCTTTAATATATTATATCGAATAGTATTCGAGTAACTAGAAGCAACAGCAGAAGGCTACGAGAATTATGCGAACCGACCTGAAGAGGGCAGATGTGACTCTGCCGAAACGTCGTCATTTTACCATCAGTTATCAACTACGCGGATGAATTCCCGGAAACCACCTAAAACATTTAGTGGCCGCGAAAACTTAAAAACAAACATATATATATATATATATATATATATGCAAAAGAATTACGGGTAGCGGCCAAAGACTAAATCAGTGTACTCTTTCTTATATGAGAGCTTTCGGAATTCTTTTAATTCCTCCGTCAGCCAAATACTGAAAAAGTTACAAATATTGTTGTTATATAGTAACAACAAGTACTATAAATGAAATTAAATGGTAATTACTAAAGTTGAGGTTCACAAAATAAAATTAGCATGTCTAGAGAATTAAACAACGTAACATTCAGTTATATATATTTGTTTTTAAGTTTTCGCGGGCACTAAATGTGTTAAGTGGTTTCCGGGAATTCATCCGCGTAGATGATAACTAATCCCTGCCGGGATCGATGGTAAAATAACGACGTTTTGGCAGAATCACATCTACCCTCTTCATGTCGGTTCGCGTAATTCTCTTAGCCTTCTGCTTATGCTTCTAGTTGCTCGAATAGCGTATTAGAGTTTTTACCTAAAAATTGGTTTTAGGTCATCATTTTTCATATATTACAAGTATAACGTTACGGATCTGTTTTGGCACTTTTTCAAACATATATTTTTGACATTCTAGCTAAAAGGTTCATGTTACGTCATAAATTTTATTAATACAATAAAATTTTAACTGACCTCTAAACCTTCATTCAGATAAAATACATTTTATTAGCTAACTAGAGACATATCATAGTCCGGGTAAGTAACATTTTGACGTCAATAATTTCCTCTCGGTCAATACTTTCTGAAAAGCTTTATTTAGTTATCCCATGAAGAGCCGCAAAAGCCCATGGTGGTTGGGTTAGGGGAGCGCCCCAATCCCGAAGTAAAAAATTATTTTAATTGATTTCCTACCGTTTGAAAAATTGTCAAACAACAGTTTGAGCAAGACTCTGACAAAAAAAACGTGAGCTGACTGGTTGCAACATAGTGGATTCCATGTCAGCTGCGTGATAAATTAAAAAAATCAGTCATTTGCTCTCCCACCCAATGTATACAAGCTGACGTTCACGGTGCTCATGGGATAGCTAAAGAAAGCATTTTACGAAGTATTGGACGAAAGGAAGTTGGTCGTTCAATTCTGTCACCGTCTCCTGGACTAGCATTGAAACCACCACAACTCACAAACAAGGGCATCTCACACAAACAAATACATATATTAGGTTTATTTTTGTCTGTATTTTTACTCCCTAGCCTACATCGCCTTACATCTTAAACGGGTGATTTACATCATTTTTATAATTTACTGCCAATTTATGGTTATTTTTTAAATGTGTAACATTTCGTAAATTTCCCGTTTCTTGTTACTGTGCTCGGCTCTTATTACGTTTTTATTTTAGCATTCAAAAGAGTGTTTTTGAGTTTTCTCCTGATTTGTTAGAGCTGTTTGGTTTTTCTGTGGCATTTCTGTGCGTTATTTTTAAGATATTGGGAGGTTTCTACGACTTATACACCATTACAAACCTTGCAAAGTACTTCATAAACGATGTTTTTAGTGTCTTAGATTTCAACTTACTAAAGTTTTCTGACAAGTTCTGTCATCTGTGGCATATAAATAGCTGAAATTGCGTTGATAGGCTCATCATATACGGTAAGGATAAAAATCTTTTGTTATTTGTTTTTTTGGCCCACGTGATATGTGATAGTCTTTCCTTAAAAATTTTATTAACGATTTTATATGGGTAGCCATTAGCCTTAGCATCTGTGGCCTTAATAAATGCATGTTATCTGAAAATTCTGTCGGAAAGTTTTGTAGTTCTGTCTGTGAGTTTTATTATTACTATTATTTTTAATTATTTTTAATCACATTCTTTTTCCTAAGCTACAATTATTTAAAACATTATAGTTCAATACATTATTGTTTGATAGTGATAAACTAGTATTTTTCAAATCATTACCGATTTATGTTATATAGTTCGTTTAATATAAGAAATATCGTACCTTCATTTTATTTGTTTTTTGAAATCTTTTCAATCCTTAGGTATTATATAGTAAACTGAACTAATCAAGGTAGTAAAAAATCAACAATCTAAAATATATATATTTGCCATTGTTAAAATGATCTCACATTAATAAATTGAAAGAAACCAAATAAATGGCTTTGGTAAATACTCATAATAATACAGCTGGAATAAAACAATACAGAATCCTTATAATAGAATCTCTATGATTCTGAGCGAAATATCAAAATATCAGTACTCCTTTGAACAGACTGTACAACGAAAGCTTAAATTGCGAAAACCCGGATTTAAATTGAATGTGTTGGAATATAAAATACGGAACGTGTCGTTTCTGAGCCGTAAGTCCTTTCTTGACTCTAATTTAAAATCCTATTCGTTTTGTGATTCGAAATAGAGAGCTCAGCGGTGCCACGCGGCGGGCCCAACATGTCTCATGAAAGCTTCAGAAAGTATAATAATAATAATGCTTTCGGGAGAACAGCTCTTGACTCTTATTTTTAGTTTTTGTCATTACATTTTAAATTGTAGGCTATATGATTGAGCACAGATATTTGTTTTTAGCGTTAGGCATATATGTTTTATTTGTTTTAATTTATTGTTTTCAACGATATGTATATATATATATATATATATATATATATATATATATATATATATATATATTATATGAGAAGTGCACTAACTTACAATTTATACGTTAAAGTTACCATAGGTGTTTGAACCGTAATTGACTTCACACAAGTATCATATTACAACTTCCTAGAATTCTTAGAAATCACGTAGACGCTTTGTTCACATGAAAACTGATGACATAGCGTCAGCATTTTTACGTTATAAATGTAACCGAAAACAATTCTCAGAGTTCATTATCTTCATATAACTTCATACCTATAATAAGTCTTTGTAACTTAAACATATTAATTTTTTGTAATAAATATATTTTTTAAAAAGTGAATTTAGTGAAACCAAATCTAAAAGTGGCGCAGTCAGTAGGATATTCCAGACGTAATTAGAACAAGAAACAGTCTAACTAATTACGGTGGTTTCCTAACCTTCGCGGATACAAAGAACCTACTTGGACACCAACTACCGAGCTCAACAAGGGAACAAGCAGCAGCTAACCAGTGTTCAGTGACGGATAGAACAAGTCCTATGATAGGAATAATCACGTAAGCGTTTAAAAAAAGTTACAATATTTAATAATTGTTGAACAAACAGTTCTATCATTTTTTCCTATTTTAAACGAACCATCCTAAATATTTACCCAAGAACGAATTTTGATATTTTATTTTGATAGTTTAAGATATTCTAAATATTTATTTACGTTTATACCTTTATTTAATTTATACTTATTTTAGAACCAGTAACAAAAATTTATTTCTCATATTTTTCTTCATTTTAATTACAATCGCAATTATTTACTTCGCTTTTCCCAAGCTTTGTATTTTCCTAATATTGCACAATCTTGAGTAAAATTACAAAATGCCAGAAACTAGAGCTGTAGCACAAAATGTAGAACCCTACAAGCTCTCAGAAATTTTCGCCATTATTCCCGAATACGATGGGAATCCAATATTTTTAAACACATTTATCTGTTCTTGCAATACCGCATATAATATGGCATCTGATAATCAACAAGTTCTGTTAATTCTCCACATTAAGAATAAGCTCCGTGGACGAGCGGCTGAACTAGTTAATTCACGTGACCCCAGCCATTTAGCAGATATTCAAAGTCTATTAGAAAACCATTTTGGAGATCCAAGGGATCTCTCCGCCCTTATTCAAGACCTACAAAGAATGAGGCAATTACCCAACGAATCTCCATTGACATTTTCAGCTAGGCTTCAAACACATCAAGCAAAAATGTTATCAGCTGTCAATAAACAAAATTTAACTGTAAAGGAGAAACAGGCCCAGATTGACTTAATTGAGTCAATGGCTCTAACTAGCCTACTTACGGGTCTAGAGCCGAAAATTGGCCAAATTGTGCGAGCCAGTGATCCCAGAGATATCCTGACCGCCATTTCCCGTATTAAAAGAGAATTACAGTTGTTTAATCTAGAAACTCAAAAATTCTCAGTCAACCGAAATGCACCCCAACCGCCTCGTAAACCGAATAATGGTCCACCCCCAAAACAATGTTCGTTTTGCAAAAAGATCGGACATTTCAGCAGCGACTGTCTCATCAGAATGAGACAATCCCAGACTAACCAAAATTTTCACCCAAATTACTCGGGCCATCGCCCATATTATGCGAATCAGTCTGCTAATCAACCTACGAATTTTAATAATAGGCCTCAGATTTCTCACCAACAACAACAACCCTCAACAAGTAGACCAACCCCAACTTCTAGTAATTTCAGACCAAATCCGAGTTTTTTCAAACAACAACAGAAAACTCATCACTTAAACAACGAACAATTCGATCCGTATGAACATAACTATGATTTTTCTTACAATGAGCAACAGAACTTTCAAACACCAACTGAATACAAAACCGTACCAGACTATTATTACCCTGATACACAAAAACACGACAAATTCGAATATCATTCCAGCGAAAATGTTTATAATGATAATTATAACCAACAATACGATGAATATTACGATAGCGAACAGTTTTCTTCCCGACAAAATTTTCAGACTACCCCGGTAGAAACAAAACCTCCCGATCACGAGATCTCCGATCTCCAAACACAAATTCAAACGATGAACTTGGACGATTTCAATCCAAACCTAAACTTTCCAGAACAGAATTTTCTGTAAGGCCACTTCTCTCTCGGTCAATTCGAAAAACCTTTACTACATCACCGACTCTTCCAATACATACAAACTCCTTATTGACACCGGAGCAGGACTATCAATATTTAAGCCCGAAACTTGCCAACGATTTAAACAACGATTTCCCGAAAACGTAGTCATCCAAGGAATCACTGATCAGAAAATCTTAATAAACGAATCCACCCTTGTACCTTTCAACGTCGCCGACCCACACAAGGTATATATTTGCAACATCGACATTGAATTCGACGGATTACTGGGTTCAGATTTCCTTGAACATTATAACTGCGTTATAGACTTTAACAGCAAACAACTTGTGACTAATTTTAAAACTTTACCTCTCTACAAAGTTACGGATGATACTGTCATGCATACTCAGAACCCTTCAACTTTCAATAACTGCATCCCTGTTAATACAATCTCTATAGAACCCCGAACAGAACAAATATGTAAATTAAAATGTAACCTCACTAATACGGAGGCTTTCCTATCATCCGCCGAAATAGAAAAAGTTTATCTTCCCCGTGCCCTTGTTAAAATTAATGAAAAAGGCGAATTTCTTACTTCAGTTTTAAATGCAAATGCTATCCCCAAAACTGTTAATTTCGACAATTTGGAACTCGAACCGATAACCAATTTTTCCGTAAACATTCTTTCCGAAAATTACTCACAAAACTTAACCCAACCTGATAGACGAACTACAATTATGGAACAACTTCGTTTAGAACATCTGAACGATGAGGAAGCCGAACTTATTTCTCAACTTTGCCTCGAATATTCCGACATATTCTATTTAGAAGGTGACCAACTGACCTTCACAAACGAAATTAAACATTCAATAGACACTAATAACGCGAAACCCTCTTTCACAAAGTCATATCGGTACCCACAAATACACAAACAAGAGGTAAAAAGTCAGATATCGAAGATGCTTGACCAAGGCATTATACGTCCGTCTAATTCGCCATGGTCATCCCCAGTTTGGGTAGTTCCCAAAAAACTAGACGCATCTGGTACCCAAAAATGGCGTGTCGTCGTCGATTATCGTAAACTAAATGAACTTACTGTTGACGACAAATACCCCCTACCGAACATTTCGGATTTACTTGACCAACTTGGCAAATGCCAATACTTCACCACCCTCGACTTAGCTTCCGGGTTTCACCAAATCGAAATCGATACTAAAGACATCCAAAAAACAGCATTCACAGTTGATAATGGTCATTTTGAATTCGTTAGAATGCCCTTCGGTCTTAAAAACGCTCCATCCACCTTCCAAAGGGTAATGGATAATATTCTTTTAGGTGTTCAAAACGAGAGATGTTTAGTCTATATGGACGACATAATCGTTTATTCTCCGACTATACATGAGCACATAGCCCGACTTTCTGAAGTTTTTAAACGATTGCGAAAAGCTAATCTAAAGATCCAACCCGACAAATGCGAGTTTCTTCGCAAAGAGGTCGCGTATCTTGGCCACCTTATAACTCCCGAAGGCGTGAAGCCTAACCCCTCAAAGGTAGATTGTATCTTAAATTTTCCCCAACCAAAAAACCCAAAAGATATCAAGTCCTTCTTAGGGTTAGCTGGTTATTACAGGCGATTCATCCCCAATTTCGCCAAGATTTCGAAACCTTTGACAAAATTACTTCAAAAAGACGTACCTTTCCAGTTCGATTCAGAATGCGTCAAATCTTTTGACGAATTAAAAAGAGCCCTTACTTCTACCCCCATACTCATATACCCTAATTTTGAAGAGCCATTTATTCTTACAACCGACGCCAGTTCATTTGCTATCGGCGCAGTGCTCTCTCAAGGCCCCGTAGGTAAAGATTTACCCATAGCCTATGCCTCCAGAACTCTCTGCAATGCTGAAACTAAGTATTCAACCATAGAACGAGAACTCCTTGCAATAGTGTGGGCGGTTAAACACTTTCGTCCGATAATTTTTGGCCGTAAGTTTTTACTTCTGACCGATCACCGTCCGTTAACTTGGCTGTTTTCTATAAAGGATCCTGGAAGTAGACTTGCAAGATGGCGCCTTAAGCTCGAGGAGTACGACTATCAAATAATTTACAAACCTGGCAAAGTAAATAAAAATGCCGACGCTCTCTCTCGCATTAAAGTTAACAACTTTAATGAATACATATCATTTCAAGCAAACAATCACCTAACACCATTTACAGTACTCCCAACAAACGAAACTGACGATGACTCACAAGAACCCCAGACAAGAAGTCCCATTAATCTCCAACAAATCTCTGAAGAATTTAGAACTTTCGTCGAGCGATATCAAACCGTCTCGCTCATAGATTACGACAAAATTCAATTTTCTAATTGCCAGCTCTTAGACCGAGAAAACAAAAACATCTTAGTATTTCCCCAAGGCTCTCTCATGAAAGATTTTCACCATGACATCATCGAAGACATTTTCGAGGAAAATGCTGATTTCCGTACCCCTAGAGTAAATGTCTTTGCTAGCAAAAGTGTCAGAAAAAGACGTTATTACATCGTCCCTCTCCCTTCTGACCCAGAAGTAGTCAACGAAATTCTTTTCGCATCTTTGTATAATAGTAGAGATGAGTTCACTGAAAACCAAGTATTCTGTGTCGAGAATAACATTGAACTGCCCATTTTGGAAATGCTTTCGTTTATTTTTTCCGAAATCGATATCAAATGGAAAGTTTGCCAAAATATCGTCCAAACGGTTGAGAAAGACCAAATACCTATCATTCTCGACCAATTCCATAACGGCAAAAATAATATACACCGAGGTATCAATGAAACTATCCGCAGAATAAAAGAAAAATACAATTGGCAAGGACTGACTAAGGACGTTGACAATTTTATCAAAAACTGTCAAACTTGCCAGAGAGCAAAAGTTTACCGGAAAAATCTCGACAGCCCACTTGTCATTACTGAAACCCCACGGACACCCTTTGAACGTGTCAACATCGATATCCTAGAAGTCCCAACAAAAAACTACGCATTGACTATCAGGGACGAACTAACAAAATTCTCTCAGGCCTACCCCATAACTGACAAATCCGCAAAAACCGTTGTTAGTACGTTAGTACTATATTTCCAACACTTCGGTACCCCATTACGGATACACTGTGATTATGGCAGGGAATTCGACAACGCTCTGATGAGAGATTTGTGTAAGCTATATCAAACTGTCCTATTCTAGTGTGGGACATCCCCAGTCGAATGGTTCATTAGAACGATTCCACTCGACCTTACTAGACATGATTAGAATCCACAAATTAGAAAATCCCGATGAACACCCCTTCAACATCCTTCCTTATGCAATCATCGCATACAACAACTCCGCAAACAAAACTCACGGTTTCACTCCTTACGAACTTGTTTACGGACATACTTCGAGTAGGACTCCTGAAACTCTATACAACCAACAATCATTGATAACTAAATACATCCGAGATCTCAACAACCGTATCACACACTATTATAAAATCGCTCGTGAAAGAACAGAAGTTCAGAAGCACAAAGCGAAAGCCCGATTCGATAAACATGTTTCCGAAAATCTCCCGAATTATCAAATAGGCGATAAAGTCTATATCAAGGAATCCCAAATCAAGGACAAACTCCAAAATAAATTCAATGGTCCTTTCGAAATCCTGGAGATTCACAAAAATTCCGCGACATTACTAAATCCAAAAACCAAACAAAAAACTAAAGTAAATTTCGACAGGATGAAACCGTTCTCAGAAAGTTAATTTCTGTTTCAGGTTGTGCCTGCTGTTCGGATCAGCAGTAGCCCAATATCAAGTCGAACCTATAAATAACACATTAGGGATATACTACCACAACGAAGCCCAAATAACAGTTTCTAACAATAAATGGACACTTTTGGTCCACAAAAATATTTCGGCCCTCGAACACGTTTTCACGACAAATAATAGACTTTTACAAACACTTATCGAAACTGTTAACTATAAATCTTTCGCAATGAATTACTTCCGCTCAGATGTACAAACTCATATAAATCTCCTAAACCAAATATCCACCACAATTAAGGACAAACTTATCGAAATAAATATGGACACCAAAAGACCAAAACGCGGCATACTTGATGGCGCAGGTACTCTTTTCAAAGCAATTACCGGAAACTTAGACGCGGATGACGGTAAATATTTTACTGATAGTATCACTAGGCTCAATCAAGGTCAATTACAAATAGAAAATTTACTCAAAAACCAAATCAGTGTAACTACCTCTGTCATTAAAAACTTCAACGAGACCGTCCAAAAACTGCAAATTGACGAAAAACTCTTTAACAGCAATATGAAAAAACTAGAAACTACAATCGGAAAAATTAACGATAAAGTCGGCTATATCGAAACGAAACTTATGTTGCTCGAATTATGCGAGAAACTAATGGAGAATTACCTTTACTTGGAAGATAGCCTAAATGATGTGCTAAATTCAATTACTTTCGCGCGTCTTAAAATCATACACACATCTATTTTAACGCCCGAACATCTCATTACGGCATTGCAAGAAATATCGCAAAACCTAATAAAAAACAATCTTCCACTACCAATAAAATACTCAAGCATTGGACAATACTTGGAAATTATCGAGTTAGAAGCTTTCCAAACAAACTCTGATCTTATTTTTGTCTTAAGAATTCCATTAGTAGAACAACAACCATACACCCTTTTCCGATTATACCCTATCCCAATTTACGATGACAGAACTGGATTACATCACCTTTTGTCTTTTACTCAAAAGTACCTCGCGAAAAACGCAGACTCTTTAATGTTTATTTCAATCAAGGACTTGAGCGCGTGTAAACCGCTTGCTATCGGAAGAAAATTGTGTCCCGACCTATACGCCTATCCTATAGACTCTAACGCACCGTGCGAGGTGCAACTTCTGAAAAGTATTCAAAATGTGCCGGACAATTGCAGGAGTGCAGTAATTTTTAGTCAGGGTTACAGTGTCCAAAAACTTGAACAAAATATGTGGCTTGTCGTGACCTCCGAACCTTTACGTGTTGTGGTGAGTTGCAATCAAAAGAACTCAACTACTTTAACTCTAGTGCGCAACTCCATTCTAAAACTTCAATCGGAGTGTAGTGCCTTTGTAGGTGTTACTAAGGTCCAGGCTGAGTCTGGAAAAGAAACAGCCCTTTCCGAAGTCTATCACACAGTTACAGTACCTTACAACTGTTGCGATATAGTTCCAGAAAAGGTACAAATTCCCGAGCTGAAACCCTTCGACATAAGCAGCATCAACGTGGAGGAACTGGACGTTGCGAACCATAAGTTAGAACAGTACTCCAGAGACCTAGATGGTCTTATAAATCAGCCTTTCTTAACCAAGAACATCTCTTGGTTTACGTATACGACAATAGCTGTCGTCATGATTATTTCAGCGATCATGATTTTCAACATCATCAAAAAGAAAATTGAAGAGCTCCCAAAAGCCCAAGAAAATACCGACCAACCGACGAGGCCTTCATCGTCTCTAAGAATGCTGCCTAAACTAAGGCCAGTATTAAAACCAAACCCGATAACAGAGACAACTGTATAAACATTTTATTTATAACAATGCATTTTTTTTGTATGTTTACCCATATTTTATGTATTACCCTTTTTATTTTATTTACTAACCATTTATCGTTGTTATATTATATAAGTTTAATTTTTGACTTATTATTGACACTAAGATATTTTATACTAACAATTTTAATTTCAATTTCGAATTACCTTTGTAATGTTAATACTATCATTTGATATTCCTAGCGATATTTTGTTATTTACAGATGTTTCATTTTTATTAAAAAGTTGATGTAAAGCATCAACTTTTCATGTATAAGGGGAGTTGTTATATGAGAAGTGCACTAACTTACAATTTATACGTTAAAGTTACCATAGGTGTTTGAACCGTAATTGACTTCACACAAGTATCATATTACAACTTCCTAGAATTCTTAGAAATCACGTAGACGCTTTGTTCACATGAAAACTGATGACATAGCGTCAGCATTTTTACGTTATAAATGTAACCGAAAACAATTCTCAGAGTTCATTATCTTCATATAACTTCATACCTATAATAAGTCTTTGTAACTTAAACATATTAATTTTTTGTAATAAATATATTTTTTAAAAAGTGAATTTAGTGAAACCAAATCTAAAATATATATATATATATATATATATATATATATATATATATATATATATATATATATCATGTCGGAAATATTTAAGTAATCGAATGAATGAAATTTTATCTTAGGGAATGACGTTTAGTCAATTTAAAAGTCCAGATTTTCAATAATTTCATATTTTCGATACAGCGAGTGTTAAAATTAGTATCTTTGGGATATTATTAGAACATTTCAGGAAAAAAGGTATTTGAATATTCATTATTTCCATACAAAAACTTCAAAATTAGAATAGACATGACAAAATTTTTGGAACAAAACTTTGACATAACCGATGAACTGATCGATTGGAAATTTATACACTACGACAAACACATAAAGCTGGTTAGACTGAACACATTATTGGGAGTATACAATGTAAAAATTTTTGCAAATTTGGAGCAGGATATATTTTTGAAGTACGGCTGACAATTGGATCAAGGAACACGAAGAAAGAAAAGTACTTATTTTACGAAAACGGAATGGTATTTTAGAAATCTAAGCACATTGGAAGTGAAATTTGCGGATCAACATATGGAGGAATGAAGATTGCAAAGTTAGTAATAAAATTTCGTTCTATGTCAATATAAAAACTATAAATAGCGACAGGGTTTGTCATATTCAAATTTTAGCAAATAAAGAGTAAATATTATTCGGGTTTATAAATTGACGTTTAACTGTCAAAACAAATTTACAGAAAAATTGTTTTCGAAGTTAAAAATTTTGCAAGTTGAGTGATAAAGTCACCATCACCCATAATATACAAAGAAAGCAGTTATGCGTAGAAGCTGTTGAAGTACAGTCAGTATAGAAGAAAATTAAGAGAGCAGTCCAAGTATGAAGCATATAGTAAGTAGTATTAGACTGAGATGACAGATATAACTTATAAAGAAAGCAGGCAGATAAAGGAGCAGACAGCAAGCAGGTATTGGAACGAGATTATAGAGAGAGCAGGTGTACGGAGAAGCGGTTTGAAGTAGCAGTAAGATAAAGCAGTAGTTGCAGAAAAAGCAAGTAACAGATAGATCAAGACAAGAGGATAAAGTGGTTGATGCTTTAATACTAACGTTCATATTCATTGGGAAACATACATTTTTAGTTTCGCGTTAAAAATCAAAATTTAGTAACTTGTATTTGAAATAGTATTGTGTTTTTAAATTTTATTTGTGATATAGTACCATTCGTTTCAATAAGTCTTTTTAGATGAATTGATTTCATGTTTAGATAAGTGTTTCATTTTTATTAATTTTCATTTTGAATTTTTTTGCAAGGTCGTTTTGTTTGAAGTATATATATAATCACTACCTGATAAATTGGTAAATTATTGATTAATAAATAAACCCCGAAACGTTGGATTCGAAGTATTAAATTGTTCTAATTGTACCTGACCCCTACATCCCAAGAAATATATATAAATATTTTTTTTCTCTCTTTTCAATACAGACAGAAAAATAAGCACGGTGTTGAGGACTCCGAAGACGAGGATGCCTTTAGAACAACAGGGAGTGTGCGAGATTCGATGTGCAGACTGTCATAAAACCTATGTGGGGCAAACTAACAGAAGAATTCAAGCTAGACGTGATGAACTCCAGAATGCTATAAGAAAGCAGGAAAAAACAACATCCATTGCGGAACACGCCACCACGACTTCACACCGAATAGACTTTGAGAACACCAGAGTACTGGCAAATATAGAACACCCGAAATCAAGACTCGTAATAGCGAAGAGGCCTCAAGTCTAAACGCACGCAATGAAATCCAGAACTTATGGAATTGTTGGAAAATTCTATTAAACACCGTACCGGCCCGGACCCGTCCAATAACAACTCAACCGGAAATAACAAATCAGCAGGCGGGAGGCGTGCCCACTGAGCGCCCAGGGCCAATCACACGCAGCCGTTCTCGGTGCCAACCAATAGGCGCCGAGCCGCGACTATATAACACCGTGCGCGCTCCTGAAAATATTAGTATTCGAGTAACTAGAAGCGAAAGCAGAAGGCTACGAGAATTATGCGAACCAACCTGAAGAGGGCAGATGTGACTCTGCAGAAAACGTCGTCATTTTACCATCGATCCCGGCAGGCTGCTATATTGGCAAGTTTATCTGCCAAGTCGTTTCCGTAGATTTCTGTATGACTCGGGATCCAGACAAGTTTGATTATGAGGCCTCTTGCGATGCATTGAAGTATAGTTTATTTTATTTTTAAAGTTGCATATTCTATGGTGTCAGAAGTTTTGATGTTGGTGATGCTCTTTACATTTAATTGATATACTCTTTATAGGGGCAATTTTATCTACAATATTCCTACATTTACTCTGGATCTCCTCTATTATAATGTTGATATCAATAGTATTTAGATTCCAGTTCTCTGATAGAAGTTTTAGATTTATTGCTCTATAGATATCTGCACTTAGGTACCTAACATTTTTTTGTTAGTTCATTATTACCACTGTTAAATAAATTAATTGATATTACTGAATGATCTGTTATTTTCGGGACATCATGAACATATGCTGTCACACTTTCGTAATTGGTAAGTACATAGTCAATCAAAGTTTTTTAATCTTTTGTTACTCTTGTGTGTTCTTTAATACATTGACCAACCCCAAATGAGTTTAATAGTTGCTTAATTTTCTTGGTATAAAAACCATTTGAATTATTATAGTCAACATTGAAATCACCTATTATAATACACTTCTTATTACAACAGTAGTACTCAAGTATGTCTTCAAACTTATCTAAAAATAAACTATGGCTAGAACTTGGAGAATGGTACAAACCACCTATTAACCATTTTACATTATTCTTTTTTATTTCAATAAATTGAATCCAGTAATTTAACTCCTTGACATATGATTGCCTTTTTAAAAACTTCACATCCTCTCTAACATACATGACAATACCCCCTGTGTGCCTAGACTTACTATCACACCGTACCAAGTTATACTTATTTATTAACAGTTCAGAATCTGCAATATCAACAGTAATCCTAGCTTCACTCAAAACAATTAGTACAGGGTTATATCTTACAATATCTACTATTACATCAGTTTTATGAGACATTAAACTTTCAATATTAATATAAATAATATCTTCATTAAACAGTAATGATTCCTTTTTAACTTCTTTTTGTATATTAGGACTATTTAGTTTTTTCTTTCATCTCTTAATGCACCATGACCTGTTTTATCCACTATTGTTGGGATTGAATTTATATACCGAATCGTTTTTGAAGTGTCTCCATTATCTATAAATTTTGTAACTCACTTTTTATATGCTTATAATACTCACGCTGCCTCAGAGTTTGATTTGCAAATATTTTAACATTTTGAATCCTTTATGAGTTTTGAAGTACCTCTTTCCTATCTTGATAATTGGCAAATGATATTTTGAGTGGCCTTGTTCTTCCATTTCCATACTTTCCTATTCTGTGCCCCTTTATATTTACATCTGATAATTTAACTGACTCTAGAATGTTTAGAACTGTTTCTTTCTCTTCAATCATTCTCTCCTTGCCTGTTGGCTTTGAGAATTCCTTTACATTCAGCATAATGATGTTCATTGACTTCATCTTCCGCTCTTCTAATTCAGCCATGATATGTTCCACAGGTTCACTTTGTTTTGTTTTATTACTATCATTTTCAAGTTTGGCAACTTGTTTTTGAAGTGTATCCATCTTACCAATTACTTTCATTACTTGTTCCTTCATTACCTTTACTTCATTTTTGATTTCCCTTACATCTTTGACCATAGCTGGTATTTTTTTAAATGCTTCCCTACATTCGGGACAAAAAAATATTAGCGATCTACTTTTCAGTACCACCGCTCTAACTTCGGATGCATATAACCATTTTTTGATCCTCTAATATTTTTACCACAAATTTTGGACATCCTTAACCTCACTTTTTATTTTTTGGGTATTTTAAGAGTTTTCTTTTCGAGAACCATTTTTTATCTCAAAGTGTTTGTTGTCGTACTGAAATGAAACAGGGTCGGCTTTGGGTAAATTTCGTAACACTGCCCCCCTTTAATTCTGATCGTCCCGATCAGAAACATCCCCTCCATGATAGGGAGCAAGTCGATCTAAATGGACCACCTTCAACTTAGCCTTGGGGTTTCGACGGATCCGGTAGACGACGTCATTAAGCCTCTTGACCACCTCGTATGATCCACCCCAGGCTGGTGTAAGCTTTGGGGATTTACCCTTGCTCCGTTGGGGGTTGTACAGCCAGACTTTGTCTCTCCTGAAACCCGACTGAATTGGCCTTGAGGTCGTATTGCGTCTTTATCCGGTCACTGGTGGCCAACATCTGTGTTCGGGCTAATTTCGTGTATTGCCAGCATGTTATATCGGAGCTGGTCGGCATAATCCTCGATGTCTTGGGAAGGTTCTTCGGGGGAGCCAAATGCCAAATCGCAGGGTAATCGCAGCTCCTTTCTGAATAGGACCCTGGCTGGGGTCAGGCCTGTACTATTTTGTGTACGGCAGAGCGATATGCCAACAGGAATAGGGGAATATGTTCATTCCAATCACGCTGGTTATAGCTGACGACCTTGGATAGGTGTTGTTCCAAGATCCTGTTGAACCTTTCCACCATTCCGTCTGACTGTGGGTGCAATGGTGTTATTCTCGTTTTCCTGATCCCTAACATCGTGCAAACCTTCTGGAATACATTCGATTCGATGTTACGCCCCTGGTCGGAATGTAGTTCCTTCGGGACGCCAAACCTGCTAAATAGCTGTTCTACTAGCACCGTCGCTACCGTGGTTGTCTCTTGGTTGGGTATCGCATATGCCTCAGGCCATTTGCTGAAGTAATCCATTGCGACCAGAATGTATTGGTTCCCTCTCTCCGACTCGGGAAATGGACCGACGACATCGATGGCAATTCTCTGAAATGGGACGCCCACATTGTACTGCTGCATTCTGCCCTTGGTCCGGGTCTTCGGGCCCTTACTGGCAGCACAGGTGGCGCATTTGCGGCACCAAGCTCTGAGGTCTTCGAAGTAATTCACCCAGTAGTACCGCTGGCGAACTTTGTCTAGGGTTTTATTCATGCCCAGGTGGCCTCCGGTAATTCCATCATGTACTTCGCTCAGGATGGCTGGTACCTTTTTTTTCGGAACTACCAGTTGGTATTTGGTTTCTCGTCCATCGGCGCTTTCCCAAACTCGCTTGAGCATTCCATTGTCTACTCTTAGAGAGTCCCACTGAGCCCATAACGATTTCAGCACGCCGGAGTATCTAGCTACCTCTTCCCATCGTGGCCTGGGTGCCCCTCTCGCTTTAAGTGACAAGATTGGTTCGATGTCTGGATCAGCCATTTGGTCCTGGATGCACTGTTCCGTTGTCCAGTCTTCATTGGCCTGCACTCGGATCTGCCTGATGGAGATACCCTCTCGCTGTTCCGTCTTCAGACAATGTCCCCATTCCGCTCTACAGGGTCTTCTGGATAGGGCATCGGCGTTATTGTTCAAACGGCCGGCACGGTGTTCCACCTTGAAGTCGTAATGCTGTAATTTCTCCATCCATCTGACCAGTTGTCCTTTTGAGTGCGGCATGATCTGTTCGGATTAAGAAATGACGACCATAGAGGTATTTGTGAAAATGGTCTACAGCCCTTATTATTGCAAGAAGTTCTTTTCTGGTGACGCAATAATTTCTTTCAGGTTTCGAGAATCCACGGCTGTAATACTCGTTCACTCTCTCTTCACTATCTTGCACCTGGGATAGGACGGCCCCCAAATCTGTGTTGCTGGCGTCGGTGTCTAAGATGAACTTGCCGGACTGTGTAGGAAAGGCTAGGATTGGGCTGGAACATAGTGCTGCCTTCAGTCGCCTGAATGATGTTTCGCAATCCTGATTCCAATTGAAGGTCACTTTCTCAGTGGTCTGCCGATGTAGAGGGGCGGCGATGGTGCCAAATCCCTCAACAACAAAACGCCGGTAGTATGAACAGAGGCCCAAGAAGCTTCGGAGTTCATGTTTGTCTCTTGGACCTGGCCAATCACGGATGGATTCTATCTTGTCTTCGTTGGTGCGGATTCCTGACTCGGACACTACGTGGCCCAAAAATCCACTTCATTTTGGAACAAGGAACACTTCTTCGGAGTGAGTCTCAGGTTGGCATTATTAATTCTGGAGAATACTTCGTCCAGGTTCTTCAGATGGTCGTCGAATGTCTGACCCATGACTAGAATGTCGTCGAGGTAAACTAAGCACGTCCTCCATGTTAACCCGCTGAGTACATACTCCATTAGCCTCTCAAATGTAGCGGGTTCATTACTGGTGGAGAACGCTGTCTTCTCTCTGTCGTTTGCGTGTAGACCAACCTGCCAATATCCACTTTTTAGGTCTAGTGTGGAGAACCAACGGGAGCCTGCTAGTGTGGTGAAAGTGGCATCGATTCGGGGTAGTGGATAGCTGTCTTTCATCGTGACATCATTCAGCTTTCTGTAATCCACGCAAAATCGGGTGGTTCCAACCTTCTTTTTAACTAGCACGACGGGAGCAGACCATGGGCTGATGGATGGCTCAATAACTCCATTTTGTAACATGGACTCGATGTTTTCCTCGACTGCCTGTTGTTGCCCCAATGGTAGTCGTCTAGGTGGTATTCTGATGGATTGAGCCTTTCCGGTATCTATTCGATGCTGGATGATGTTGGTGCGACAGGTGGTTCCATTTTTACTGTTAAAAATTTGCCAGTGCTTTGTGATAAATTGCTTGGCTTTCTTCTGGTTCCCTGGTGTCAAGTGTGTCAAATGGTCAGCAAACTGTTGTAGGAACTCTTTATCAGGCCCTGCCTCCTTCACCGACGTCTGGTTCTCTCCTTCGCAATTGATTATGGTCTCTACTGGCTCGAAACAAGCTATCTCTTGACTATTGGTAATTCTGATGTCGTTGTTGGACAAATTCAGTACTCTGATTGGTATATCTCGTCCGGTTTTAACTATAGCCCGTCCAACTAAGTAGTCATGAGTTGAGTGTACGGGCTCCACCATTCCAACGCAGCTCCCAGGATTGCTGTCTAGCTGGCCATGAATAATCTGTTCCGTTCGACTGGGAATTCTAGCTGAAGACTTTGCCACAATTTTTATGGAGGTGACTGAACTGTTGACGGGCCGTGTCAATACAAATTCCTCATTTAGGAACCGAAGAACATCATACCTCGGTTCGAACATAAATCCATGCTGGCTAATTAGGTCCATACTCAGTATAAAATCATCATCAATATTCGCTAGCAGGATCCTATGCCGGATCATGTTGTCCCCTATCTGTAGCACGAAATCCGCCTCACCCTGTATTGACATGGACTCGCCGGTGACTGTTCTGAGCTAGATGTTATTGGTAACTGGTTGAAGGAAACTGCTCGGACCCTCGGCTTAGACATGTTCATGACGACCTCTACTTCCAAAGCCCGAAGTAGAGCTTCATTACTTTTCTTTACGCCACTTAGTCTTAGATTTTGTTGTACTTCCACATCTCTGATTCCTCCTACAGGTGCTGAGTCTTTTCGAGAACCATTTTTTATCTCAAAGCGTTTGTTGTCGTACTGAAATGAAACAGGGTCGGCTTTGGGTAAATTTCGTAACAATATGATCACTTATTCCTGTGTTCTCTAAAACCTCCCAAGAGGCACTCGTGACTAACGCAGGAGAGCAGAAAGCTATTTCTGGGGCACTGTCTTTCATTTGGTATTGTTATTCTGGTCCTTGTCCCATCATTCAAGATTATGTATGTGTTTTCATTTCCATTTATGCATCCGCTGCTCCACATGGTGTGATGGGCGTTAAGGTCCCCAATAAACAGCAGTGGTTTGCTTGAACCACCCGTTGTTTTTTGAATAATGTGTTTTAGATGTTTATCATTGAATGGGGAGTTTGGGGTACTGTATACGTTGATAAGGAAAATGCCTTACATTCTACTTCTATGGCTTGTATGGTAACTGGTAAACTTGCATCGTTTAACTTACTTAATTACCTTGTATGGAATTTGGCTTTGTATGAACAATGCCACACCACCATAACCGTCAGCGCGATCCCCTCTGACACAGTCAAAGCCTCTTATATGAGGATTGGAAGAGATTTTAAAGAATGTTTAATTTAATGCTATGATATTGGGTTTATTTTCTGTAATTAGATTGTTCAACGGGTCTTTGTTGGAATTATAACTCCTGATTTTCCACTGCAGCACCTTAACCATAAAATTGGAAAATATAGTTGAAAATTGTAATAAAATTGTTTTGGTTTTTAAAATGAGATTATTTAATAAAGACTCTATTTTCAGAGTGATAGTAGCAATTTAAATTTTCAGTTAATTTATAAAAGAGTATATTGTTAACATAAATATGAAACAAATGTAAATTAATAAATATGTACATACATAAAATAACCTTACCGATATTTGAAGGTCTGAGATATTTGTTATTTTTTGTGTTGCTGTCATTGATTGGAATTACTATTTTTCCCATTTTCCTTGCAAATCTCATGTATCTGTGTAGTTGGACTAAAATAATTATCAGGAGGATCTAGTGTCATGTCGTAATTTACTGAACTGCAGCTGGGAACTACGGAGTGGAAGGGAGATAGAGGATCTTTGTCTTCTAAAACTTTGCAGAAATTCCTAAGGAGTATATCATTTGGCGAGAATGTTCTTGTTGGTTGGGCTAAAAGGTGCTCTTTCATGTTAACCATGTAATCCTGGTTTTTTTCAATCTGAAATATTTTTTTCTTTTGACTGTTGTTATCCGGGGAGAATTTGTTCTTGGTGGAGGATCTGTTCTCATGGCTTTACTTCGGAAGCTGTCTTGTTCATTCCTTGCAATAAGTGGGGATAGATCTGGGCAGCTTCATAGTATGAATAATCCTGAAATCCCATTAATTCGTTTATTTTCCTCAGTCTTTCAAATTCTACAACATTTGGTTTCATTTGTGCATACTTTTATGTTGTGGTTTTTGCCCACAATTTAGGCATCTTTGTTTGCTCCTACACTGGTTCTCTTTATGTCCAAAACGTAAACAGTTGACGCACTGACTTATGGGTGGTAAATATGCTATTACTTTTGTGTGATAGGCAAATAGGGAAATTTCCTCTGGGCGATTTTGCCCTCAAATGTGAGTAGGACTGTCATTGAAGGTATATATTTGGAGTTCCCTTTGTCATCTGTTATTCTATTAAGTCTTCGTGCTTCAAGAATTCTTTGCGAAGAGATGGAGTCATTTATGATATCATCTTCAGGAGCATCTGAGGGATATATATATATATTATGTAATATTCGTTAATTATATTTTCGTTACATAGTAATTTATTTGCTTCTAGAAGGTTACTCCAAATCTGTTGGCTCCTTTCTTCGTGATACTCTTTTTTTGTCCAATGTCAACTTCGTTGTAAACACTTTTTTTGTACTTGTAACCTGTTATTTTTTTTAATTTTATTATGTTCTTCAATTATTTTTTCGTCTGATTTGTAATTGGTTTTCATTTTCTGAAGTTCCTTTTCTATTTCCGGAAATGTTTTAATATGAACAAGAGATAGTAAATGAATAGTATTTATGATGATTTTGTGCGTTTTCGATAACATGTCTTTAATGTCGAAGCTGTTGTTGGAGTTTGATTTAGGATTTATGTGCTCCATTTCATTTGTCATATTTACATCCATGTCTTGAAATGAAGGTTGTACTATTTTCTGGCCGTGGGGGCCATCCCTCATGGTCAGAGTGGTCGAACGATAACTTATGTGATCAGTATGAGTTATGACATTCAATTAGAAATAAAAGCAGTCTAAACAAGCAAGCAATGAAATCTAAGCGTTAGCTGAAGAATCACAACTCACTATGCCTTATAATATAAATTCTCAGTAATTTAACTATATGTAACTATAAAAATTTTAAATTATTAATTTGCGAGCACTCCGCCTCTCACTTTGGGTGATTTAGCGCGAATCTTCACTATTCCATATATTGTCTTGCATACAAAAGAATGACACCTCGAAGAGAGAGAGTCAATATCCCTGACAGATGAAGTTAACCTGAAATTTTCATCGTGACATTCTAACCTAGGAATTACGGGTAACAGCAATTACATGGAACGGCTCCAGATTCAGAACCTCTATGTGGTAGTTCCTCCGAAAATTCTAGATGTCGATCTTTACATCTCGCGTCTTCAAACTGAAGCGATACTTCACGCTCAACAAAAAGAAAAAGACTTCCTAATGCATTAGTAAAAGTAAATAAAAAAGGTGAATTTCTAACTACCATCATCAATCCTAACGCAATTCCAAAAAATATTGATTTTTCGGATCTTTCAATTGAACCCGTAAATAACTCAACTGATTTTTAAATTTTCAATTTAAATTCTGATTTACATGAACCCTCACAAATAGACAGAAACTATGTCATTCAACAACAACTATGTTTAGATCATCTTAATGAAGAAATCAAGAATTAAGAACTGAACTATGTTTAGAATTTGCTGATATATTTTATCTAGAAGGTGATAAATTAACTTTTTCCAACAAAATGAAACATTCCATTCATACAAATAATGCTAAACCATATTCTCTTCGAGGTGTCATTCCTTTGTACGCAAGACAATATACATTATATATCATATATAATATACATTGTGTCTGGTCAGGGAACCTTCATCAGTTGCGCTTCCCACAATTGAACGTCCTCTCGAAAACTTCTTTATGTATTTGAAACATTTCGTTAAATTTGAAGACGCGAGATGTAAGACCGACACCTAGGATTTTCGAGAGAATCAGCCCACAGAGCTTCCGAATCTGGAGCCGTTGATTATACGAGAGTTTTCGATGCAGGTTTGAAAACGAGCGATCCGTAATCGCGGCAGTTAGTTAGACAGCGACGACCAGCGTATATTGTAATGTTATTGTGAATCAGCTGTTCTGTATAATTTGATGTAAATAAAAGTTCTAGAAAAGTGAAAGTGAATATTAGTTTTATAATTTTAATTGAACCCACGGACTATATAACAATACATTCATGAAAGACTTATAATACCAAATTAACTTTCTCCAGTGTAAACCATCATAAAACTAATATTCACTTTCACTTGTCTACAACTTTTATTTACATCAAATTTATGCACAACAGCTGATTTACTATAACATTACAATATACGCTAGTCGTCGCCGTCTAACTGACTCGCGATCGTGGGCTACTTCCTTTATAAAACCAGTATTGAAAACTCTCGTAAAATCAGTCATCAATTCTACAGCGGCGGAGCCATTTTGAGAACATTTTTTATCTTAGAAGCGATCGGTGTCTTACTGAAATGAAAGAGGGTCGGCTTTGGTAAATTTCGTAACACTATGTTAGATATTCTTAGTGAAGGCACTAATCGTATGATGGAGTTTAAAACAGAAATTGTGACACACGTAAGTCTTTTTAGGCGAGTTTCGAAAAATGTATATGAAAAATATAGAGATATTTTCGCAGACACTAGAATCTGTATTTCAAATAGACCCAAACGCGGTATATTAAACGGTTTAGGAACAATATGGAAAACCAACTCTGGCAATTTTGACGCTTCTGATGGAGAATATTTTAATAGTTGTATAAACAAAATTACTCAGGATGAACATCAGATTGAAAAGCTATTAAAACATCAAATCTCCGTAACAACTTCAGTAACAAAGAATTGTAATTCAACTATTCAAAAATTACAGTTAGATGAAGAAAAATTTAATAACAATTTACCCAAAGCCGACCCTGTTTCATTTCAGTTCGACAACAAACGCTTTGAGATAAAAAAAACGGTTCTCGAAAAGACTCGGCAGCGGAAGGAGTGATGATTGATTTTACGAGAATTTTCTATGCTGGCTTATAAAGGAAGCAGCGACGATGGAGAGTTCAGTGATACCGCGTCGACTAGCTTATATGAGAATGTATTGTGAATCAGCTGTTTTAATGTAAATAAAGTTCTAGAAAAGTGAATGTAAATATTAGTTTTATAATTTTAAATTGAACACATGGACTATATTCCAATTTGGTGTCAGAAGTAAAGGACTAAGTGCAGTTAAAATCCTAATTTGATTTATGGAAACCCGTAGTATGGACGGAAGTACCAAAAAAATAGTCAAGCAGGTTACTGAGGCACTAGACGAAAAAATAGCACAGATTCTAGAAAAACGTGACAAGAAGGAGAAACAACATCAAGAAGAAATTCAACTATGGTTAGTAAAATCTTTTGATGAAAAACGTAAAATAGAATTAGAAAATCTTGTCACCACGATGAAAAGTGAACAACATAATTTAATTGAAGGATTATTCTCGAAATTTGAAGAAAAACGAGAAAATGACTTTAAAATATTTGAACAAAAACAAGATCAACTTGAATTAAAACGACAAAATGAATTTAGATTATTAGATGAACACAGACAAAATGAATTTAAATTATTTGAAGAAAAACAAGAACAAGTTGAATTAAAACGACAAAATGAATTTAAAAACAACTGAAGAAAAAAGACAAATGCAATTTGAACAACTAATGCAAATAGTAAGACAAGTTAATGAAACAGTTAATGAAAGAATGCAAATAGTTGAGTCAGATATAAAAGAGATAAATGATGACATTAAGACCATAAAAAATACCGTGGACACTCTTGAAACCAAAGTAGATGACCTCGATTCCATCCAAAGCCAGGTAAAAGTTGAAATCAGTTCAATTCAAAACACAGGTAAAGACCAAATCAGTGCCATCCAAGACAAGGTAGAAATAGAAATTAAAAAAATGCAACAGGACTTACAGCGAGTAAAATACCAGAACACCGTGAGTACCAGAGGTTCCGTTAGTAAACCACCCACATTTGATGGCAGTTCATCTTGGCCCATGTATAAACGGCAATTTGAGGCCGTGGCTACAGCTAATGGATGGGATAACCAAGAAAAATCTACTTCTCTGGTAATTTCGTTAAGAGGTCCGGCCCTAGAACTCCTCCAAAGTATTCCAGTTGATGAACAAGGCAATTTCGACAAGATCATCGCCATCCTATACAAAGATACGACAATCAATCCTTGAGCCAGGTATATCAAGTACAACTGCGTGGAAAAACGCAAAAATCTGGTGAGAGCCTCCAAGAAATCGAAACAGAGATTAGTGGCGTCAAGAAAAGTAATGAAGCTCTACTTCGGGCTTTGGAAGTAGAGGCCGTCATGAACATATCCAAGCCGAGGGTCCGAACAGTTTCCTTTAACCAGGATGAGTCAGAGTCACCATTTCAAGCGCTGCTGGCTGGTCTGAACAAAATATTAGAACGGTCACAAAGAACTGGCACCAGAAGGGCATGATACCGCTGCGGACGGACAGGACACTTCCAACGTGACTGCCGAGTAAGTCTACCAGAACGATCACCGACCAGGGGTAGCCAACAAACCGACCTTACCAACCAGGGAAACTCCAACCATTCAGCATAAGGGGGCGAATGCTGACTCACCCTCCATCAGCCCCGAGGACAGTATCCATCTGTGGATTTTGCCGAGATAGCGGCAGCCTAGTCATCAGAGGCACCATTAATGGGCGAGCAGTTACCATCACCATCGTCACCGGCGCCGCTGTGTCCATTGCCAAGTCCAGGGTTGTGAGAGCGTCAGAAATTCGGCCAGTTACCAATAACATCTAGCTCAGAACAGTCACCGGTGAGTCCATGTCAATACAGGGTGAGGCAGATGTCGTGCTACAGATAGGGGACAACATGATCCGGCATAGGGTCCTGGTAGCGAATTGAGGACGATTTTATAATGGGAATGGACCTAATTAGCCAGCATGTATTTATGTTCGACCCGAGATATGATGTTCTTCGGTTCCTAAATGAGGAATTTGTATTGACACGGCCCATCAACACATCAGTCACCCAAATAAAAATTGTGGCAAAGTCTTCAGCTAGAATTCCCGGTCGAATGGAACAGATTATTCATGGGCAGCTAGATAGCAATCCTGGGAGCTGCGTTGGAATGGTGGAGCCCGTACACTCAGCTCATGACTACCTAGTTGGACGGGCTATAGTTAAAACCGGACGATATATACCAATCACAGTCCTGAATTTGTCCAACAACGACATCAGAATTGCCAATGGCCAAGAGAGAGCTTGTTTCGAGCCAGTAGAGACTATCATCAATTGCGAAGAAGAGTACCAGATGTCGGTGAAGGAGGAAGGAGACAGGGCCCAGTAAAGAGGTCCTACAACAGTTTGCTGACCATTTGGCACACCTGACACCAGAGAATCAGAAGAAAGCGAAGCAATTTATCACAAAGCACTGGCAAATTTTTAACAGTCAAGATGGAACCACCGGCCGCACCAACATCATCCAGCATCGAATAGATACCGGCAAGGCTCAACCCATAAGAATACCACCTAGACGACTACCATTGGGGCAACAACAGGCAGTCGAGGAAAACATCGAGTCCATGTTACAGAGTGGAGTTATTGAGCCATCCATCAGCCCATGGTCTGCTCCCGTCGTGCTAGTTAAAAAGAAGGTTGGAACCACCCGATTTTGCGTGGATTACAGAAAGCTGAATGATGTCACGATGAAAGACAGCTATCCACTACCCCGAATCGATACCACTTTCACCACACTAGCAGGCTCCCGTTGGTTCTCCACACTAGACCTACAAAGTGGATATTGGCAGGTTGGTCTACACGCAAACGACAGAGAGAAGACAGCGTTCTCCACCAGTAAAGGGCTGTTTTAGTTCACGGTCATGCCCTTTGGGTTATGTAATGCACCCGCTACATTTGAGAGGCTAATGTAGTATGTACTGAGCGGGTTAACATGAAGGACGTGCGTAGTATACCTCGACGACATTCTAGTCATGGGCCAGACAGTCGACGACCATCTGAAGAACTTGGGAGAAAATTAATAACGCCAACCTGAGACTCAATCCGAAGAAGTGTTCCTTGTTCCAAAAAGAAGTAGAGTTTTTGGGCCATGTCGTTTCCGAGTCAGGAATCCGCACTAACGAGGACAAGATAGAAGCGATCCGTGATTGGCCAGTCCCGAGGGACAAGCATGAACTCCGAAGCTTCTTGGGCCTCTGTTCATACTACCGGCGTTTTGTTGAGGGATTTGCCACCATTGCCGCCCCTCTACATCAGCAGACCACAGAGAAGGAGACCTTCCGTTGGAATCAGGATTGCGAAACATCTTTCAGACGACTGAAGGCAGCACTATGTTCCAGCCCAATCCTAGCCTTTCCTACACAGTCCGGCAAGTTCATCTTAGACACCGACGCCAGCAACAACGGTTTGGGGGCCGTCCTATCCCAGGTGCAAGATGGCGAAGAGAGGATGATCGAGTACTACAGCCGTGGATTCTCGAAACCAGAAAGAAATTATTGCGTCACCAGAAAAGAACTTCTTGCAATAATAAGAGCTGTAGACCATTTCCACAAATACCTCTATGGTCGCCACTTCTTAATCCGAACAGATCATGCCGCACTCAAATGGCTGCTGGACATGAAGAAACCGGAAGGACAACTGGCCAGATGGATGGAGAAATTAGAGCAATACGACTTCAAGGTGGAACACCGTGCCGGCCGTTTGCACAATAATGCCGATGCCCTATCTAGAAGATCCTGTAGAGCTGAATGCAAGCATTGTCTGAAGACGGAACAGCGAGAGGGTATCTCCATCAGGCAGATCCGAGTGCAGGCTAATAAAGACTGGACAACGGAACAGTGCATCCAGGACCAAATGGCTGATCCAGACATCGAACCAATCTTGTCACTCAAAATGAGAGGGGCACCCAGGCCACGATGGGACGAGGTCGCTAGATACTCAGGCGTGCTAAAATCGTTATGGGCTCAATGGGACTCTCTAAGAGTAGACAATGGAATGCTCTAGCGAGTCTGAGAAAGCGCTGATGGACGAGAAACCAAGTCCCAACTGGTAGTTCCGAAGAAAAACGTACCAGCCATCCTGACCGAAGTACATGATGGGCTTACCTTAGGCCACCTGGGCATGAATAAAACCCTTGACAAAGTTCGCCAGCGGTACTACTGGGTGAATTACTTCGAAGACGTCAGAGCTTGGTGCCGCAAATGTGCCACCTGTGCAGCCAGTAAGGGCCCGAAGACCAGGACCAAGGGCAGAATGCAGCAGTACAATGTGGGCGTCCCATTTGAGAGAATTGCCATCGATGTCGCCGGTCAGTTTCCCGAGTCTGAGAGGGGGAACAAATACATTCTGGTCGTAATGGATTACTTCAGCAAATGGCCTGAAGCATATGCGATACCCAACCAAGAGGCAACCATGGTAGCGACGGTGCTAGTAGAACAACTATTCAGCAGGTGTGGCGTCCCGATGGAATTACATTCAGACCAGGGGCGTAACTTCGAATCGAATGTATTCCAGAAGGTCTGCACGATGTTGGGGATCAGGCAAACGAGAACAACACCATTACACCCACAGTCAGACGGAATGGTGGAAAGATACAACAGGACATTGGAACAACACCTATCCAAGGTCGTCAACAATAACCAGCGTGATTAGGATGAGCGTATTCCCTTGTTCCTGTTGGCATATCGCTCTGCCGTACATAATAGTTCAGGCCTGATCCCAGCCAGGGTCCTATTCGGAAAGGAGCTGCGATTATCCTGCGATTTGGCATTTGGCTCCCCAGAAGAACCTCCCCAAGACATCGACGATTATTCCGACCAGCTCCGACATAACATGCTGGCAATACACGAATTACTCCTAACGCAGATGTTGGCCACCAGTGACCGGATGAAGACGCGATACGACCTCAAGGCCAATTCAGTCGGGTTCCAGGAGAGGGACAAAGTCTGGCTGTACAACCCCCAACGGAGCAAGGGTAAATCCCCAAACTTACACCCGCCTGGGATGGTCCATACGAGGTGGTCAAGAGGCTGAATGACGTCGTCTGCCGGATCCGTCGAAACCCCAGGGCTAAATTGAAGGTGGTTCATTTAGATCGACTCGCTCCCTACCATGGAGAGGATGTTTCTGATCGGGACGATCAGAATTAAAGGGGGGGCAGTGTTACGAAATTTACCCAAAGCCGACCCTGTTTCATTTCAGTACGACAACAAACGCTTTGAGGTAAAAAAAACGGTTCTCGAAAAGACTCGGCAGCGGAAGGAGTGATGATTGATTTTACGAGAATTTTCTATGCTGGCTTATAAAGGAAGCACCGACGATGGAGAGTTCAGTTATACTTCGACGACTAGCTTATATGAGAATGTATTGTGAATCAGCTGTTTTAATGTAAATAAAATTCTAGAAAAGTGAAAGTAATTTTAAATTGAACCCACGGACTATATTGAAATTCAAAAATCCATTTTAGATCTCATTGATGATCTCGCATTTTATCAGGCTCAAGGAAACTCTAAACGATGTCTTAAATTCATTATCATTGGCTAAAATAAAAGTATTACACAGTTCTATAATTACCCCGAACGATTGATGAAATCGATTCAGACGATCTCGGAATCTTTGCAAAAGAACGAACTTCCAATTCCTATATATACTTCCACTGTTGCACAATATGTCGATATCACTGAATTACAAGCATTCCAAATAGATTAAAAAATCATATTTGTCTTAAAAATTCCTTTAGTTGACCCCGAAAATTATATTCTTTATCGTATCATAAATTCTTCGGTAGAAATCATGATTCATTGATTCGTTGCTTTACGTAACCATGGATTCATTACAAAATTGTAAACACATTGTTAAAAGAACAAAAATATGTACAGAAAATTTACCCTATCCTATTGATAGTGAAGCTTTATGTGAAGCTCAATTATTCAAACTTATCAGCAGCGTTCCACGAACATGCCAAACAGTGGTAATCTATGCAAAAGAATATAATATTGAAGAACTTTCCACAAACTACTGATAAGTTTCAGTATCAGACCTATTGCCTGTGAGTATGACATGCGAAAGTTGAAACATGTTACTAAAATGATACTGACAAACTTCATATTAAAACTCCAACCTCAATGCACCACTTTCATAGGCTCAACCCGAGTCCTCGCAAAAAGAATAATTGATAATTATCAAAATGTATCATATAAAATTCATCCAGTAAACGTACCATACAGTTGCTGTGAGAACATGTTCATTTTCCAAATTTAAAGCCCTTAAAATTGAACAAATTAAATATCGAAGACCTCAGTATAGCAGAACACAAATTGTCACAATAATCTGACCAACTAGATGATTTGATAAATCAACCCTACCTAACCAAAAGCCTATCCTGGTTCACGATTTTGACAATATTACTAATAATTTGTCTAATCATTTTATATGTCTACTGCAATTGCCGAAGACGAAGAAGACGAGCCCTTATAGCCATCCAAAGTTCCAATGATGACCCTCTATTTCCACCAGGCCTATTTCAAAGACGCCTCAGACGCCTTGTCCCAACTAAAAGACATTTCGTGAAATAAACATGTATGTAAAAACTATTTTAGTTAAACTTATAATATAATTTTTGAATTTTACATTTCCAATTTATTTGTTTTGTTTTAAAAGTCAAGTTCATACTAAACAAAGTCCATGCTTACATGAAAATTGATATTATTTACAAGGTTACCGCGTGAGCAACAGGAAATAGAAAACAAAGATGATATTAATTAAATTAATAATTCAGCAGCCACCTGCAAGAGCTTTTCTTTCCGCTAACTTGTAATTTTTACAGATATTATAAATACATATCATAATGTAAGCTTGGTCACTTCTCGTTCTAGATTTAAAGTTTCAGTTAAATAAAATAAATGTGTTTAAAAAGTTTTAATGTTCGGCTATGACCTAACATAAATGTAACAAAAGTGTAAAAAAAAAATCAATGCAAGTGTTTATATTTGCTACCATTTACTAGCTGACAATGAACAATTCGATTTTCAAATTGTTTTCTAACGTTGGTTAACACTAGAGGAGTGATTAGTCTGATTTCTTCCATTATTGTTATCTTTAAATCTTCAGTACTATTTGATAGGTTGACGTAAACGTTTGATTTCAGATAGCCTCACAAAAAGAAATTGAGCGGAGTTAAGTCAATCGGCCCTCTCCTTTGTTTGCTTTGTTTGGTATCTAAATAATTTTGGACAGGTTGTGAATAATGTGGCCGTGCACCGTCCTGCTGTAACCATAGCACATCATTAGGCATCTGGGGATGCTCTGAATTTGGAAAGACTCCTACAATTGTATTATGTTTCGCAAATAATTCGCACCATTTAGTGCACCTTCAATAAAAAAACGCACCTATAACTGCCGACAATCCCTGTCCATACATTGACCTTCTGTGGGCATTGTATACTTACTTCCATCATCCAGTGTGGGTTTTCAGGTGCCCAATATATACAGTGCTGCCTATTGACAGACCTATTTAACCAAAAAGTTGCTTCGTCAGAGAAAATTATACGACTTGAAAAGTGAGGATCGTTATGGTATCGGCCAATCATTATTTTACAGTATTCAACTTAGCTTACTTGGTGGATCTTGTAATCGATTGATCAAAGTACTTATTGTTAAATAATTCGCAAACTTTTTCTTGGGTCCGAGTCCTAGCTCCATAACCGGTCACAATTAAGATTTCAGTACATTGGGTTTCGTTTAAACTCACCATTCTTTACTTCCTAATACAAGCAAAATTACAATTCATGTCTATCAAATTTGACACTTATTATTATAGGAATGCAACGTCAAGTTTTTTATTCATTATTCGGGAAAAATGTCAAGTAAAAACGAGTCAAACATCGATCTTTACCAAACATCAAAGTTAGAGAAAAAAACTTTTATTTAAAAAAAAAACGATAATGCTGCAGTGTTAACCAACTAATTTGAAATCGTATTGTTTATTCTGAGCTAGTAAATGGTGGCCAATTTGAACTCTTGCTTTGATTTTATCGTATGCTCTTGTTCATTTATATCATTTAGTTGATATTTTTGGTTAAAGTGAATCTTTTTTTTTGGAAAAACTTGTTATGTAACTCATTTGAAATTTAAACGCCCTGTATGTAGAATTACAAGGTCTTTCAAATCGATAAATCAAATATTGGAGTTGCCATTCAAAAAAAAATGTGTATGAGATCATACAGACCACATGAATGACGTCATCAGAAATCTATTTATGTCCAAATTTGGGCATTATAAAATTAAGGTTGACATGTCTCGATCGATTTTATATGGTATGTTCGATACTTTATGTATAGACTGTATACAGGGTGCCTCGCATATGAATGGATAACATTGCTATTTAAGAAACGGTAAGATATACAAACGGGATTAAATGGAGAAAAGTTGCGTATTTTAGAGGCCACTCGACTACTTAACGACAAAATACACTAACTCTTACCGTTCCCAAGTTATACGAGCAACACTAAAAATCACATTTTTGGTTTGTTGCGTATACCACTATTGTTTTAAAAAATATCAAAAAGCGGTTAAGAAACATAAACATTGAATCGTTCGTTTACATAATAAGGGATCATCAAATATTCAGGACTACATTACGTTTCTTGTGGGTCATCATGAACTATTTCTTTCAATAGTGATATAACACATATATTCCAAATAAATAATTTGTTCCATGGAGAGAAAACCTATAAATAATGTGATTTATTTTTCTTGTATGCTAAAACGATGTAAATGGAAAAATCTCAGATACTCGTATCAAAAAATTTCAGTTGTTTCCTGAATGATATTTGTGCCATATTTTTCAATGTCTTAGTACTTCTTGGGAAATAACATCACAGTTAAGAAAATTGCTGTATATTCCAAACGTTTCGGGGTCTAGGTCAGACCGTTGTAAATGGTTAAGAAACTTGCATAAAAAGGCACATTCTAAGATGTAAATTAAAATATTTGACAATATGTATTATTTGATTTCTGAGGTCACTAAGAGAATTTTATTTGTAATAGCACAGAAACTTCTGAAGATCATAAAATCATAAAGTTCCTCTCAAATTGGAAGAATTTGAAAGGGATATCTTTATCAAAACAATAAAGCCATTCTAATGAATCGTAACACGTCCTTTTCATATAAAAATTTGAGGCTTATACGTCAAGTTTTAAAAATGGTGCGATAATTATAATATTGAATAAAATATGCAATTGTTTAAATGTAAAAATGCATATGAATAAGATTAAATAATATTTTGAAAAATTAAAATTATCACAATAAATTGGAAATGTAAAATTCAAAAATTATATTATAAGTTTAACTAAAATAGTTTTTACATACATGTTTATTTCGCGAAATGTCTTTTAGTTGGGACAAGGCGTCTGAGGCGTCTTTGAAATAGGCCTGGTGGAAATAGAGGGTCATCATCGGAACTTTGGATGGCTATAAGGGCTCGTCTTCTTCGTCTTTGCAGTAGACATATAAAATGATTAGTACTTGATGATACTATATATATATATATATATATATATATATATATCATCATATATATATATATATATATATATATATATATATATATATATATATATATATATGTGTGTGTGTATACTGTTTCACGGATGGAAATATGTGGTTGATGATTTATTCCGGTGTACATCCGTTCGTCTGTATTCGTTTGAAAAATCACTTGACGTTTCGCCAAAGTCATATTTGGCTTTTTCAAAAGATACTAAGTAACTGAAGAATTTCTGGTTCTTGATCTCAATTTATACCTGCCCTGTGAGCCCTCATTATTACTTAATCTCTCAGGTACTTTATCTTGTTTATTAGGTTGGGTTAACTGATCAATTAAAGTGCAATTGCAATGTTTATGGCTTTTGTCGGTAATTTGGGTAATCGGATTATTTGGGTTTATTGCTTGTTTTGTTGTATTGTTATTTTGATATGGGATTACTGCTTTCCCAAATGGTGATAATTTTTAAGCTTCGTCTCTCTTGTTTATGGTATCTCGGGTTTCAATTTCAATCGCTTCTCGTATTGTTCTGATTTTGTAGTATTAAACTCTATTTTATGCCCTGTTTCTTGTTCGTGTCTGAATAAAGTAGAGGTGGTCTGTTTGTTCTTTATGTATAGCTTGTGTTCGTCTCGACGGGCGGATATTCACCTGTTTGTCTGGCCGACGTATAACTTGGAACAGTCTCCACATGAAATGCTGTAAACTCCATGGTTCTCTAAAGGCATTTTATCCTTTGGGTTTCCTAGCAA
This sequence comes from Octodonta nipae, assembly GCA_034190945.1. Lineage (NCBI taxonomy): Eukaryota > Metazoa > Arthropoda > Insecta > Coleoptera > Chrysomelidae > Octodonta > Octodonta nipae. The sequence continues at coordinate 67,799,747 of CM067217.1, read as the reverse complement.
TTTTCCGATAGTTGTTTGGGGTTTGTATGTAGTTCGAATTTTGTGTTTACCTAGAAACCTCCCTATTCTGTCCGTTGTACCTCTAATGTATGGTAAACTTACATGGGCTACGTAGTCTTGCTCATCATTTTGTTTCTTTTTCTCATCCTGTTGTTTGATTATTGCTTTTCTGATGGTGTGGTTATTGTAGCCATTTTTTCTGAGGGTAGTTTTCATGAAAGCTAGTTCTTCTTTTCTGGTTTGCTGGTCTGTGAGACGTACCGATCGTGCTATAAGGGTGTTTGCTACTTCTTGGATCTGTGCTGGATGATGGTGTGAATTGCCGTGTAAATATCTATTGGTGTGTGTTGCTTTTCTGAAGGCTGTGTGCTGGAAGCTTAGGTTGTTTCTTGTTTCTTGTTAGGAGGACATCTAGGAAAGGAAGTTGTTGGTTGTGTTCTGTTTCTAGGGTAAATTGTATCTTGTTATGAATGAAATTCATATAGGCAAGAAAATTATGGAGTTCTAATTTCCCGTGAGGCCATATAATGAACCCACAGTTTTGGTTTTAATGCTGCGTTAGTTATGGCCTTTTCTTCCAGATATACCATAAACAAGTTGGCAACAACTGGTGATAGAGCCGATCCCATAGGAACACCCTGTATTTGTCTATAAAAATGGCCATCGAAGGAGAAATACGTATTTTTGAGGCAGTGGTCGGCTAATTCTATTATGTTGGGAGGTAGGTTTTCGTTCATAGCTATACTGTCTAGTGCTTCGTCGAGTGGTATGCTGGGGTAGAAAGATATGACGTCGAGGCTTGCTATTAAGTCCTTTTCTTCTAAGTTTATGTCTTTAATTATTTCTATGAAGTGATTTGAGTTTTTGATGTTAGATTTTGCTGTTTCCACTATTGGTTGCATGAATCGGGTCAGGTATTTCTCTAGTTTTTGCGTTGGTGAGTTTATCGCGCTTACTATGGGTATCGAAGAAGAGCCAAATGGTGTGTGATCTCAACTTTCTAATACAATGCCGTAACAGTGACACATTACCAACTTTCACGAAATTGTCATACCATACAATAACCAGACAGACAACAAGCATCCTGCACAAAGCGAGCAAAGCCCTTCTGAGAGAAAGCATACGTCAGACAAGGAAAAACTAGCCGAAATTGAGAACAAACTGTTAGACCTCCACATTCGCCTTGGTAATAAAATACATCCAACATTATGGGACCTTGTGGAAATCGTCGCTTTTTGGCGTTCAGAAACAGACAGAGAGTACAAGAAAGAAAAATTGGCAAAAAAATTAGAGGCAGGCCAACAACGCTCACCTAAACAGTACACGGAAGCTAACGCCGAAGGACAACACTCGTCCCAGACATTGACTGAACATGAAAAAGCAAAGGGTTTAACTTCGCAATTGCTCCAAGAACAACACCCACGGAAGAAACAATCTCACACGGTGAAGCTGCATTAGACCAGGTAGACGAACGTGTTGAGGTGGTTTGTATTTTTTTATAATGATATCCAAGGCTCCCTCGATAGGGATGTTGGTGAAAAGGGACACTACGTCAAAACTTACAAGAAGACATTCTGGTTGTAAGACCGTTTTTCTAAGAATTTCGATGAAATGTGTCGAATTTTTTACATATGAGTCTGCCCCATCTGCAAACGGTTGAAGTTGTTGGGCTAGGTATTTGGCTAGGTGTTGTTTTGGGGATCCAATTGAGCTTACTATTGGCCTCAAAGGTGCACCTTCTTTATGTACTTTTGGCAACCCATAGAATTTCGGACAACTCGATGACTTTTCACGCGGAATGAGTTGCAGTTGGAGATTTTTGTCGATCCTACTTGCTTAGATTTTGGCCTTGGTTGTTTTCTCTAGATAAGTTGTTGGGTCAGTAGTAATTTGTTTATATGCTGGATCTTGTAGCAATATTTGAATTTTGTTTGAATAATCCGCTGTATCTAAAATTACAGTTGCATTTCCTTTATCAGCAGGTAGAATGACAATGTCCTTGTTGAGGCACAGTTGTTTCAAGGCCACATTTTCTTCTATAGATAGGTTCCTTTTGGGTGGTTTAGACTTTCTTAGAACATGTGACACATCTTGTCTAATTATTTCAGAGGTGTTCGCATCTAATTTTGAAACTGCTGTTTCCACGCCACATATTAATAACCATGGCTTATTTACCGTATGTCAAGGGGACCACGGACAGTATTGGAAGAATTCTACGGAGACACAATATCGATACTATTTTCAATACAGACAGAAAAATAAGCACGGTGTTGAGGACTCCGAAGACGAGGATCCCTTTAGAACAACAGGGAGTGTACGAGATTCCATGTGCAGACTATCATAAAACGTATGTGGGGCAAACTAATAGAAGAATTCAAGCTAGACGTGATGAACACCAGAACGCTGTAAGAAGGCAGGAAAAAACAGCATCCATTGCGGAACACGCCACCACGATGTCACACCGAATAGACTTTGAGAACACCAGAGTACTGGCAAATATAGAACACCCGAAATCAAGACTCGTAAGAGAGGCAATTGAAATAGCGAAGAGGCCTTACAGTCTAAACGCACGCAATGAAGTTCAGAACTTATCGAATTGTTGGAAAATCCTATTAAACACCGCACCGGCCCGGACCCGTCCAATAACAACTCAACCGGAGATAACAAATCAGCAGGATGGAGCCGTGCCCACTGAGCGCCAAGGGCCAATCACACGCAGCCGTCACGGTGCCAACCGATAGGCGCCGAGCCGCGACTATATAACAGCACGCGCGCTTCAGAAAATCTTAGTATTCGAGTAACTAGAAGCGAAACCAGAAGGCTACGAGAATTATGCGAACCGACCTGAAGAGGGCAGATGTGACTCTGCTGAAACGTCGTCATTTTACCATCGATCCCGGCAGGGATCAGTTATCAACTACGCGGATGAATTCCCGGAAACCACTTAAAACATATATATATATATATATATATATATATATATATATATATATATATTTGTAACATAGAAATATTAGTAAATTGTCAGTTGCGGTAGGCAACTAACAATATAATTTGGAAATTAATAGTTTTAGATCACAACTATAAAAATGTATTAGATGAGTACGTTTGTCATGGGTACCTTGTCAAAATATGACAGAAGGCATTTCTACTTTCTATAATTTAATGATATTAGCCTTATTTGTGATCTAGTTACCAACGTCTTGACGGCTTGTAGTTGGGCTTGGCGGTGATGAGAATTAGCAGGAAGGTATCTGTTGGTGTGAGTTGCTTTTCTGTATAATGTATGGCCAAGGATTCCATCTTCTTTCCTATTTATCTGCCCCCTATGCAAACAGTTGAAGCTGTTGGGTTAGGTATTTGTTGTGTTAGGGATCCAATAGAGCTTACTTTTGAGCTCAAAGCCAAACAACTGAACCGAAGTGTTGGCGCCCTGGATCTATCCAATACTTGGGAAGGAGTAATGAAAAACCGAACCCGCATCACAACACCGCGGAACTGATGACTTTTCACGTGACTCAAACGACAGCGGAGGGGAAGGAGACTATCCCAACCAATCAGCTTCGATACAATCTCCGACAAAGGCATATATATGCGCGAACGCAGCAACTCTCAGTGTATTACCTGACAACGCATTTATGATGCCAAGTGAGACTTTGGCGAAACGTGAGCAAGTTTAAAACATGAAAGAAAAAAACGAACGGATGTATACTTCATTACTTCATATATATATATATATATATATATATATATATATATATATATATATATATATATATGTCTAGTCGTAGGCTTTCACGGATGGAACAATATGAAGAAATGTTTATCGAACTGTTCAGTTACCTAGTGACTCTTGGGGAGAAGGCAGATTAGGCCCCGTGTTCGATCTAGACTCTGAAACTCTTTCTCAATTTTGTCTCTTAATAATGGCTCCAAAGCAGGAGTCGAAACGTCGAGTATATAATAAATTCAGACGCGGTTCTCACCCGGAACCTAGCCTTGTTGCCTTGTTCATAGTAATGACCGCGGAAGTCTCCCAGAACATATATATATATATATATATATATATATATATATATATATATATATATATGTTATATATACCAGCCGTTACCCGCGGTTTCACCCGCAAAAAAAAACATAGGGATTATCCTAAATAAAAATTGTTCTAACTTGTTTAAACCACCTGCTTAACTATAAAGCCACCAATCCCGAATATATTTCACCCAAACTGCAAATACTTATGCGCGACCCTATATAAAAATTTTATTCGATATATTCTAAATTCTCCTTAAATAACTGTAACCCTACTTCACCCTATATTGCAACCATCTTGTATATGCTGCTGTTTATTTGTCACAGAATATAACTGTTCTCTACCCTACATTTCAGCTATGCAACTGCTTATGGTGTACGCTATAGAACAACACCTTTTAAAGTACAATTTCTCTTTACCCTATATTTTAATCAGCCTTTTTATGCATCTTTTTCTAATATTATGTTAAACACACTTTAATACTAGCATCTTGTTTCTCCCCATATTTCAGATATTCCATATAGTAGAATACAACTGTTCATGGTCTATCCTATATAACAATTATTTTTTAACTTTTTTACATCCACCCTGATACAAATACCAGTGAAATCCTTGGTGTGTCACAAATTTAAAAACACAGTTTTACACCGTTACACCAAACTTTTATTTAAGCACTCACCCAAATTGCAACTCCTCATTGGCCACCCTATATAAAAATTTTATTCAACATTTTTTTAACCACTTTTTATAACTAAGTCTACTTCCATCTACATTAAAACCTTCCTGTACACACTGCTGCCAATTTGTCAAACATTACTTGTTTTGAACCATCCTGTACAACCATAATTTTACTCTACAAAATATTTCAACCAACCTGTGCATCTGCTTAGGGGCCACCAAATATAACATTTTCTAAACACTTAACTATAACTCTGGTCCAGTCACTATCTTATATATGCAACTGCTTATGGACTACGCTATATAACTATTTTTGAACCACCCTTGAAAGTATAATTTGTCTCAACCCTGTATTTCAACCACCCCTTATATGCAGCTGTTTCTAACATTGTTTTAATCACACTCTATGAACTATAATTTTACTGCGATCCATGTTTCAGATATTACATATATACTAAGGCTGATGTTCTATTCTACAAAAAATATATCCAACCTGTTTAACTATAAATCTACTCCACCCGCTATTTCATCAACCTTGAATATGCAACTACTTATCGGCCACGCAATTTAACATTTTTTGTACCACCCTGTATCTATAAATCCATCAATGGACAATATATTTCACCAAAACCGTAACTTCTTGTTGGGCACCGTATACAACAATTATAAGGGCATGTTTTGGAATCACCTTGTATGTATTACAACTACCCTGTATACGCTACTGCTTATTGGTTAACCAATATAACATTTTATAAATAATTAACCATAACTCTTTTCCACCCTATATTTCAACTATCTTATCTTTGTAACTTATTATGAACTACGCTATTACACAATTTTTCCTCATATTTTTTTCAGCGACGTTATAAAGTATAATTTCACTCCACACTTCATTTAAACCACCCTTCATTTACAAGTTTTTCTAACCTTTTCTGAATCACACTGTATAACTATAACTTTACTGCGCCCCATTGCTTCAGGTACTCCATATATGCAGCTGCTATATAACAAATTTTTTTCTAACATTTTTTACCCGTCCTGAATAATTATAACTCTACACCACCCTATATTTCAACAATCTTTCATATGCAACTACTTATTTGCCACCCTGTATCCTTGGAATACTACCCCACCCTATACTTCAACCATACGGTAAATGGAATTACATTACTTATTTTTTAAACCCACCTGTATAGCTGCAATTATACTCGGCGACATATATTTAACCCATCCTATATATGCAAGTACTTGTGGATATAAAACAAGTTTTTAACCACAACATAAACTATAATTCTACTCCATCTTATATTACACCACCCTGTATAAACAACAGCTTTTAACATTTCTTCAACCCATTCCATAACTATAATATCTTATGAATATAATTCAAAGATCCTACATCTTACATAACACATTTTTTTCTAAGTTTTTTTGTCCGAACTATAAATATTCTAACCTTTTTCAACTACTTGTTATATGGAACTGTTTATGGCCCACTTAATATAACTTTTTTAGACCACCCCTTGTAACTAATTCCACTCTTTTTTATTTCAACTACATTGTATATATGCAGCTGCTTGTAGGACACCAAATATAAGTTTTTTAGATATTTTAAATAAGTTTCCTATATACAGAACATCCTGTAAAATTACATTTGTCATCATCATCAGTTGATGTTTTTGAAATCGAAACATGTTACATTGGCACATTCCGAATTTTGAATAAAAGCTAAGCTTTTTTACTATTACCCAACATAGCAGAAGTTTTTTCGCTATATTTACCGTTTCTCTCAATTTAGGGAGATAAAATGTCTACCAGATTTTAAGTCAAACTATAGGCTATGCAACAAAAAAAGATTCACCAAAATCAGTTCAGTAGTTCTTACGTGATGCCCGAACAAACAAACAAACAAACCAACCGACAAACTTACAATTTTATAATAGTATTTATAATAGTATATATATATATATATATATATATATATATATATATATATATATATATATATATATATATATATATATGTATATATCATAATTCATACACACACGTGTTGCTTACTCAGCAAGTAACCGTGAGAAGCGTATCATTTACTATTTCACAATATCATAATACGTTAACGATATGACAATTCTCAGTATAATCCTGTAGACGCTAAATTGCAGATTTTATCACGTCTTGAATTGTATAAATACTTAATAATTAACGGTCTCGTCGGAGATCATTATAGTAACTTGTGTAAGGCGTAACTCTGCCTGTTTAAAATTTGAAATTTGTATTTAAGTGAAAATAATTTTTTTAAAAAAGTAAATTTAAAAGAGTTAATCTAAAAATTGGCGCAGTCAGTAGGATTGTTTAAACACAGTTTAGGCAATTCCTAAAATTTGTGGTGAATTTTAATTCTTCGTTAAACAAACGAACCCACGGTAAGCGACAGCAGCTGAAGGCCAAGGACACCAGGAACACGCACATACCGCTCACCAGTGTACCAGAGCAACAGACGTCGACTGCCAGACGTAGCATTAAGGACCCTAGATTTTAAGGACAAAAGCAGGCGACACCAACTGAGGCCAAAGGCATCAAGGAAAACGCACCCTAGAGGACGCTCACCGGTGCACTAGCCACAGAACAAGTCAAATGCTTGGAAGGTACATGTAAGTACTGAAACGAATCATCACGAAATCTTATTTTGATCATTTTAATAAATATTGATTTTTTATTATTTTAATACATTGATTTTATTATTTTATTATATTGATTAATATTGAACCACATACATTTTTATATCATTGATGTTCTATCGTTATAATTTTTAACATTTAAAACGTTCACATACTAAATACCCACAAATATTCACACACTGCTTTACACGTTACTGATCTCCCACAATCCATACCAACACCATCAACAACATCTGAACGAATTATAATTCCATCTATAATTCTGTATTTTGCAACATCTTAAAAACATATTTTAATACATTATGCCGGAAACAAGAGCGCAAGGTTCCGTTGAACCCTACAAATTATCCGAAATTTTTGCCATTATACAGGAGTATGATGGAAATCAAATTTTCTTGAACACTTTTATAACAAGCTGCAATACTGCTTGCAGCATGGCTGTAGACAATCAACTTACCTTAGTAGTGCTACACATTAAAAACAAACTTCGCGGTAGAGCCGCAGAATTAGTAAAATCGCGTAACGCGGATAATTGGCTAGACATCCGTACATTATTAGAAAACCACTTTGGCGACTCAAGAGATTTATCGGCATTAATACAAGACCTCCAGAGGATGAGACAAACAAATGACTCACCTCTGACTTTCGCAGCTAGATTACAAACGCATTTAGCTAAAATGTTAGCCTCCGTTAACAAACAAGTGCTAACGACAAAAGAGAAACAAGCCCAAAGCGACCTTATAGAAAATATGGCCCTTAGTAGTTTATTGTCGGGTTTAGAACCCAAGATAGGTCAAATCGTACGAGCTAGTGACCCTCGCGATATACTAACCGCTGTATCCAGAATTAAGCGCGAATTACAATTACACCATTTAGAAAACCAAACGTTTCAAGCCGTCAGACAACCACCAACTGCAATCCGTAAACCGATGATCCCTACAAATATAAAACAATGCTCATTTTGCAAACGCTCAGGGCTTACGTATATCGAATGCCAGGCAAGAATGAGACATCAAAACCCTCCTGGACAGAACTTTCGTCCACAATTTCAAAATTTCAGAAACACCCAACAATTTATGCCTTCCACTAGTACACAACCGCGACCAATAAACCAACATCCCCCAAATTCAAATCAAACCCCACAAGCTTCAGGTCAATATCGACCAAACCCTAATTATTTCAGACCGCAAAGAACTCATCATGTAAACAATCTTGAATACTATGCACCATACGACCATTACGATACCGCATATGAACAATAATATGACCGGTATGATTATCAATTGACTGACGACCCTCATCAATACAACTTTTCAGAAAACTACTCATCCATACCCGATGAACAATACGAAACAGTGACTGACGAATATGCAAACTATCCCTCCTATGAACCAACATTAGATGAACCAGAACACCGAAATTTTTGCGAACCCTTCCAGAATTCGAAACCACCCGAATTCGAAGTACCAATACTTCCAATGAAATCCCTGGACTTACAAGAAGTTCAACCCAACTCTTTCAAGATAGAACAGCAGTTTCTGTAAGACCCCTCCTATCCGTTAATTCGAAAAACTTATTTTATATTACTGATGCTTCCAATTCTTACAAACTTTTAATCGACACAGGTGCAGGACTTTCTATTTTCAAACCCGAAACCTGCCAACGATTCTCTAACAGATTCCCAGAAAATGTCGTAATTCAAGGAATTACAAATGAAAAAATTTTAATTAATGAATCAACTCAATATCAATGATCCCCACAAAGTCTATATTTGTAATTTAGATATAGAATTTGATGGACTCTTAGGATCAGACTTTCTAGAGCATTACTATTGAGTAATCGATTTTAAAAACAAACAACTTATAACGAACTTCAAGTCACTACCCCTATACAAAGTAACTAACGAAACTATCAACCCTAACTCGACACTTTCTACTCCACCAAACCAACATTTAACGAACTCTTCAGTAATTCAAATTAATATGGTAACTAGTGAACCACGAACCGAAAAAATCTGTAAATTCAAAAGCAACCTGAAAAATACTGATGCTGTACTAATAGGAACCGAACAAGACAAAGTTCACATCCCAAACGCCATAGTAAAAATTGACAGCAACGGCGAATTTTTAACATCCGTTCTAAACGCGAACGCCATTTCAAAAACCTTCGTTTTCGAAAAAATAATATTAGAACCTTTACAAACGGATAACGTTTACAGTTTTAACAAATACCAAAATACAAATGTACAAATTGACAGACGAAACGAAATAATCAACCAACTTCGCCTCGAACATTTAAATGACGAGGAATGCGAACTTATTACTGTCTCGAATTCTCAGACATCTTTTACTTAGAAGGTGACCAGTTGACATTTACTAACGAAGTGAAACACTCTATCGATACCAACAATTGCAAACCATTCTTTACTAAGTCCTATCGTTATCCCCATATCCATAAAGAACTAGTTAAGTCACAAATTTCTAAAATGCTTGACCAAGGCATAATCCGCCCTTCTAACTCCCCTTGGTCTTCCCCAGTTTGGGTCGTACCCAAAAAATTAGATGCTTCAAGTAAGCAAAAATGGCGTGTAGTCGTAGATTACCGCAAACTCAATGACCAAACCATAGGCGACAAATACCCCCTTCCAAACATTTCCGATCTATTAGATCAACTTGGACGTTGCCAATACTTCACAACTCTCGATCTTGCATCGGGATTCCACCAAATCGAAATCGAGCCCAAAGATATCCAGAAAACTGCATTTACCGTAGAAAACGGACATTTCGAATTCGTCCGAATGCCTTTTGGATTAAAAAATGCCCCGTCCACTTTCCAACGCGTCATGGACAATATACTTCTAGGTATACAAAACGAAAGATGTCTTGTCTATATGGACGACATCATTGTCTTCTCGGCCACAATTCATGAGCACACCCTTCGACTCACAGAAGTTTTCAAACGCCTTAGAAAATCTAACTTAAAAATCCAGCCCGATAAATGCGAGTTTCTTCGCAAAGAAGTGGCATATTTAGGACACCTCATCACTCCCGATGGCGTAAAGCCAAATCCTAATAAAGTCGAATGTAAATAAAGTTCCCTCAACCTCAAAATCAAAAAGAAATTAAGTAATTTTTGGGATTAGCCGGCTATTACAGGCGCTTTACCCCAAACTTTGCAAAAATCTCTAAACCCCTCACGAGACTACTTCAAAAAGATACACCATTAATATTTGATTCAGAGTGTACTAAATCCTTTAACGAATTAAAACAGGCATTGACTTCAACACCTATATTAATATATCCAAACTTCAATGAACCATTCGTCTTAACTACAGACGCAAGCGCTTTTGCAATCGGTGCTGTATTGTCACAGGGACCAATAGGTAAAGACCTACCTATTGCATACGCCTCCAGAACTTTATGTCAAGCGGAGACTAGATACTCAACGATTGAACGAGAACTCTTAGCCATTGTATGGGCTGTCAAAACATACAGGCCGCTAATTTTTGGCCGTAAGTTTCAACTAATCACCGATCACCGCCCGTTAACCTGGCTTTTCTCCATCAAAGACCCAGGTAGCCGACTCGCAAGATGGCGACTAAAGCTTGAAGAGTATGACTATGAGATAATATACAAATCCGGTAAAATCAACAAAAATGCAGACGCCTCATCCCGTATAAAAATCAATAACTTTAACAAATGTACTAAATTTCAATCAAAACATGAACTAGTAACATTCCCAATACTACCACTTAACGAAGACTCAGTGACGTTCCCGAAGACGAAAACAACGAAATCAATCCGGAACACTTATCTCGCGAATTCAAAAGCTTCCTTGAAAGATACCAAACTATTTCCCTGATCGACTACAGTAAAACCCAATTTTCTAACGGTCAACTCCTCGACAAAGAAAATAAAAACATAATCGTATTTCCACAACAATCGAACCTCCAAGATTTTCACAATAAAATATTTGACGATATTTTTGAAGAAAATGCAGACTTTCAGACATTTAGCATCAACGTTTATTCAAGTAAAACTGTACGAAAACGAAAATACTTTATCATACCGATTCCATCCGACCCGGAAATTATTAACGAAGTATTATTTGCCTCTCTCTACAAAAACAAAAACCTCTTAACACCTCAAGTAACCTATTGCGTAGAGAACAACATTGACCTACCCATATTAGAGATGCTCTCTTTTATTTTCGCAGACACTGATATAAAATGCAAAATTTGTCAAAATGTTACACAAACTATCGAAAAAGACCAAGTTCCCGTGATACTCGACCGATTTCACAACGGTAAAAGTAATATTCACCGCGGAATAAACGAAACAATTCGTAGAATCAAACAAAAATTTAATTGGCCCGGTTTAACTAAAGATGTAGAAAACTTTATTAGAAATTGCGATATTTGTCAAAAGACAAGGCGTATCGTAAAAACTTAGATAATACACTTGTAATAATTGAGACTCCTAGGACACCTTTCGAAAGAGTCAACATCGATATCCTCGAAGTACCAACTAAACTATGCACTTACCATCCGTGACGAACTTACCAAATTTTCACAAGCTTACCCCATCAGCGATAAATCAGCCAAAACAGTTGTCAACACTTTATTACTTTACTTCCAGCATTACGGAAAACCCCTTCGCATTCACTGCGACTACGGCAGAGAATTTGATAATGCCCTACTCAAGGACCTCTGCAAACTTTTTGATATTAAACTGTCATTTTCCGGTGTAGGACATCCACAGTCCAACGGCTCACTCGAGCGTTTTCATTCGACACTTCTAGAAATGATAAGGATTCACAAATCAGAAAACCCTGATGAACACCCGTTCAACATTTTACCTTATGCTGTGATAGCATACAGCAATTCAACAAGTAAAACCCATGGTTTCACACCATATGAACTTGTATTTGGCCACACATCCAGCCGACCTCCCGAAACACTTTATAACCAACAACAGTTAATTTCCAAATATGTTCGTGACCTCAACAATCGCATATCCCATTATTACAGAATTGCTCGCAAACGAACAGAAGTTCAAAAGCAAAAAGCAAAAGAAAGATTCGATAAATACGTTTCTGAAAACCTTCCAAATTACCAAATCGGCAATAAAGTCTATGTCAAAGAATCGCAGCTTAAAAATAAACTCGAAAATAAATTCAATGGACCCTTTCAAATTTTGGAACTCCATAACAATTCCGCTACTCTCCTAAAGTTAGCAACTAATCAAAGGACTAAAGTTAACTTCGATAGACTGAAGCCTAATTCAGAAAGTTAATTTCTGTTCCAGAGTTTTCTTGCTGTTGGGATCAGCAATATCACACTTCGAACTAAAACCAATAAACAACGATCGTCGTATCCAACCACAAATGGACTCTTCTAGCCCACCGCAACTTATCAGCACTAGAACACGCTTTTACAACCAATAACAGATTACTTGACACTTTAACTAAAATAGTAAGTCTCGATGTACATTCTATGAACAATTGCAGGTCTGAAATACAAACTCATATCAGTTTGTTAACACAAATCTGTAACTCTCTTAAAGAGAAATTTTCAGAAATATAGTCCGACACGAAACGATTTAAACGCGGATTATTAAACGGTGCCGGAACGTTATTTAAAGCTATAACAGGTAATTTAGATGCCTCGGACGGCGAGTTTTACACAAACAGCATTAATAGTTTGAATCAAAAACAATTGCTAATTGAAAACATAATGAAAAATCAAATGAGCATCACAACTTCAGTTATTAAATATTTTAATGAGACCATTGCGAAATTACAAATAGATGAAAAGACCTTCAACGAAGACACTAATCGGATTAGAAGAACAATCATTCACATCGCAGACAAAACAGCATATATTCAAGCTAAACTTTCATTTTTAGATATATGCGAAAAATTGATGGAAAATTACCTTTATTTACAGGATAACCTAAATGACATTTTAAACGCTATCACCTTTGCCAGGCTCAAAATAATAGATACATCAATTTTAACGCCAGAACATTTGATAACCGCCTTACAAGAAATCTCACAAAGTTTAGTAAAAAATAATTTACCTCTTCCGGTAATATATTCAAATGTTGCCAAATATTTAGAGATTATAGATCTTGAAGCTTTTCAAACACGTTCAGATCTTGTCTTTGTTCTCAAAATACCACTCGTAGAACAGCAACCCTATACCGCTTTCCATCTTTATCTTATCCCTATTTATGACGATAGAACAGGCCTACACCATGTACTTCAGTTCACCCAGAAATACATTGCGAGAAATGATGATTCTTGATGATTTAAGTGCGTGCAAACCGCTAAACTTTCGCGAAAAACTTTGCTCCGAATTGTATGCTTACCCTATAGACACTAACGCCCTATGTGAAGCCCAACTGTTAAAAAACTTTAAAAATGTGCCGGAAAATTGTAAAAGTTCCGTTATTTTCAGCCAATGCTATAATGTGCAAAAACTTCAATCTAATACGTGGCTAATCATAATTTCAGAACCTATACGAATCACTATCAACTGTGCAGAAACTGATGTAAAAACTGTAACTATAAATAAAAACTCAGTTCTCAAACTTTACTCGGAGTGCAGTGCTTTTATCGGCATCACAAAGGTACAAGCCGAAAATCGGAAATCCATAAATATTACTGATAATTCCCATCCAGTTTACATTGGATAACTTATAACTGTTGTAAACCTATACCAGATAAAGTCAAATTTCCAGAACTCCAACCGTTAAAACTGGACCACCTCAATATCGAAGAATTAGATATAGCCAGTCATAAACTCGACCAATACTCTAGAGACTTAGATGACTTAATCAATCAACCATTTATAATGACAAATATTTCATGGTTCACATATGTAACTATTGCAGTTATAATAATCATAGCTGCCTACATCATATACCGCACTATGCATAAGAAATTACAGCTCCGAAGAAGAAACCCTTCTGCACAACATACGCCACAACCCACCAAAAGAAGTTTTAGGCACTTCCAAAACTCCGTCCGACTTTGGATATTCCCGAAAAAGACATTGAATTGAAACTGCTTAATAAAGTATGTACTTTTTTCACACGATTTTAACATTATATTTGGACTATTTTATTTGCAATATTATTATTTTATTATTTACTTTTATATCGTTTATCATTATATTCGTAACCTATTTTATATTATTATCCAATTTATGGTATTTTGCTTATTATCATGTTCATGCTTTATTTTGATATTATTATTTTTATGAATTATTAGATATTAAGTTATTTCAGACAATTGCTAAGGTTTTACGTTTCACTTCATTTAAATATCATATTACATTTTAATGTTATTTCAAAAAGTTGATGCTATACCATCAACTTTTCATTTGCGATGGGAGTTGTTATATCATAATTCATACACACACGTGTTGCTTACTCAGCATGTAACCGTGAGAAGCGTATCATTTACTATTTCACAATATCATATTACGTTAACGATATGACAATTCTCAGTATAATCCTGTAGACGCTAAATTGCAGATTTTATCACGTCTTGAATTGTATAAATACTTAATTATTAACGGTTTCGTCGGAGATCATTATAGTAACTTGTGTAAGGCGTAACTCTGCCTGTTTAAAATTTGAAATTTGTATTTAAGTGAAAATAATTTTTTTAAAAAAGTTAAATTTAAAAGAGTTAATCTAATATATATATATATATATATATATATATATATATATATATACATATAAGTAAACTATGTTATTAACAATATAGATCAAACACTTCAGTTCTGCAAGTTTCGGTTTCGTTTGATTTTACAATTGTGTATATATTACTAGAGCTTTGTCGTATAAGTTTGTAGTACTGGATTATATTCGAATGGTTAATCAAAACTACAAATGCATAATTGTTAGAAATCTTCAATACATTTTTTCAGTTAAATTTTTTCGTCAAAACTTTTCTTATCGTTCTGTGAAAATCCATGATCACGCCTACATGTTGGAATAATCGATTGGTTGAGCTTAGTTTACCTCAAGGAATTTATAACTGTTGTACTCTAATGAATTGGTATCTCGCACTTCCCTAGACACTTGTTGCATTAGTGTTTAACCCTGTTATTATTTCGACAGTTATTTGGGTAAAATTACATGTAGATATCATCAGATTATTTCTGTACCAACTAATTCATATTATGGGATTTAGTTCTAAGTATATGTTACGCGAGGGAAGGCTCTATATTTTGTAAATGTTATGTAATCTAAAGTTAAATTAGTTGTATGTAAAGGTGACCTTATGTGGCATGGCAAACGCTTCAGACTGTGTATTGATATAATCTATTGTGGAAAGGACATCCAACAAAATTTTCCCAAATTTACTTGACATAATCGTCAAAACGAATAGGCTCTCACTTTTAAAATTATATTGACATTGCACAAACACACTTTTTTCCCAAGTGCGGTGTTATTTACCCAACAATCCATAAAAAGAAACTAAAAGGTGGCACAAATAAGATTCATAAAATAACTAGGAGTCTAGACTTAGGCTAGGCGCAAATTGAGACGCCTATAGCGCGTGTGACATGACACAGCTAAGCGCGAACTTTTGTAACGTATATTATTGAATAGAACAGCGCAAATTGCCAACAAAATGTCGCGAGACACGACACGCGTCTACTGTCGGTCCAGTCGCGCTGTAGTTAAGACTTTGTTTCTCGTGTCGCGCGTGTCAAGTGTTTTGAAAAATGGTAAGATGAGACGTTAATAGAGGCGGTAGCATATCAAAAATGGTGCTATAATATAAAAGATAATAATTATATGAATACAAAATTAAAATATCAAATTTATTCGTTCGTGAATCATATATTTTCTGACGCAATTAGCTAGGAATTGCCTCTTAATATGCGGATCACCACGCGACGTGTGTGACCCGATCGGGTCGCGCCACTCGTGTCATGTCACCTCACACGCGCTATACGCGTCTCAATTTGCGCCTGGCCTTAGCGCGGGTTGTCTTGATTTCCCTCAGATGTTAATACATAAAATCATGTAGCGCAATTTAAAATTTTCTCGCCTACAGTATATTAGACGCTCCCATGTCACTTCACAAATTATTAGAGCCGTGAGGGGTTCTGAACTTCCCCGCACTGTAAAATAGAGTCACAAATAACTAAATAATTTGTGACTCCTTCTTAGTTGCAGGTGACATATTATAGAATAAGGTGTGAATTTACAGTTTATCCAACTACAGCACATTAATCTCAAATTGAATCTCTCATGCACTAAATAAAAAATTATTATATTCATTTTTGCACAGAATTTCCGACTTTTCCGGCTCATTTAGTTACATTCAGGATAAAGCTTAGTGACAGGTTTATTTTTATCTTTGCAGCACATTTAGGTTATCCGGGATGCAAATTTTTGTTGTCATGCCGTGAAAGCTGTCTTCTCGATCATCTCTATTTTCCCCGTTTTTATTCAGCACAAAGCTATTACTTCCATTATCTTGTTTTCATATAAATGCTATGCGTCACGGTTTGAGTCGATTAAACATTGAAAAATTGAAACCTTTGAGAAGTACAGAAAATTTGATTGAAAATAAATATTTGGTGCGATTTAAAAGTATATATTCTTCTCTTAGTAATTATTGCAATTATTTGGTAATTATCATTTAATTGTTCACATTTCACATTAGTTTCTTAATGCTAACTCACATCGTTAGTATATAAATTTAATTTAAGCTCATATTCTGATAAACAATTGGAGTGAGAATGAAATGGTATGTGAATACTATAAGATTTGGAGACAAAGCCAAGGCAAGATATATCAATAAGGTATTACGAGAACTATATGTAATTTGAAAAAAGACACAGGAAGAATGCTTATATTAAGTAGAATACTGTGATATTAATGGGTTTCTAAATGTGTTCCCTTTAACCATTGAAAATCTGGAATTACATATCATATAACATATCTTTACATTTGCCATATATCTTCCCTGGTGGAACGAACAAAACTCAAAATATTTTTATTGTGAAACGGTAGAATACTATATACAGTGGTGTCCAAACTTGTTTATATATGAAATTTCACTTTTTGAATGAAATTATTAACCAATCCCTTCAACCCCCTAGGAATACTCTCTTCCCCTAAATTAATATGTCATACGTTGAACCTGGGCACAGTTCATTCCTTGAGAAAAAAATAGACATTTTGCAAAACCTCTGGATTGATTTGATTAATTTACCTGCCTTATTCGGTTTTTTTTAAATTATCAGCATTAGTTGGTTTACTCTTGTAGACTTTTCATTTTAAAGAGCTCCATAAAAAATAATTCTAGGGAGTCAAATCGCAAAAATGGGGTAGCCATTAAATTTCCACGTCTACCTATTCGTTGATACGGAAAAACTTGATTGAGATAGCGTCTATTTGGTTGAAATCATATGTTTCTATTAATGTCTAAAAGTATCACGAAAAAGTTGTCTTAATCAACCCTTTAAATAATATCCAATTATTCCGTTATTATTTTATGTCAGTACAAACGTTCACTTTAACATAATATTGAGTGTGAACTTTCCTCATACAATAAAGATTTTGGGTGCTCCAAATTTGCTTGTTGACCGTTCCATATAGGCCTCATCGTAGAAAAGAATATTCTTTGGGAAACATCGAATTCCCTTGGTATATATTCGTCACCAATTTTGCTTAATTTTCAGTGGTATTTCTATTTATCAAAAATTCCCATTACAGGTATTTTACTTATTAGCAACTACTTCTCTGGTTGGTATTCTGCTCACTATAAACTGATTAATGTTACTGTCAGGATACTTCACATTGAATATTCTGCATACCTCAGATTGTGGGTTTTCATTTTAAGAAGTCGCTAATAACACGAACAAAAATCTAACTACTTTTATGAGATGTGGTCAAGCGTCATATATATTTATTATAAAAAATTTAAAATCCTTATAAATGTGAGATCACACATACCCCCTTCTCATTTAATTTTTTTATATTTATTTATTACCCGTAGCCGTAGGGTATGGAACTGACAGGTGAATAATTTTATTCAAAAAATGTAGTTTCGTATATAAATATTGACGGGTTTTAAGATTTTTCTATTACATTCATAATTACGTAGAAAATGAATTCAACCGTTCCTTTAAGATTATAATTATGCACTGGGCTATGCTTAAAAAACTGCAAATGAAATGTGGTATAGTTCAAACTCAATCTGCCAATTCCCCAAGCCTTACTAGAATACTATTAAATGAGTTTCAAAGTCAAGGTCGAACTCAGTGTCTCATTAGATAGCTGAACTGAGTGTGAATCTCAACCGCTTCCTGTATTCAAGTTGTCGGGCGGTTGACATGGGATTTCACTTGATGATCAGGTTGCCTTTTAATAGGTCTACCGCTGATGGGCCTGTCGAACCGTTCGAGTCTGGTTATTGCTGATCTCCATACGATAGGAAGGCGGGTGCTAGCGTCACGTCGGTTAAAGCATAGGGCTCTTCTCTCAATTTCAATAATTTTACGAATTGTAGATGCCCAAAGTGAATTAAGGGACATGATGGTCCTGTTCTTCTCAAAATTAATAGGGGTTCCTGTTTGTGTATGATGATATGCGAGAGCCGATGTGGGATCCTGTTTGGGCACGGATATGAAGTGTTCATCGTATGACTGATGTAGCTTTGTAGACAATCGCGACAAGGTATTTCATAAAGTCTTCGATTCCCATCTTACCCTTTTTGGTCCTAGTTAGGCTGGCTATTGTTGGATATTGTTTTAATTTGATTTCTCTTTAGAATCCGTGCTTTTTTGTCCATAATCCTTCGAATGTATAGCATCTCTTTTAGAACGAGTTATGGTATTCGTTCTAGAGATATGATAACCGTTACGTTTAAGAATTTGTTGAAAGTTATTTAATTCGTGTTGTCTGTTATCAATATCCGTGAGTCCAAGAGATCTAAAAAGTAAAATTTTTATGACAGACTTCAATCGGACAGGATGATGGTGTGACTGGATCTTAAGGTATCGATTTGTTTGAGCTGGTTTCTTGTAACTAACATTTGAAAAGCTACTATTATACGTTTCTGACCGCTTGTAACATGATCATGTTGTCTGTGTATCATAATAACCCAGTTTTATTCTGCGTGCACCTTTAGTGAAAACTCTTTGATGAAAATAAATCTTTTTACTACATTATTATTATCCAGAGCGGTTATCATATGTCACTCGTTCAAAAAACTTTTTCAATAACATTTCGAGATTTTTCAATCCATTGCTTACAAGTCAATGTATGATCTAGTCCAGAAACTTCATCAGTTGAAATCTCAAATAAGTATATATTTAGCACATATAAATGATTTTAATATTTTATCCCGAAATGAATTTCCTGAAACTACTAGATGTCATAAATTAACATATGGCAACAATGATTTTTTATCAAAGGTTTTCTCAACTTATCAATATTTCTTTTATGAAAATCTTAATAAATATAATTCTATGTAGCATGCTTTTAATCATACCAACCTTCTGGTATGTCAGATGGTTAGATCGAAAATTTGATAGTCTCCTGGAATATGTCGGTTTTAAGTAGGGGAGGGCGGGGTTCAACGTGCCGATTTCACTAAAACGCAATATATCTTCCGCATTATTTAAGTAAAAAATATCTTTTTTGTAGTATGTTATATGAAATTTTATGTAGTTTTTGACACAATATACTGTCTTTAATCATATGCGTAGTTAATTAAATTATAAGCAATGTTATACAAAAAGTCAGAGGAGCACAACTTACCCTATCAAGGGGCGGGTTGTGTCGATGATGAGGTAAGTTGTGCCGCTTATATTTATAATATGTTAAACTAAACTTTTTGGGTTTTAAAACAGTAATAAAATGTGTAATTTAATAGATAATAGCGTATATTTATCAAAAATTTAACAACTTGTAACTTACATAAATTTATATATGTAAAAACATTGTAGTTTTTTAATGAGATCAACAGAGGAACTTTTCTATTTGAAACAAAACTTCAAAAAATAAACATAAAACTTAATATTTAGCAATTATTTTTCTAAATTAACAAAATAAACATAATTATTTTCTTGTAACACATAAAACTTAATATTTAGCAATTATTTTTCTAAATTAACAAAATAAACATAATTATTTTCTTGTAACACACATTTGCTAACGTAGTAATTTATATATATATCTCCACAGGATATCATATATTACCTTATTAAAAAAATCTACATAACGTTAATCAATCAGTTAGTCAGTCAGAAAAATCAGAAAAGCAATTTGGGCAAGTATATGTTGTGCAATTTTCATCAGCGGTGCATTCTGAATGTGCCCAGTTTTTGCATGTAGTGCATTGTATCCACTGCTCTCCTGGCCGCGAGTTAGAATATGAATCACAACAAATAAGACAATAGCATTCATCGTCATCTTCTTCATCTGTTTCTTGCAATACTCTTCTTTTTACTGATTTGTTTCCTGTTTTTTTTGCGTTAGTTTTTGTTTTCTTTATGGTACTTTTTCCTTTTCCTTTCTGGCTTGTAACTGTTTCCACTTTCCTTTTCTTATTTGCTTGTTCTTCGGCTATCGCATTCTTTTCTGGGGTGTCGGTAAGAATGGTACTCTTTCTGATTCTTCGTTTACGCCCTGTTACCACTCGAGGTGGAGCTTTGGGTAGTGGTCTAATACTTTCTGGTAAGAAAGAGGCATCTTTAGATGTTCCTGGTTGTGGTTCGTCATCGTGAGCTGCAAAAGACGTGTCTGGTTCCGTCTCGGTATGTTCTGTGGTGCTTATATGACTGATATTGAAAACACCAGTTTGTGAATTTTGCTCCGCAGATTGTTGAAAAACATCTGGGTTAGACGCTGTAGATTCGTTAGTCGTTTGTTGCAGTCCTGATGGGCCAGGTTGATTCGCGAGATCTATGGATTCATTTTCTGGTTCTGGGCGATCGGTAACAAAAGAAGGTGCATAATCATTGTCTGTAAAAATGTTTGGATCATATGGCCAAACGCCAGTTTTTTTAAAAGCGTTTGTGATATTTGTAGGAGTCGATGCCAAAGGCCAAGCGTATCTTACCATGGCTGGAATTTCGTAGATAGACATCACTTTACCAGGGTTGTTACGAATCCAGGTTTCTTGTGCTTTTGCACAATATGCCTTGAATGGGCCATTGATACCCACATCGAGTGGTTGAAGGCGGTGAGTGCAATGCGGCGGAAAAGATAACATAATCACTGAATTGTTCTTTGCTTTCTCAATCACTTCGATGTCGATATGGGATGCATGGTTGTCTAGAAGCAATAGCACTGGTTCTGAAGCGGTAGGTTTAGTGTATTTTATGAAGTGATCTAAATATACTAGAAATTCTTTGCTTGTCATCCACCCGGAGCTATTGCCAGCTCCAATACACTCCATTGGGCCGTCACGGATAAAGAGGCTTTTGAATTTCAGGCGCGGAAATATAAACATGGGTGGTATGCTGTTTCCTATTGCACTCACCGCCAATTCCACCGTCACTAATGTACCACGCTCTGCAGATACGATGGCACCCACTTGCTTCACACCCTTTTTAGCAATAATTTTTTTCGGCTTCAAGACTGTTGTAACACCTGTTTCGTCTAAATTCCAAATTCGTGAAGGGGTGAAATGGTATTTGTCTAGTACGCTGCCAAGTTTATTGAAAAAATGGCTAACATTGTGCTTATTAAACGACGTAGCCCGTCCTGCACTTGTAGCTTCTGGAGTCCTTATGGAAAGAGTCGGATTTCTCTGCATGAAGTTTGTAAACCAGTCTTTACCAGCCATGCGATTTTTATGCCACGACGGGGGAATATTTTGTTGTTTAAATTTTAAAGCGCATTCATAAGCAAGCTTTTTCACCTGTTCAGGTAAAAGACCGAAGTAAATTGTGGAGCATCTTAATAAATACGAAGCTAAGACCGCCTTTTCTTCAGCATTGAACACCAACTTACGGATATATCCAACTGTAGGAGTTTGTCCGAGTTGAAGTTTCTTGACATATCTTTGTAATGTAGCATAACATATTTCCAGTTCACGAGCTACAGTTTTTAATTTTCGCCCGTCATTTATAACAGCTTCAGCAGCTTTTTGGAGTAAGTCTTGAGAAGTGGTACCCCTATTTGTCTTCCTTTTGTAAACTCTCATCCTAAAAACAATACAAATAATAATTAGATTCATGCGGGGTTAGTTGTGCCCTAAACGGGGTTCGTTGTGCCGCGGCACAATGTACCTCCAACCATCGGCACTATTAACCCCCTTAGCAACACAACAACCAACAAACAGATATCAAAAAACAAGTTGAACATAGCGTTATTACACATTATCCTCACGATTCTTTAATAAACTGTCAACACTTTATCCACACACGTAAAACAATAGGTTGTAAAATGACAGAAACAGACAAAAAAACATAAATAAGAAAATATTTACTTACGTAGCACCGGGAATGCACGTGGCGGCTAGCTACTGAGACCGCGGCGCTGGCGCAACTAAAATGACCGCCGAATGTGTGCGTGGGTAAAGCAGTTTTCGACGCAACAACGGAATATGTCTATCTCTTTTCCTCTTTGTGATATTCTCATCGGCACAACCTACCCGCGGCACGTTGAACCCCGCCTTCCCCTACCAATAAGTTTTCAAGTCGTATCTTTGCACGAATGAGCTTCAAATCCATGAACTGAATACTTTCACCATCCTCTAACTCCATAGTAAAAAGGCAGAAAATCATTTACAAATACCTCTTATACAGCAGCAATAGAATCATCAACACAGACCCTTAACAGTTGTCTTTCAAATACTTGAAGTTGATAGTTATTGTGTTTCAAACTGCGATTATTTCACAACTTAATTAATTGAACATTTGCCAAATAGGTTTTCTGGGTATGCCATTGTACTACCATCTAGTTGTTTATTTAGTACCCAACCAAATGTAATATAACTGCTATGAGGCAATATTATCAGTAACGTTCCAGCAATAAGTTTAAGGAGATCTCCAACCAACTTTGACTAATCATTCTTGTTTTTCAGTCTCAGGCAAGCAGAGAGTAAGGGGATTTGTAAATATTTTCCTTAAGATCTTTTAACCTGTGTTTTAAATTTATCAAACAATGTACACTTTTATTTTTCACAATCAGCATTTTCACTTAATGTGCTAAATGTTGTAAATAAAAAATACGGTTACGATTTTCGCTTTACTTTGTGAGTACATTTGAAGGCCTTTATACTATTTTTTGCTGAATTGTAGTCTCTCTAATTTTAGAGATAAAGAGAAGAATATGTTAAATCTTAATAATAAAATATTAAATATTTAAAAACAAATTTAAATATAATATATTTGTAGTTTATATGAGAATCCCGTCAATTTGATGAAATATGGATGCGCTAGAAAAACATATTAGAATGTACCTATGTTATACTTTGTTGTAAATGTTGATTCTCATCTTTTTCTAAAGTTTGGTCTAAGTAGTTCGAAGACAAAAAAAGGTATGAGTCGAATTTCGTATGTTATTTTAATAAATAAATTATTTAACAAAATAATTAGCTACATCCATGAATCACTTAGTTGGATGTCATGTACATTTAATTAACAAGTCTCATTGTCTTAATAATCAGTTAATCCCGTTGTTTGTTATTTTATCTTAGCTTAGCTTAGCTTTTATTCAAAATTCGGAGTGTGCAAATATAACATGTTTCGATTTAACAAAAATCAACATGAATCAAGCGTAATTTTACAGGGTGTTCTGTATATAGGAAACTTAGAGCGGGGTAGAATTACATGGATTTAGAAAATCTAAACAATGTTATATTTGGTATCTTATAAGCAGCTGGATATAAACGATTGGGTGGAAATAAGGGGGAGTGGAATTAGTTATACGGGGTGTCCAAAAATCTTATATGAGTGGGCCATAAACAGTTCCATATACCAAGAGGTTGAAAAAAGCTAGAATATTTATACAGTGAATAAAAGAACTTAAAAAATGTCTTAGGTAAACAGTTAGGATGTTTGAATTATGTTCATAAGATACTATAGTTATATAAAGGGGTTAAAGAAATGTTAGAACCAGTTGTTTATACAGGGTGTTTGAAATATAAGATGGAGTGGAATTATAGTTTATGTTGTGGTTAAAAACTTCTTTTATATTCACAAGTAGTTACATATATAGGATGGTTGAAATATGTAGCGGAGTATAATTAAAGCTATGCAGGTGGGTTTAAAAATATTTTAAAGTAATGGTATGATGTACAAGCTGTTCCATTTACTGGATGGTTGAAATATTGGGTGGGTTTGGATTCTAAGGATAGAGGGTCGTACAAAAATGTTATATTTGGTGGCAAATATGTAGGTGCATATAAAAGGTTGTTTCAATATAGGGTGGCTTACAGTTAGAATTATAAATTATACAGGGTGGCTAGAAAATGCTAGAAAAATGTTGTTATATAGCATTTGCATATATAGAGTACCTGAAGTATGGTGCACAGTAAAGTTATAATTATACAGTGTCATTCAAAAAAGGGTAGGAAAAGTTGTAAATGAAAGGTGGTTTAAATGAAGTGTGGAGAGAAATTATACTTTAATATATCTTGAAAAAATATAAGGAAAAAATGTGAAATAACGTAGTTCATAATAAGTTGCAAATATCGGATAGTTGAAACATAGGGTGAAGAAGTGTTATGATAATTATTTAAAAAATGTTATATTGGTTGGCCAATAAGCAGTAGCCTATACAGGGTAGTTGTAATACATACAAGGTGATTCAAAAACATGTTGAACAAAATTGTTATTTTCGGTGCCCCATAAGCAGTTGCGGTTTTTGTGAAATATATTTGGCATTGATGGATTTATAGTTATACAGGGTGGTAGAAAAAATGTTATACTTGGTGGCCGATAAGTAGTTGCAAATACAAGGTTATTGAAATAGCGGCTGGAGTAGATTTATAGTCAAACAGGTTGGATAATTTTTTTTTGTAGGATAGAACATAAGCTGTTGCATATCTGCAATATCTGAAACATGGATCGAAGTAAAATTATAGTTAATACAGTGTGATTAGAAGTATTTAAAAATTTTATGTTTGGGTGCCCCTAAGCAGATGCACATACAGGGTGGTTGAAATATTTTGTAGAGCAAAATTATGGTTATACAGGATGGTTCAAAAATAAGTTGTAATGTTTGACAAATTGGCAGCGGTGTATACAGGACGGTTTTAATATAGATGGAAGTAGAGTTAGTTATACAAAGCGGTTAAATTTTTTTTTTTAATAAAATTGTTATATAGGGTGGCCAATAAGCAATTGCAGTTTTGGTGAGGGTTTAAATAATAATTTGGTGTTAGCGTGCAAAACTGTGTTTTTATATTTGTGACTCATAAAGGGTTCCACATCATTTCCATTAGTATGGATCAGAAAAGTTAAAAAAAATGTTATATATGTTACACCATAAACAGTTGCATTCTACTGTATGGAATATCTGAAATATGGGGAGAAGTAAGATTAAAGTTTTAGAGTATGTAACACAATTTTAGAAAAAGCTCATATAAAGGTTGATTAATATATAGAGTAAAGAGAAATTTTACTTTAAAAGGTGGTTAAAAAAATATCAGAAATAATTGTTATACAAGGTACACCATAAGCAGTTGCATAGCTGAAATATAGGGTAGAGAAAAGTTATAGTCAGGTGTTCAAAAAATTATAAAACAGCAGCATATACAGGATGGTTGCAGTATCAGGTGAACTAGAGTTACAGTTATTCAAGGTGATTAAAAAATGTCGAATAAAATAGTTATATAGGGTGGCCCATAAGTACTTGCAGTTTGGGTGAAATATATTCGGGATAGGTAGATTTATGGTTAAGTAGGGTGGTTCAAACAAGTTAGAATTTTTTTTATATAGGATAACCTATATGTTTCTTAAGTTATTTCTTTTTGCGAAGGCTTGAACATTCCGTACGCGGGTGAAACCGTGGATAACGGCTAGTTAAAATTAAATCATTGTAAACTTATGGTTAATTCTTTGCTTGAACACTATAAGTAGTACTTGTTTTGTCCACCAGACGTCATGGTCAAAGTAGTCCGTTGTCCATAGGCTTACATTAACTATTCAAGAATTTAATTCAGTAAAATAATGCATACAGTTCGGTATTTCCTATAAATATTTGAATAATTTTATTTAATGGGGTAAAAAGTTAAAAGTATATCTGAACGTATTCTTTTGTTGGGAAAGCAATTTTGCAT
Source organism: Octodonta nipae (assembly GCA_034190945.1). Lineage (NCBI taxonomy): Eukaryota > Metazoa > Arthropoda > Insecta > Coleoptera > Chrysomelidae > Octodonta > Octodonta nipae. Next base: position 67,773,077 of record CM067217.1, on the reverse strand, counting down.
TTTGTGATAGGAAACGAAAGATTTACTTTTTACTAGAATCCACAAACTTTTCGCCAAGAAACAAATAAGATTAATTCAAACTCTAATGAAAATTCTGCCGCACTTTATTTACTTTGGTGAAGTTGCAGCAAAAGTTTGGAACGAACTTTCCTTCAGAAACAAGTCTGGAGAATAAAGAGATTGAAACTATTAAGCTATTTGCAAATCGAGAATTTTAGACAGAATTGAAAAAAATATATGAGACGTTCGTGTTGTTTTTTAATTGGATTTGATGTTAATAGTCAGAAAAATTTTAATTTTTATTTAATTTAAATGTGCCAAAGAAATATAGTCATTAATACACCGACAAGAGTACTGTGAAGTAAGAACGTTAAAATGAACATTTTTGAATTAAAAGTTATCACACTACTAATGATTAATATTTTAGTTAAGCTATTGTGTGTTACATTACCTACCTTTATTTACAAGAAACCTAAAAAAATATTATCAATGTAAAAATTCCTTTCTATTTTGGCATAATATTATTTTTTCACTTTATTTTCACTAGTAAAAACTTTCTGTCTTAGATATTTCTGATCGCAAAACTAGGAAATTACAGTAACCATTTATGGATGTTTTTGATCGAATTATCCGTGTTGTTCAGAATAGGGTGATAGCTATCATAATTCGTAACATTGCAATTAATTTTGGTGCAAAATTTTTAAATAATATTGTTTAAGTTAGCACCTTCACCCGAATAATCTATACTAATATGTAGAGGTGAATTTTTGTTTTGGGTTGCGGATAAATTGTTTGTAATTTTTGTTCATTAACAGAAAGCTGTACTTATTTATCTTTGGATTTGATAAATGAGTGTTTTTGATATTTTAAGAGAAATTCATAACCTCGGAACCAGAATGTGGCTGACGAGGATGTTTGCTCGGCTAGAGGTTGAAGGGTTTTTGCTAAGTACCTGGTTATTTCTTAGGTAGGAGATTGTACCTAACTGACAATGGGTCAAAGAGGAATGTCTAGCTTACGAATCTTAGGTTGTCCACAAATTTTCTGAATTTTAGAAGATTTTTCACGAGTAATGGTGATGGTTTTGACGTCAAAATGGTGATGGGGTTAGTATGCTGGTCCGACACCTCAAACGACGGCCTCTGTTTGGATACACCGCTGTGTTGGAGCGACCGAGCCTTTGTGTTTAGTCTCCGTTCTCGATATAAGCACCGCGGAGTTCCTTCGTTACAGCTTTTAATCCCACACGTGAAGATTACAGGCGCCTGGCATAGCGCGTATCTGGACAGGATATCCGAGTCAACATAAAGTCTATGAACCCTATGTATGGACGATGTTACCGGTCCATGAGCTGACCCAGAGCACCATACAGCGGTCGGGGCTGTATTTATAGGTGTCCAGGCGCGGATAGGTATATGATTTGCCTCGGATTCTAGGCAGGTACACTCCCTTTCCAGGACCGAAGCCCCCCGTCCGACACCTCAAACAGCCGTCGTCTATCCCGGCTTTCAAGGGCATGCACATGAATGAGACTCGGAGTTCACCATTTGCCCGTGCAAGGCCAACAACAGACGGTTAGGCACCGCTAGCACAACATGATGGGCTTCCTCTCCCCCGCAGTACTCATTTGGTCCTTTGCAGAAGTCAAAGACTGGAGTGACAACCCCTCCGATCGTACTTCGCCTGACCGCGTCCGTTTAAAGTTTACCTAGCGTAGATGGGTCGCCGCCCGAGAAAGCTATACCTTCTCACCCAGGCCTACTTTACTACACTTGTGTTTCCACTAAGTGGATCACAGAACTAGTTTTACGGGTAACAGGCTCATGCTGGGCTAGAGGAACTCGTCTCGAATACTAGGTCGCGCCCCATACAAAACGATGACCCAATATCTCAAACGATGGTCCTCGCTGTTTCCCTTAGCCTTCATTAGCAGTTTACCGTTCATACGATTGCTCTTTAGACGGTGACCACTACCAAGGAGAGACCACGTGGAGGTGGTGAAATGCACTTGCATGTTTATCTTAACCGGTTTAGGGCCCGATAACCTTAACCAGTGAGAAATCATACTTCTCTCCCAACTTCTAACGAAAACATCCATTAAATGTTTTCGTTAGAAGTTAGATTTGGCTTTGGAGGATTTGATGAGCAGAGTACTCTCGCAATGTCCTGAAGTATCTTTAACGTCAATATTTGATAGTTCAGCCTTAGCAAACTCAACTTGAGAAATGATTCTTTCCATCGGAATAGTCTTTGCAATCACTACGAAATTGAAACTTTTAGATTGGACGTGTAAACTGGTAAAGTCTATGGTGAAGTCAGAAAAGTTGTGGAAGGTTGGCTGAGGACGTGAATTGACAGTAGGTTTTTGATTTACAGTAAGTCGTGCTAGTTTATGTTTTTGAATGACTGCTTTCTTTTATGCCAAGTGTTCAGCTTTATCGCAAGAAATGCGAGCAAAAGTGTCCCATTTAATTGTATGAGAGTTGAACGAACGCAATGACGAATAATACTGTTACAAATTTCGGTTGGTTTGGCCAAATTGTCGTCTGATATGTATAATCGAATTTTGTAATAGGCCGCAACTTGCTCTCTTAAGAATACTCGAAACTGAGCGTCAAGAAAGTGTTTAGAATGACGTTGCCGATTGTGCAAGATTTAAGGAAAGCAAAATCCCACAGAAGCTGTGTTTTTCGAATAAAAAGTTTGCTAAATGTTTTAATGATATGGAAGCTTTCGCGGTCATAATTATGAACTGGACTAGGTTCCGGGTGAGAACCGTGCCCAATTTATAAAATACTCGAGGTTTCGACTTCTGCTTTGGAGCCACTATCAAAAGACAAGAATAAATGATTTAGCAGAAGTTTCATAGTCTAGATAGAACTCGAGGTCTTAATCTGCATACTCCCCAAGTTTCACTAGATACCTGAACTGAATGTGCATCATTCCCCCAAATGACCGTCTACTACTTTTCGGACGTTTCAGTTTAGACGTTCTATAGACAAGTTTCAATTTCGCAGTGTACTCCGTAAATCAAGCTAACTAATCAAAATACATGCATTAAAACAACTATGTGACAACTATGACATAACTATTTAGCCCATCTAGAAAACAATGATAATTCAAAGAAACTGTGGACTCTGAATAATTACTTCATGTCAGTTTATGAGGATGGAGCTTTAGACGGGCAAATATACGATTACTATTCTAAAAATTTCAATATACCAGCGAACAGCTTCTTCCTCAGATTGGCAGATCCAAATGAAATTAAAGAAATAATTTTGAACTTAAAATCCAATGCTAAAAGCATTGTTGAAGTCAGCCTTCATATGTTAAAACTAAGTCTGCCAGTTACATTGCTCCATATAACTAACATTGTTAACTCGTGCATTGAGCGGCGTTACTTTCCAGAGAAGTGAAAGATGGCGTTGGTTGTACTAGTTCCTAAAGTAGCAAATCCTATGGAACTATCTGATCTTCGACCAATAAGTCTACTTCCAGTTTTATCAAAGGTTCTGGAAAGAGTTGTCTTTAGTCTGGTCACCTATTATGTTGAATCTTCTCAACTTCTACCTAAACATCAGTCAGGCTTTAGAAAAAATTATAGTACTACAGCTTCCCTTCTTAATCTTGTGGACGATGTAATTACAGTAATGGATGAAAAGCTTGGGGTGATGTTAGTCAGTATTGACAATAGTCAATACTGACTAACATCACTAGAATACTAAAGCTTTTGATAAAATTAACCGCAAACTCAGGATTACCAAATTGAAACACTTTGGTTTTGATGCATTGTCAGTCGGTTTCTTCAATAATTATCTTTGTAATATTTGTAATAGATCCCAACTGGTCTGCATTAAAGAACTAAACTCGTGTGCTCAAACTATCTCCTCAGGAGTTCCACACGGATCCATTCTTGAACCGCTGCTCTTCCTCTTCTTACAGCTGATCTTCCACTCCAAGTTCACAACTCGTGTATTCAGTCATTCGCTGATGATACACAGATTTTGCACGATTTTGATTTAAACAATAGTAAACAAGCAAAGTCAGATCTAAACGCTGACTTGGAAACCGAAACTGAGCTCAAAATAAATGTAGGAAATCAATTTTTACCAGTCTCGGAGTGCATAAAGATTTTGGGGGTTACTTTGGATGAAAGACTGAGATTCACTGGTCACCTCAATAACTTAATGAAAAAGGCATATCTTATCTGCCAACAAACACATCCTAAATTTTAAACTCCGGAAAAAACTTTGTAAGTCGTTAATTTTGTCCATTGTTTCTTACGGGGATACGGTTTATTATCCATGCCTAGATGAGATTACTAAGCATCGGCTTCAGCTCATTCAAAACAACTGTGTTCGCTTTATTTTAAACTTGAGGAAATTTTACCACATATCAAGTAAATATAACCAAATAGGGTGCATGCTCTTTTCTATTACCACATTGCCAGATTTATTCAAAAGGTATTAATAACATCTAAACCCCTTTACTTAAGATAAAAGCTTATTTTTTGTAGAGAAGTACATGAAAGAAAAGTCAGAGATAGCAATTTTTTGTGCATTCCTCATCATAGTACTGCCATGTTTCAACGGTCATTTTCATATAATGCTGTGGTCAAGATTTTCAGCCTAAAACTTTTTCAAAAAATGTTAAAATGCTGTTGCTCGCGTCATTATGATATAATTCCAATTATCCCTCTTTTTCGTCTCCGGTCACTGCTTTAACATTCATAGATTAGTTGTATATGTATGTGTGTTGTATGTATATATAGATATAAATATATAAAGATATAAATACTTTAGGTTATAGCGTTATGTTAGGAATGTATAGTTAGTATCTTCTGTAAACATAAGTGTAGTTCCATGGTTAGGTGTAAGAGTAACATTAGCTAAATCTCGCCATGTTGAACCGATCTGTAAACTCTCATTAAATAAAGGCAAGTTAAATAAAAAAAAAATAAAATAAAAAAAAACATTCTTCCTGCGGACAAAGATAACGCGACGGTTCTTCTTAACATTAAGGACTATGTTTACAAGTGGAGTTCTTTAGTCCATACTACAAAATAAATAGTAATAATTCTACCACATTCGACAGATAGAACCCGGCTTCATTTTGACGTCAAAAAGATCAACATTACTTGTGAAAAATCTTCCAAAATTCCGAAGACCCATGGATTACCCAAGATTTATAAACCGGACATTCCTCTTTGGCCCATTGTCAGTTCAGTACAATTTCCGACCCAAGAATTAGCCAGGAACCCTTCAACCTTTAGCCAACCAAGCATCCTCGTACATAAAGAACCCTTCTTCCTTCTTAGATATGTTAGGAGCTTATAGAATTTCAGAAAATGCTATACTAATTAGCTTCAATGTTGTTTCTGTTTTCACCAATGTCCCAATTTCAATACATAAATATAATATGTCTCCGGGTTCAGTTGGAGCTTGATAAGAAGTCTTGATCCGGAACCGCATCTCAGCCAACTCAAGGTTTTTTCAATTAATAAAAAATTGTGATACAATTTGATCTCTGATGTAAATGGCAGAAATCAGGGAAATTGACATGTGCTCCTTACCAACCCGCACTGAGAGAGCGTGGAAGGGTATGACTCATATCCCCTGAACTTGAGTTTTCTATAAAAACTGCCCAAAATATATCTATCCTCCAGGCCTTTGAGCTAGTTCTTCTTTTCTTTAGTCCTACAGTTCTTCTTCTTTTTCATTTGAGTTAGTCAAAAAACATCATTAGCCCATCGATCTGCAATTATCTTCAATACAGTCCTTCAGTCCTTTTCACAGATCTTAAGCTCTACCTCTTGATTTTCGCCGCAATCTTTCATAGCTGCTTTTGTTTATTTTTATGCGTTCTTGGGAAATAAGACCACAATCGAAACAAAAAAAAATATATATATAAATACATTAAAAAAAAAAACAAAAACCGACATCAAAAGAAAATTAACTAAAAAACATGATATAATATTTTGCTACAATTAAATACTTTTTATGAAGTCGGTGCCAAGCGAAAGTGAAAATATTTTAGGAAGTACATTGTTGACTTGTACTTCGCAACTTCGCTGTTCAAATTGACACCGACTTCAGAAGAAGTATTTAATAGTAGCAAGATATTATTTCATGCTTTTTAGTTAATTTTCTTTTAAAGCCGGTTTTTGTTTTTAAAAATGTATTTATTTTACAATTTTTAGTGCTACAATGGGTCATTTGGGGATGTAGATTTCAAATCTAATTAACTTTTTCGATATTGCTTAACATAAGGTATTTTACTTTCATTTATTAGCTTGACCAACGCCGTTTACTGTTGAATAGAATATCTTGTTGTGTAGATTTGTATTAAGAAACCTTTGTATATGATTCTAACTTAGGTGGATCTACTATATTGTAGACGATCTGAGTATCATCCTTCTTTAAGTCTGTTAATTATACTGACATTTATTTAATAGTTTCCCCTCCGCGGAATCTTATAATAAATTTTTATACAGTCTTAATTGATATAACATAATAGGTCGAAGTTTTTATTTATAATTATCTTTGTTTGATATAATTTCAACTGCTATTAAAAATAAAGGTACTTAACTTAAACAACATTTATATTCTTTATTAAACCTAGTATAAAATTTGGAAAAGTGACATTAAGATCTACTTTACAATTTTTAGTGATATGGCATAATTAGATGCATTTTATAATTCTTGTTACCCCTGTTCGATAAGATTTTTATATATTATGAAAAATAAAGGCATTTTACTTTTAAGCAAAATTCATATTTGTTGACAAACTTCGTATACAGTTAAAAAAATTGACATATAATGATTACAGTATATGTTTCCGACCATGCAAATATTTTATGAAGAATAATTTGTCTCTAAACAATATTCATAAATACTTTTTCCGTTTGAATTCAACATATGAAGGCACACAGTTATGGAAACCAACTGAGCACCTCCACCTTCAACTTGATTAACTGATAATTATAGAGGTTTATTTCCAATCAACTTTTAATTTATTACAATTTTTAAAAATACGGCACAATAAGGTGCGGTATTCAAATCTAATAAACTTTGCTTGATTGCAATTTGAGATATTATAAAAAAATAAAGCTCACCTTTAAACAAAATGATATATTTTTTGAAACCTAATATATAGTTGGAAAAATTACAAAAATACTTATACAATTTTTACAGCAATGGCATAGGTAGATGCAGTTTTTAATTGTAATTACTTCTATTTGGTAACAATTTTTCATTTTAACAGAAATGAAGATACTATAATTATTTGTAATTGTATATTGTTTAAGTGAAAATATACAATTTACACCTGTCAACTACTGAAGTGAACTGTATAATTTACTGAACGTAGAAAACACGTAAAGCGCTATACACAACAACTAAATCAATGATACAAATTAAAAATCTTAACAAGCACTCTATTACAATGTTTGGTATTGCGATGTTCGAAATCTACTGCCCGTTTGCCTGCTTTTATACCTCTCGATCAAAAAGATTCTTAACTTACACCACCCAAATTATCAATGAATCCCGCCCTTGAAAGTTCTTAACTTTCAATACTCAATACCAAAACATCAAAAATAATTACTATGCATAGGATAATCTAATACAAAAACTAAAAAAAAAAGGATTAATATGCATATAATCAAATCCTTATCAAAATTAAGTTATCAACAGTCTATACTTATAGTCTGCAAAGTCCCTTTAAATCTGAGTCAGTTTAGTAGTCATTAGAGTTTGACTCATTTGGTAACAACACAATTCAACACAATTCTGGAAACTGCTCTTTTACTTATGCACTTTTTTGTTTTCACTGACACTACACGACACTGGTTGTCTCTGCCAAGATGAAGTTCTGTCATTCGACCCAAATCCAATGCACAGGAGGAACATTATCCTTCTTAACTAGTACCATTGACCGTACCTGGATTTTGTATGACTGCCCCCGCCATTTGTTTCCCTGCTGAAGTTGATTTAGATATCCCTTTGACCAATGGCTCCAAAAACTTTGAATCAGCTGCATATGTACCTGACTGAGTTAACCTGTTTTACCTGACGTTAACCAAATCATGTTGTGGCAAAGCAGCAAGTGAAGTACCAATATGGAAATGTGAAGGAGTTAGTATCAGGAGGTCATCGGGGTGTTCAGTAATAGGAGTTGAAAGTCTGGAATTAAAACACCCTTCTACCTGTGTGACCACTTTGGTTAACTCTTCAAAGGTTAACCTTTTGTTTCCTGAGTACTCTTTTCAAGTGATATTTGGCAGACTTGACTACTGACTCCCAGATATCCCCAAAATAGGTGGAATAAAATGCCACTGTATATTTTGTTGAACAAAATAGCCCGAAAAAGCTGAGACATTTTTCGCATCCTAAAAAACTTCAAATATTTCAACTCATTTCAAGCGCCACAAAATTTGTTGGATTGTCGGAATAAATGTTTGCGCACAACCCCCTGCGTACAACGAACCTTCTGAAAGCATTAAGAAACGCGGTCGTACATAACTCACTCACAACCTCTAAATTCGTCGCGAAACACACAAACGCACTCAAATAAGCCATTAATGTTTTATTTCCCCTCAGCTTGTTCTCCTTTATTTCAAAAGGCCCCGCATAATCAATTTCACAGTTTGTGAAAGGCCCACTAGGTGTAACGCGTTCAACTGGTAAATCGCTCAGTGAGGTTGAAACAAACCATACAATTTTTTAGGACACCCTTTATCAACTTTCTACCCGCAATCGGCCATTATCGTAACCGCAAAATTCCGAGTAAAGCTTGAGGACCCACATGCATGTTTTTATAATGCTCCTGTAAAATTAACAAATTTGTATAAAGTTCCCCTTTGGCAAAATTACCGGATGCCTTTGATCTAAAGCTCTATATGCATTTCTCAAGCGATCTCCAACCCTAAGTATACCGCTCTGATCAATGAAAGGATATCAAGAAATAATTTTGCTACCTCTGAAAATAGGCTTTCCGTTTTTCAAATTCCCAATTACCGCACCAAATTCCTGTCGCTGAGTCATTTTAATCACCACGTTCAAAGAATTGCTTGCGCTTGCGGTCACATGTCCCTTCACTTTATCCTATAGTTTGAATTTGTCTTAAACCGGATAAACTACGCTACTACCCTTTGTAATCTAACCAGACTTGAATATTTGAGCAACATTTCAAAGGAATTTGTGCTCGCTATCGTTGCTTGGCTTAACGTCTTTCTTTCCGGAACCTCTTGAATTAATTCTTCTCCATAGGCGTATGCCAGCACTCATCTTTCCTAGTTAAGAATTCTGGACCTTGGTCATTCTGGAGTCTCGAAGGTCATGTTCTATCCCTCTTGCAACAATGTCCGTTGGACTATGCTCCGAGTTTATGTGCCTCCAAATATGCTCTTGGGTTCTCCTTTGTATTTCCGAAACCCTAATACAAACAAAAGTTTTCCACTGACGTGGTTCCGATGCCGGCAACGCCAGAACAATTGTTGAATCGCACCAAAAAATACCTTATTTGGGCTAAATCAATACACTTACTAACCGCTGTAAATAATCTCGCTGCAATAGTAACTCCACAAACCTCCAATCTTGGTAACGTAGTTGCTTTTAGAGGCGCCACCAGCGATTTGGAAGATTATAACCGTATATGATGATTTCCCCTTGCATCTCTGGATCTTACTTAAATACATGCACCATATCCCTTTTCAGAAGAATCGGAGGAACAGTGTAATTGTATTTCGGTCGGGTCATCACAAATGACGCGACGAGGAATATGAACAGTTTTTAACTTCCTCATTTTGCCTGCTTTTATACCTTTCGGTCAAAAAGATTCTTATCTTACACCCCCCACATTAACAATGAAGCCGGAACAGTAATCAAAAGTCCTCTTGAGAAACCTTGTCTACAATTAATAAAAAAAGTGACATGGAGTGATTACTTTTTACGTTTTAGACCATGTAAATCAGTTTGTGAAGAATATTTTTTTCTCTTAAAATTATGAATAAAAAGAAATTGTTTGACTTATGAATGAATACACACTCTATATACATATTAACTGAAATTTATTTTCATTAATTCATCTTATTTACAATTTACCCCAAGTTCCGAACAGTTAATACCACCAACCCCATCAAGGCTTATAATGCAGGCGACTCCACCAAGGCATAGAGTATAAGAAAATAGGTAAAAAGTTTTTCCCCATTCTCTAAGAAACGATGCAAGCTATGTTATTGAAAAAAATATCTGACCACTTTGGGATATCCCGGAACTAATCCAATTTCTTTTCAATTTGTGCCACGTTCGAATAAAATTTTTTCCAAATTTTTCCAAATTGTAAAAGTCTGGCGATTCCACCAAGGCATAGAGTATATCAGAATACATAAAAATGGTTGGTCCCCATTTTCTAAGAAACGGTACAAGCTATGTTAAATATGGGACCACTTCACTATCACCCGAAACCGGATCCAGTAAAACGGTCGAAATTTCTTGAGCCGTTTCCGAGTAATCGGTGAACAAACTTAAAAAAAAACATAGATACAGACGAATTGAGAACGTCCTTCTTTTTGAAGTTGGTTAAAAATGCATTTTATATTTCCAATACATGTTTAAAGCCATTGAAAACGAGATCAGAATAGAACTGGATTCGTTTAATTTTTCTTTGAATATACAAATTTTTGTTTCGATGGTGGTGTTATTTCCAAAGAACACATAAAAATAATTAAGAATATGCCACAAAAAGGTAACATTTAGAAGACAATGCTTTTGTTTTCTTAATAATAACTTTAAAAATTACAGTATTGTTTGAAAAATTTTTGTCTCAAAATATAAAGAGTATACTTACTGTATAAGTGTAATCGCCGGGCAGGTACATATTCCGCGCGTGTTTGGGGTAGAGACCGAATACAGGTTAAAAATGGCGTAATTAATTAACAATTAAAAAGAGAGGTTTGAAATAGAGTTATTCTTAATAATTTTGTGAAAGAATGGTTAAGCAATGTTTAAGACCACTAGCAACAATAAATTGCATGGGCATCTAAGGATAAACCTGGGTTGAACACTGTCGTTGTTTACGGATTTTGAACTGGAAGACTATTACCTGTAGAGTAAACTTACATGTGAATTTTTTCTTGAAAATACAACCAAATACAGGGCAACAAAACCAAATGGAAATTTAAACAATTTTGGACCCACTTTTGGCTGTGCAAACATCCAGAATCATAAACTAGCAAACTTTTCGAGGAAAATACTCAAAAATGTTAGCAAATCTTTATTCAAATGGGAAAGTGGTCTCATATAACCTGTAATGAAACGTGTATTATTGTAATAAATAATCTAGATTAACAACCAGGGATTACCATTTTTCAAAAATAATTCTTTAAATAATATCTCTATATTTTCCAGTAAATAGAAATGTATTCCAGTATACAGGCTGATCAATCGGAAGTGTACTGAGTTCGCAATAGCCATAGACTTTGGTGGCAATATTGAACGGTTGATACTGAAAATAAAGACCAACACTAATGAGTTAGCACAAATGAAATTTCCTTCTTAACTTTTAAAGCCTTCGTGTTGACATATCCCCAAATACTACAACTAACTACAGAACATGTAACCAAGAAACCGAAGTTGGCTTATAATTAAGAGGTTAATTAAAGAAAACAATTTTTTATTATCCAAGAAAAAATAGTATGAACATAAAGTAAATGAACAGACTAAACTGAATGATAATAGAGATCTAAAGATCGTAATACAAACCTTTTGTTAAGTAAAACATTAGCAAATCATGTTTGAGAATAAGATTTACAACAAGTGATAAACAGCAAATAGCCAAATTCATGTAAGTTCTGGTTATGTTCATAGTTTTAACAAGTTTAGAAACAGTACTGCCTGCCTTTATTGAGCTGGAAGGCACTTTTACAGAGTGTCCTGATTAGGAAACAAGTTCGTAAACTGCTGCTGGGCAAAATAAATATTAAAAGGGTCAAGGATTTGTTATGAATTTTATCCGAGAACTCGTGGTTTCTAATAAAGCATTAGAGAGCCCTTTGTTGCACCAGATATCAGGATGAGTTTGTCAGAAATGTCTAAGCAATTACATTGTTGTTGTCAATTTTAGATAAAGAATCCCACTTAAATAATAATAAACATCATACAAAGGGTGATAGACGCAAAACTGAATTAAGAACATATTCTGTCTATTCTGTTACTGCATTTTGTGTAAATGTATTGCAATAAAAATTAGTACATTACGAGTATTAACATTTTTAGCTCAAAATGTAACCAGTCTTACATACAGGTATACCTTTGTAAGTTTAAATAGCATGTATAGTTGAGTTATATTTGTAAAGAAATAACGATTCATTTAGCTGAAATTGTACAAATTATATTTAAATACAGATATATCTAAATAAGTGAAACCATGCTTCATCAGAATAAAAATATAGATCCAAATCTTCATCTCTAATTGAACTGAATTGATTAACGTATAAACAATAATTTTATCCATGTTCAAAATCTTAGTCTTATAAGTGTTGATGGCATGACATTTTTTAAGGATACATGTGCAATTTATTTTCCAATGTTGTTTGTGCACTGTCTTATACATCATCTACAACACCTTATATGAAGACCCACACAGCCTCTTCTAGTTTACATTTTAGTACACTCCCAGTCTGTAAATCTCTTGACAATTATGTTTCACTGTTGTAAAATTGTTTCAGTAGCAATTTCAACATCAGGATATTCAGCAGTAAATTGTTCCATACATGACTGCAGCAAATATGTCCAAGATCCATCTTTATTTAAATAGCACTGCGGAAATGTGCCATCAGCTAGCCAGCGTTGTGTTCTCTTCGAAAAAGATATTTTTTATACAATCATAATCATTTTATGTACTTGTCGAAAATTAGGAACAGTGTCTGCAACAAACTGAAAAATATCCTAGTCTAGGTCACCCGGTAGTGCTCCAATATATTGCCATAAACCCTTTATATAAATACAAGCTTTTTTCTTATTGTTGCTGGATACCTGCCCGTAACTTTTTTATTTGTGTAGCAAAGCCAGAAAGTGTAATTCGTGTTGTTCAAATATCAATTGTCGCAGCACTTTCCTAATACGATATATAATTAAGTTTTCAACAAATGCTTAGAATATTGAGAAAGAGTAAAAATACTAATTACATTTAATTAATATAGAATTTTAAAGGTACGTAAAATTGATTATGCCCGTCTTGATGTGAACATATTTTAGCTTTCAGCTTCCAAATTAGACTTCAAAGGGTTTCAGTTTGTCATTAGGAAAGTTTGTCTTCGAATCAGATTCTCGGAAACTATAAGAAACGAAACATGGTTTAATAGAAAACACCTATAGATATTTCCCAAAAGGACTGTCGAATGTTTAGAGATGTTCAGAGTTCTCCTTTGTTTATTATATACCGGATCTATAGGACAAACCTTGTACAATTTTATAATAAATAGTTCATATGGCAGTAATATTCAAATAATTAGTTAAATGATGGACGTTACATCAATTAGGGTTGAATCGAATGAATCCAACATAATATCCCTTTTTTGTTCAAAAAATATAATTTTTACACACCTACCTGCATAAAGAAAGAATAGAAAATTAGTGTAATGTCCTCGATATCAAATGAAGAGTAGACTTCAGATGTTCATTAAGATAAAATATTTAAATAGCAAACAGTGAGGCAATATATTGGTCTATACCTACAGTAAGTGTACTTAAAATTTGACTAGGCAAGTAGTCATCAAATGAATTCATTTAATTATTAAAATAACGATAACTATCAACTGGTATGTTACATGCACGCCCTTAAATATCTTTTGGTATAAACTTCATAATGTCCCCTTATGTCTTCTCCCAAAAGATAAATTCAGAATGATTTTCGTGGAACCGCTGGATGAGAGCAAAATTATAGTATACCCATTTTTACGGTTTCGAGCTCAGCATAGACTTGTACATTTGGTCCAGAAGGATTTCAGGTACAAAAGTTAGCATATGACATCTACCAAGAAAAATCTAAGTAGTATTAATAGGAGGAACCTTTCTGAACAGAAGTAAAATACGAAATGCAATTTTCTCCAAAAAAATCCAAACGAACTAGTACAAACAAAAATACTCAAAATGCCACGGACATATTTTTATTAATAGAAATCAGTCGGTCATCCCCAGGAACAACGATAATAGGAATTATAAAATTGAAACTAATTCATCCTAACTTTGATTTAACTGTCAAAGTACTTAGACATTCACAGCCAATAAGCCAATAGTCCACAGCAACACAGCCCGAAAAATTAATTTCTCCAAAGCTTGTACTATTTATTTGATTACTTTTATTTCCAAAAAGAGCCATGTTACATTATATGTATATAATTTAATATGCTACTCTTAGGTTATCAACACTATAAATTATTTCACAATCAAAAATCATGTAAATTGACAAAAAAATCTATTGAAATTGGTAGCTCCATCAAAGTCAAGAAAACAATTGTTAAGGAAGTCCCTTGGTGATTATTCCAATTCATTGTGATTTTCCTTTATTTTCCGTAACATAAGTACTTGAACATCGTAATGTAATAATTTTGAAAAATTATCCCGGTTATTATTTGTACTTCCCAGAAAGTTCTCCTCACGGACGTTCTAGAAGAAAGAAATTTGTACAATCTGAGAAACCAGCCATTAGTAATAAATAATATATCTACTAAAATAAGGGACAAGACACCGAATGAAAAAAAAAATCAAATGTATTGTACTCTATGAATTGCAAAAACTGTCAAGCTACCTATGTTGGGCAAACATCTAGAAGAATAGTTTCACATAAGGGTGATATCAGGCTTGGCAATGAAAGCTGTGTGTGCTCTTACAATATACTGCATCAACAGCAATCACACTGCCGATTTTAAAAATGAAACAATATTAGAACAAGAAAAAAAAGAAACTTCGTCGAGATGGTGTGCATTAACAATCAAGCCAACAATATAAATATAAGAAGGGATTTACAAAATCTTAATGTTATCTATTGTAACTTGTTAGATATTGAAGATAAAATTTCAAAAAAGATTACATCAAATACACCAAAGAATGACTGATTCTAATACAAATATTTTTATAATAGCTTAATTCACTCATATTAGAATATTTCTGTAAGGTCTGTGGTGCGTTCCCGCAATTTGTTTAGTGTATTGCACACATTTGATTGAATTACTTCATTGATTTTTAAACTTCTGCACCTTTTCCAAAACCTTCCGTCGCGCTAATGCTAATTTTAAGTGTTTTTTGCGTGTTAAATATAGACAGTATTAATTAGTCCTGTTTTGTATGCCGAACTATTTAGACACTTTTGATACCGTCTTAAGACGGCCGCTTTTTGTTGTTATTGTGTTACGATTCCGCGAGTTATTAGTTCCGGTCATGACAGCCGCTAAACCGCTTTCATTTTGTTTCTTTTGGGTTAACAAAAGAGCATCATTTGTTGTTAAACCCGCATTTTTGTTTGCTCAATCAATGAACATTACGTCGCTATTTTTTGTGTAACGTGTTGTCCAGACGAAGCTCTAAAAAGACAGTTGCTGCCGCTGCGGGGCTAGCCTCTGAAGAAAGAAGAACCAAAAAAACACCACCTGCAGCGCTTCGACGTAAAAGGTTAGTGATTAACTTTATTTGGTGAATTAATTTACGCGACAACACGTGTTTATTAATTGTTCCGCTACAGGTCCTTCGTTAATTATATACTTGCATTGAACCAGCATTGAACTAAAACCGCAGTATCTAATTCATATATCTTTTTTTGATATTATATGTAATGTGTGATCGAAGATATTCCATAATTTGGTCCTTCGAGCCGGGTGCAATTTGATTTTTCGTTACAATTATTGTTGAAAACTGCATTGAATTTTCGTTTCTTTATTTGTTAAAAGAGAAAGCAAATTCGAGATATTCACTCATTCCGTTGGAAGTAAATTTCGCATATTTTTTTTGCCGCGTTAAAAAACCTACAAGAGATCGTTTCGATTGTTTTGGTTATTTTGCTAAATTGCTTTGACTTTATTTGACATTTGGTCAGATATTTTCGACTTCAACAGTAAAAAATTGTAGATTTTTGGAGTAGTATTTTGATTCATTCTATCGTGTTAGATATGTTCAGTGGCGTTACAGTGATTTTAATTTATTGTTAAGATGTCAAAAATCGCTGAAAATTTACGAAAATATAAAAATCATCGACAATCTGAGTTTAAAAGATTAGAAGATATTTATTTTGCTGCCGAGAAAGCCTTAAGAGGTGACGACGTTGTATTGTTTTTTTGCATGATTGATATGGTTGATTCAATCCATTCAGAATTTTTTAAAGATCACAATTCGATTGTTGGTTTAATTTCAGATACAAACGATGATTTTGACTTTGAGGATGGCATTCGCAATAAATTTGAAAAATTGTTTTATTCAATTAGGTCTATTTTTGCTAAACTGAAATCTGTTCAGAATTCTACGCCACAAAATATAGCTCGGGAACAGGAAAGTTTTGCTTTGCCGCGAATTGATTTGCCTTCATTTAGTGGAGACATATTGGAATTTGCTACTTTTATTGATTTGTTTGATTCATTAATTCATTAATTTGGAGAGTACCTCTGCTGAGGGCTCTCTTACCCTTTCTCTTCGCTCTATAGTAAAGCGTGAGTGCAATTTTGTTGTTGATACTATTGTTTTACCCCTGCGTTTGCAATTATATTCCTGTTGCGCCCATTAACATGGCTAATATGGCATATCTAACCAATTTGAAACTTGCTGATCCTGGTTTCAATAGCCCAGGCGCTACTGACCTTTCGTTAGGTGCCGATATATTCTCTCAAATTTTGTTGGATGCACGTCTTCTGGGACAGGAAGGTGTGTCTGATGCTATTAACACTGTGTTTGGTTACATCCTTATGGGTAGAGTGTCTTCAAGTTATGTTAACTCTCACTCTCAGTCAGTCATAAACCCAACTTCGCTTTTTTGAAAAATTGAAGAGGTAGTATCATTAGATGATTCACTCCAAAGGTTCTGGACAATTGAAGATGTTCCTACCGCACTGGTTCAGTCTCTTGATGATCTTATCTGCGAAACAATATTTTCCGAAGGATGCAGGAGATTGGATTCAGGTAGCTTCGTTGTGCCCCTTTCTTTTCAAAATACACTTCCTACTTTTGATGGAACGTATAAATTCGCCGTACAACGTTTCTACTCTTTAGAAAGACGTCTTCGACAGCAACCAGATCTCTAAAAACATTATGGTGATTTTCTCAAAGAGTATTTGGAGCTAGATCATATGGAGTTGGTTCCCTATCCATCATCTACTTCTTCTGATTGTTACTGCATACCGCATAATTGTGTTTTGATACCTAATAGTAGCACCAAACTTCGTGTAGTGTTTAATGCAACCGCTAAGATACCTCATCGGTTATCTTTGAATGATTGTTTGTTGATGGGTTCCAAGTTGCAGCAAGACATTATCGCTATTGTGTTGACCTTGCAGAATTGAGTTTTGCCTCGTCTGCTTGCTATAGAAAACTTTTCTAGTTGTGAACTTCATGCATTTGGCTTCTGAGAAAGGTTATGCCGCTGTTGTTTATTTTGTGTTCGAAACCGCATCTGGATTTCGTAGAAGTTTTTTTGTGTTATCTAAATCGAAAGTTGCCCCTTTGAAAACTTTGTCACTTCCCAGATTGGAACTGTGTGCTTCAGTTCTTACCGCTAAGTTGGCTCATTATGTTTATGAGCAATTCAATAGTCGTTTGTTGTTCAAGGTGATTCGTTGCTGGTCAGATTCCACGGTAGTCCTTTCATGGCTTAGTTCTTCCCCGCACCGTTGGAAGACATTTGTCAGTAATCGAGTTGCTTACATTCAGGAAAAATTTCCTTCTTCGCATTAGTTTTACATTCAATCTTGTGATAACCCAGCTAACTTGGGTTCCCGCGGCACTTTGCCATCCGAGTTATTAGGCAATACACTTTGGTGGAAAGGCCCACAATTGTTGATTACCGCTGGTTTGTCACATGCTTGCTCAGAGTTAAGCATGTCACCGCTAGTTATGACTGAATCCCGTATAGTGGCGCTTCAAGTCACCGCTTCACCAAATTTATTTGGTACTTTGCTAGAAGAACATTCTTCTATTAATCGCATTACCCGCATTATAGCTCATATTTGTCGCTTTGTTGATAACGCTCGCAATCCAGACCGTAGGGGCTCTGGATCATTTTTGGCTGCTGAGGTATATCAGCTTAGCTTCGCATTGTTCGATATGTTCAAGATCAATATTTTTCTAAAGAGATTTCCCTTCTTCGAGAACGACAACTTTTGCCCAAATCGCTTCGTAAACTTTCGCCGTTTCTTGATGAACAGGGAACTCTTAGAGTTGGTAGTAGATTGGCTAATGGTTTATTGCCGTTTGATACTAAATTTCCCACACTGCTACCAAGTAAAAGTCGTTTGACTAATCTATTTGTCGAAGATTGTCATGTCACCAATCTTCACGCAGGAAGCCGTTCAATTTCTTTTGCAGCAACGATTTTGGATTCTATCCGCAATCCGCAAAGAAAGTAATTCGTAGGGTCATTTCTAAATGTGTTTCTTGTTGGAAGCTTAATCCTTCTGCTTACCAACCCTTCATGGGAAATTTGCCCATTTCCCGCCTTTCACAATTGAAACCCTTTTCTCATGTTGGAGTAGATTTTGCTGATCCCTTCACTATAACCATGGCTAAAACTAGAGGGTCGAAACTTTAAAGGCTTATCTGTGCCTGTTTAAGTGCTTTGCAACGAAAGCTGTTCATCTAGAACTCGTATCAGATTTGTCTGCTGAATCGTTCTTGGCAGCTTTGCGACGATTCATTGCACGTCGTGGTCGATGTAGCCATATATATAGTGATTGTGGTACTAATTTTGTGTGTGCTCACAAGCAGATCTTGAAAGCTTTTAGAGCTACTGCTGCACGAGAAACCATTTCTGTATTTGCGCAGGTCGAAACAGTTTTAAACTCGCGACCTATAACCCCTTGTAGCAACGATCCGTCGGATCTTACCGCTATGAGTCCTGGAATGTTTCTTACAATGGAACCTTTAACAGCACCTCCTGAATCTGATTTCTTATCTGTCTCATCTAATCGTCTCAACAGATGGCAGTTACTGAGTCGGTTGCATCAGGCATTCTGGAAACGTTGGTCGCAAGAAATTTACATACTCTTCATCGACAGAGCAAATGGACTAATCCCTCGGAGGTTGTTAAGCCAGGTACTCTTGTTATTTTGAAGCAAGACACTTCCCTCCTTTGAAATGGCCATTAGGGCGCATTATTGACGTACATCCTGGAGGTGATGGTGTTGTACGCGTTCCTACAGTTAGAACTACAAGTGGTACTTTGAAGCGACCTCTTGTAAAGCTCTGCCCACTGCTAGTGGACCCTTAGTTTTGAAATTAGTAATTCAAGGCTGCCCGAATGGTGCAAAGTTGTTTACATTATGATACAGAAATAATGCGATACAAACTATATTAAACAAAACATTTCTTATATGTAGTTCTTTTATGTGTTAAATTCTTCGAGAAATAATTGTTACTAAGAAATTAATATTACTTATTTTAGTCAAATAAAAATCTTTGACCTGCAGGATGTCATTATGATAGAGCTCTGGCGAGCAAATGGATTTATAGTAAATATTCAAAATTCATTTGCTTTCCCCACAAATTAATAGCATGTCAGGTCTTTACCTTATTGTATGATTGTCACTGTTTGTCACAAAATAATACACTCGAACTCACAATTCACAACAGATTTTAATTATTTTTCCAATTTATATTTTAAAGTGAAAATCAAATAACTTACGCTATGTCGAATGTCACGCAATAATCACTTTCACTTTCTTAAAAGAACCGGGTAGCAAAAAAGCATTCATGGCAGCGGCCAGCTGTAGTACTGAGTATATGCTATGTTGCCACATCTGATCGGAGAAACGTAGGGCAAATTATAACAAAATATTTAGTGTTTAAATAATAATTTTCTTTGTTAATACAGTTATTAAAGGTGTATTAAAGGTCTATTATTCACTGTAATAAAGGCTACAGAACTTCTAACTTTTTCATTCTTTTTTGGCAAAACTATAGTTTATTTCTAAAAATGTTATAAAGCTTTTTGATTTTTTTTGACCTGAAGTATTGATCCTCAAAATATTTGCACTCAAACCGTTTACACCCTGTATAGTGGTCCACAACTGTTGATGCGTAATATAACCATTTTTTTAAAACATTTCGATCCACCCTAATGGAAATGCATGTGGAACCCTTGGTGTGTCACAAATGTAAAAACACCTTTTGGCACCCTAACACCAAACCTATATTTAAACACTCAGCCAAACTGCAACTGGTTTTTAGCCACCCTATACAATTTTAATAATTTTTTAACCGCCTTGTATAACGGTAATTCTACTTCCATCTACATTAAAACCAACCTCTATATACTGCTGCCAATCAGTCAAACATTATAACTTATTTTTTAACAATCCTGTGTAACCATAATTTTACTTTACAAAAACCACCCTGTATGTTCATCTGCTTAGTGGCCAGCAAATATAACTTTATATAAAGGCTTAACTATAACTCTGCTCCATTCACTATCTTATCTACGCAACTACTTATGGACTACTATATAACCATTTTTTAATCACCCTGGCAAGTATAATTTGTCTCTATCTTATATTTCAACTACCCGTATATGCAATTTTTTCTAACATTGTTTTAATCACACTGTATATAATTTTACTTCGATCCTCGTTTCAGTTATTGCATATATGCAACAGCCCATGTTCTATCCTATAAAAAAATTAAATCATCCTGTTTAACTATAATTCTACTCCACCTTCTATTTCAACCACCTTTTATATGCAACTAATTATTAGCCACCCAGTATAACATTTTCTATACTCCCTGTATAACTATCAATCCATCAATGCCCAATATATTTCTCCAAAACTTCAACTACTTATGGAGTACCTACCCTATATAACAATTCTGTACATTTTTTTGAATCAGGTATTTCAGGCTCTCCATATATGCAACTGCTGTATACCAAAATTTTTCTATCATTTGTTACCCACCCTGCAGAATTATAATTCTCCTCCACCCTATATTTCAACAACCTTATATATGCAACTGCTTATTTGCCAGCCAATATAACATTTTACCACCCTTTATCCTTAAAATTCTACTCCACCCTGTATTTCAACCATCCGGTAAATGGTTTTAAACCCACCTGTATACCTGTAATTATACTCCGCTGCATATTTCAACTATATAAACAACTTCTTCTAACATTCTAAAGCTGTTATCTAACAGTTTAACAGTTAGATAACAGCTTTTGAAAATGCCAGATAAGATTTTGTCGAAACGTCAAGCGGGAGTTCAGCGGAATTCAACGGACAAACGAAATAAGAACAAACATATATATATATATATATATATATATATATATATATATATATATATATATATATATGTATATAGTCATTTCAATTTTGGCTTCAGAATTAAGAGGAAGGAATTCTTAATTTTCGAATAACTTAATTACTATATTTGAAACAATATGTTACAAAATCATATTTCATTTTTCTCCCCTTACTTCATTTTTCTAACAGACAAGAATTAAAAAGTCGTAATGGTGAAAGTGTATTACGAGCAAGTTCGAAAAATTGTCTGGATTACTGGTTGTAGCTTACAGAAATTTTTTAGTGGAGAGAAATATACAATATGATGAACCAGTCTCTCAATGTGTGAATTGTATATTTATACATAGGGAGACGAGTTGATCATATTGTAGAGATTTATTTCTCTCAGAACATGTGTAAGGAAGAATCTCTGTTAGAAACAATCAGTAAACTGGACAATTGTTCGAAATTGGGCCTACTACACTTTGACCATTAATATTTTTAAATACTAATCTGAAATGAAGGGGGGAGGAGATCTTCAAAACAACAGTTTCTAACAACGAATACCAAACGATATATTTAATTTTTTTAACTTTCTAAAATATCACATAACATTGTAATCCAATATCATAATTCATTTTTTAGGCTTTGTGCCCGTGACTTGTCGACAAAGTCTATATAAATAACAATTGTCAATTTTGGAGCTTAGCATGCAAAAGTGAGAGCACCCAATTTTATTTTTTGGATGTCAAGAGGGTGTTAGAGTAAAGGGGTCGTACCCTTTTGGGACGGATGCAATCTTGTAAAAAGAGGTGCGGTTTTACAACTTTTTGTCGTAGAACTAAAAATGACAAAGTTATTAAAATAATAAGTAAAAAATTCCTAACAAATTTTCTTTTGGTTAACTTTTGTCCTAGTCATTTTACAAAAACTGATATCAGAGAATTTTAACAGCGTTGATTTTAGAAAATAATTTTCATTATAAACTTTTTCAATTTTTATTTAGTTATTACGGTTTTACTGCAGAAAGTACTATTCTCCGGGACACGTAAGCATGCATTAATATGAATGATTAGGCATAGTTTTCTCTTATCTTTGCATTACTTTTATAAGCAACATTTTAATGTTTGACATATTTCTTTGGTTACGATTCACGTATGCATAAAGCTAAAACATGTAATAATCCTAAGAGATAACTTTCAGTACGACAGGACCCATTAAAAACTAAGCCATGTCCATTTAGCTAAGCGGATTGGAAAGTGTATCCATGTAACGACTAAATTTAAATTCCATTAAGTGTCTTTAGTTTATTTGTACAACTTCATGATTTAAATTGCCATCGGATTCATTATTTTAGACTGAATAATCTACCTATACACAAGCTTGCATAATAATTTTTAATTCCGTGTTTTTCTGATGAGATAAATATTTGCAAAAGTATTTATATTTCTCTATTATTTTCAAAGTTACCCTTTGAAAATAATAGAGAAATATTCCAGCTAGTTATAATCATAACGAGGATTTCTCATTTTCTTTTCAAACAAAGTGAAAACCTCCTAGATGACACCTTTATTATAAAAATTTGCATTTATGAATACAGAATACATACGACAAAGAGTGCTAATGTATAACTTTAAGATGAGGGATTATTTCCCTTTCAGGGCAAATTGGCATTAAACTGAATTATCCAGAGTTTTTAGCATAATGGTCATAGTTTTCAAGTAAATATGTTTAATGGGTATATAAAAATCAGTTTTCAATACTTATGGCATGATATCTTAAAACAAGTTCATTTTAAACTTTGTGCCTATGGAAATTTGTTAAGGGCATTTCTGCTCAACCTTCACAGATATCTGTTAAAAATACAATGTTTATTTAACAATTTCTGGCACTGATTGGATTTATAATTGGTATTTAGATGATATACACCTTAATGTTGAAACACTTTTTGGGAAATAACACATTAATTCTTTACAGGACGTATATTATAGAAAGTTATCATGCTTATACTTAAGTGTTTTAGTTCTTACAAATAATCGAAAAGTTGGTCAAATAAAGGTTGAGAATACGTTTCGGCCAGATTCCTTTCAACCTTACCTCAAATTTGAAGACGCGAGATGTAAAGACCGACATCTAGGATTTTCGCGGAAAACTAGCACATAGAGGTTCCGAATCTAGAGCCGTTCCATGTAATTGCTGTTACCCGTAATTCTTAGGTTAGAATGTCACGATGAAATTTTCAGGTTAACTTCACCTATCAGAGATATTGAATACTCTCGTCGAGGTGTCATTCTTTTGTATGCAAGACAATATATATAATATATATTGTTTCTGGTTAGGGAACCTTCATCAGTTGCGCTTCCCACAATTGAATGTCCTCTCGAACACTATATATTTGATACATTTCGTTAAATTTGAAGAGGCGAGATGTAAAGATCGACGTCTAATATTCAAGAGGAGATTCAATTGTGGGAAGCGCAACTGATGAAGGTTCCCTATCCAGAAACAATATATGAGATATATATATATATATATATATATATATATATATATATATATATTTTTAAGTTTTCGCGGGCACTAAATGTTTTAGGCGGTTTCCTGGAATTCATCCGCGTAGTTGATAACTGACCCCTGTCGGGATCGATGGTAAAATGACGAGTAACTAGAAGCGAAAGCAGAAGGCTACGAGAATTATGCGAACCGACCTGAAGAGGGCAGATGTGAGTCTGCCGAAACGTCGTCATTTTACCCTCGATCCCGACAGGGATCAGTTATCAACTACGCGAATGAATTCCTGGAAACCGCCTAAAACATATATATATATATATATATATATATATATATATATATTCCGTCATTGCTAAGTAGGTTCAGAACCGCGTCTGAGAATACTTTTCGAAGCCATTATCAAGAGACAAAAGTGAAAAGAGTTTCAGAGTGACAGGGGCCTCAATCTGCCTACTCCCCAAGTCACTAGAAGAACTTAATTTATAGTTAGCGCTGGGGTAGAAGAAGATGTCACGTGAAATTGGTCAGCGTGTGGGAAGGCGAGTGCTCATCGCGTCTGTTTAGACAGAGAGGTCTTTTCTCTATTTCGATGGCTTCGCGAATTGGACGGGTAACAGCAAGTTGATAGAGTGTCCTGTTTGGATATGGTGATGCGCGAGAGCTGAAGTCGGATCTTTTTTACGAACTGACAGAGAGTTCGGAGCGCCTGTTGGTACGACCGATGTAGCTATGTGAGATTTCGTAAACTCTACTTTCCTTTGGGGTTACCGGTTAAGTTGCCTATAGTTTGCGTGGTGTTGAAGATAGTCTTTATTTGATGTCTTTGTAAAATCCGTGCTATTTGTCAGGACTCCTCGAATGTATGGAAGTACGGCTCTGTTTCTGAAAGATTGATGAACGCGCAAATGATACCGTCGAAGGATTTGTTGAAGATTATAAGTTCGTTTTGTCTATTGTCAATATCTGTTAACGAATAGATCTAAGAGTCAAAGTTTCATTACAGAACTCAATTGGGCAGGGTGGTGGTGTGATTGGGCATTTAAGTATCGATTGGTATGGTTGGTTTTCTATAGACAGTATGTGAGAATCTGTCATTGTTGGTTTTTGTTATGAGGACATCAAGAAACGTCGGACTCGTTCCATTGTAAATTGTATATTAGAAGCCATTGAGGTGTTGTAGGAAGAAGTCTAATGAATCTCTGCCATGAGGCCAAATGACAAAAGTATCATCTACATATCTAAGCCAAACAGGAAGGTTTTAAATTAGATGAGTTAGATTTAGTTAGAATCGAAACCAGGCCCTAAACTCATCTAATTTAAAACCTTCCTGTTGGCTTAGATATTAGATGATACTTTTGTCATTTGGCCTCATGGCAGAGATTCATTAGACTTCTTCCTACAACACCTCAATGATACATTCTAATATACAATCAATGGAAATAGTCCGATTCTTCCGTTTGATGTCCTCATAACAAAAACCAACAATGACAGATTCTCACATACTGTCTATAGAAAACGATACTTAAATGCCCAATCACACCACCACCCTGCCCAATTGATTCTGTAATGAAATCTTTGACTCTTAGATCTATTCGTTTAACAGATATTGACAATAGACAAAACGAACTTAATAATCTTCAACAAATCCTTCGACAAAACGGTTATCATCGGACACATTGCGCGTATAATTCATCAATCTCAACAACCCCCAATCACACCAACCCCGGTCAAAAGCCGTACTTCCATACATTCGAGGAGTCACTGACAAAATAGCACGGATTTTATCAAATAAAGACTATCTTCAACACCACGCAAACTATAGGCAACTTAACGGTAACCCCAAAGACAAAGTACCTAACGAGGATCGAAGTCAAGTCGCGATTGCCCACAAAGCTACATCGGTCGTACCAACAGGCGCGTTAACCATCGAGTATATGAACACTCTCTGTCAGTTCGTAAAAAAGATCCGACTTCAGCTCTCGCGCATCACCATATCCAAACAACACTCTATCAACTTCGGGGACAGTAGGACTATCAATCTCTCAATTCTCTTAGATCCACTATTCGTTAGAGAAAAGACCTCTCTGTCTAAATTCGCCTTCCACAGCTTGGACCTCCGTAATTGCCAGGTTCAAAGCAGACACGCCCACCAATACCCAACCAATCACAACACAGCCTCATCACGTGACATCTTCTTCTACCCCAGCGCTGAAGCAGAGCAGACTCAAATTCAGTTCAGTTACCTAGTGACTCTTGGGGAGTAGGCAGATTGAGGCCCGAGTTCGATCTAGACTCTGAAACTCTTTTTCACTTTTGTGATAATGGCTCCAAAGCAGGAGTCGAAACGTGAGTATTCAATAAATTCAGACGCGGTTCTCACCCGGATAGCTTAGGTCTTGCGTACAAAAGAATATTCAATTTCTCTGACAGGTGAAGTTAACATGAATATTTCAGCGTGACATTCTAACCTAGGAATTACGGGTAACAACAATTACATGGAACAGCTCAAGATTCGGAGCCTCTATGTGCTACTTTCCCCGAAAATTCTGGATGTCGGTCTTCACATCTCGCGTCTTCAAATTTAACGAAATGTATCAAATACATAAAGAAGTGTTCGAGAGGATATTCAATTGTGGGAAGCGCAACTGATGAAGTTACCCTAACCATAAACAACATATATTATATATATTGTCTTGCGTACAAAACAATGACACCTCAGTAACTAGACTGAAGTATCAAATTTTTGAATAAGCGCCAATATGCGAGATTACCCCGAAGTCAAGAATGCTGTAACGAATAGTACTTCTTTATTTAAACAATCGATATGACATCGTTGGTTCAAATTCTGACTTTTCAGTTCTAAGGTATCAGTGAAAGAAACGCATACAATTAGGTAAATATTACGTGTATCATATGTATCATAATAACAATATTGGCTATAAGATATGATTCTCAATATTTCTGCTGCAGACCGAGCCTCAGTATGAAAGATTAAGCTTAGACATAAAATGTGCAGGATACAATTGCCATACACCGAATATGATTTTACTAGAAATTCCTTTTCCGTAAAAGATAAGTATTCGAAATTTACCAATGCACATACAATGTGGCTGCGCAATTTCGGAAAATTCCAGGTTTACCAGTTGTCCCTTACAGAAAGATGTTCTAAGAGAAATAAATCTATACACTATAATCAACCAGGCTTCCAGTGTACTAATAGGTGCTGTATATTACGTATAGATGTATGCTTTCGGGAAAGCTCAAGTTCAACTCTGGAGTTGATGTCAACCACAATGTGTATTTCTTTTGTCTACTTTGCTATTATACTCTTGTAGCAATACTTGTTTATAATGTTTATACGGTTCAATTGACAATATCCAGATTTCAGGATTATTAATCATCAGAGAGTTAGATTTCTTAAACGTTTTACTGTAATGATTTCTCCTTTCATTAAAATCTTAGTATTTTTTCTTTCCAATCGATGGCTTCAATAGTTTGTAAAATGTGGTTGGATAAATTAGATATGTACATATGTCTTCTATAAATATTAATTATTATTGTAATCTTACATATACAGATTCTCAAACATATAGAGAATTCAAATTTAGTCACCCTCATAGTACCTACCTGCAACCTGTTGTACAAGCAAAGACTGAAAAAGCTTCTTAAATAATTCTGTAGAATACTTCGCAAGGGTTTTTTCAAACAAAAGGTCATCGTATGTGTGACTCATTACTAAAATGTCTTCAAGGTATTTTAAGAATTTCCTCCATGTGGATACATACATACTCCATTAACCTCGCCTGGGTCGCACTCATATCGGCTGAGCCTCTCCGGTGTGTATTTGGTGTTGGATGACCTTTGCACGATCGTTAATACCATCTTGACTATTGAAAATTTGCCTAATAACCTAATTATTAATATAGTTTCCAGCTACAACCGAATCTTCATTTTGTGAAGAAGTTTTTAACATATCATGAATTGGGCCTCCTTTTTGCAATTTGCTTATTATCAATGAACCTCATATAACTAATGACTGATGAAGAAATTAAAATTGTTTCAAATGCTCTCAAATAAGTTGAAGAGGCATTTGTCTTTTATCTAGGACCCGATTGGCAAATTGCAAATTGTGTACGGTTCTTCGTACACAACTTGCAATTTGACATTGATTTGATAAATTTAGTTGTCGTAATGTAATTATTTTACAAACGAGAAAAAAAATTGAAAAAGTCCAAGAACTGGTCGTAACGAATGTAAAATATAACAAATTAAAATTCTAATTATTTCACTGGTCCCAAACACCCAAGATTTCTAAATCAAAAAATATATAAAACCGAGGATCAAGGGTAATGCAATTGTTTCCTTTCCATATATATATATATATATATATATATATATATATATATATATATATATATATATATTATAGTAACACATATTTCAGTAAATCATTTAAGGGAACAAATTCGGTGTATATTCCACGAATAGTTTGTAGACAAAAGTGTGGAGAGCAAATTTATTAACTTCATAAAGGCACTAATTAATACTTTGGCTTTAGTTTAAGAGTGCCTCATTATACTCAACAATTTATCATCCATAAGTGTAGTTAAGCCTTTCAAGTGATTGCACTCTACTATCTTCGCATCATATAAGCATACCCAAAATAAAATACAATAATTTTTAAACAGCATAACTTTTTATCATTTTGTAGCCTAGAGTATAAACTGGCAGAGTGTTAATTAAAAGAAAATTGATTTAGATTATTCACTATTTGTTACCATTAAGAAACCTGCATAGAGTTAGTAAATAGCTACACATTTACATAGTATTTCGGATTGTATGGAAAACTGTCTTGGGGCAACTTCGAAAAATTGTTTAGATTACCGATTTTCTCTTACTGATAATCTCCTTCACAGCAATTCTAAGATAAAGAATTCTCTATAGTGACTGTATAAATCATTTTACAATAACAAAATTCGTACATCTCAGCGAATATTCAAGAAATAACGCTCAAATAATACAAAAAGTGATGGACAATCTCTTCATAGTTGGAGTTGGAACGTCTCGACAACAGATAATTATACACAACTAGCGGACGCGACAGACGTCCTTTACACACGTCTTTATTTCGAAAATTAAAATTCTTTTGAATAAGTTTGGAAAAAAATTATAGTACTAAATTTTGGATAAAAAATATGTAATGTTTTTTGTTTGCCTATTTTATTTAATATTTACAAAAGGGAATAAAACAAATGAAAACATTTGTTATGTAATCAATTAGCTACACAAATAAATTTGTACATTAGGTTGGTTGATAGAAAAATATATAAAATACTCACTTCCGTACTAAATTTGCAAAATGTAGTTTTTCATGCAGACTCTTCAAACCTCTTTCTTCAAACACTAATTACATCTTAATAAAATGTTTCAATTAGCAGACAATAATAACACAGTTACAAAATATTTTCCTGATTTTGATCGCAGCACCAACTGTCAGGACAAACTGGAATTAAAATAGAATATTATTGAATATTGCAGACTGCACACGCCCACAATATATATATATATATATATATATATATATATATATATATATATATATATATATATAAACAAGTGACTCTTGGGGAGTAACGGCAGATTGAGGCCCCGAGTTCGATCTAGACTCTGAACTCTTTTTCACTTGTCTCTTGATATGGCTCCGAAGCAGGATTCGAAACGTCGAAACGTCGAGTATTCAATAAATTCAGACGCGGTTCTCAGAACCTAGCTTAGTTCATAATATGACCGCGGAAGCCTCTCAGAACATACATTGGTGAATCTATTGTAGAGATTATTTTTTCAGTACATCTGCTAGGAAGACAAAACAAATAATCGCATCTTTTTAAAAATTGGCGCTACAACAGTTTGTTTTCTCTTGCAAATTGCAAATTAGGGAAATTAGGGGGGATGCCTCACTGAGCAGATAGAATAATCAGTTATTATTTCGAAATTAATTGTGTCATCCTTGTTTAAAAACAATCATATAAAACTTCATTAATGTCAGAATTTTCCTGATGTCTGCAGATACAAATGGTCGCTTGTTTTTAGCATTTTATAAAATAATTGTAACACTACTTCATATTAATATATTGAGTAATTGCTAATATGATATAAAATTTATAAAATAATTTATTTATATGTGTATGATATAGCTTCTACCATATAATATACCGAAGCTTATGCGCATAATTTTTATTAATTTGAATATATTAGGTGTAATCTTGAGTGTAAATCAAATGAAAATATCACATCCAGTATATATATTCTTTAAATGTTTAATGGTAATAACAGATTTATAATTTATTGTAAATATCTTTGTTTCAGAGAGTTGAAGCTGGCTTGTACCAACGTGCTTGCAGGAAAAAAAAATTCACAAGAAATTGGCGTTGACAAAGTGGACAAATCATTAGTTGCAAACTTCGAAATTTTAAATTTAGTTCCAGATCGTATTTATAATAATACCTCCGAAACAGGTAATTTATTAATAATGTTTAACTTTTCTGCATTTCACAACACTAGTGCTATAACTGTAATCTAAAGAATAAAAAGATTTTTTTGGTAGAATGGACATGGCAATAACAAAAAAGAGAAAACTAAATAAAAATTAAGGAAAATATTGATTACATATATAACGTCTTGTTCTATGTCTGTATCTCCACGTGATCTTGTAATTTATTTTTATTTATTGTTGTTCTCTGATTCTTCACTCCATGACATATAAGATTACATGTAGGTTGGTAATATATTATTGATAACGGATTGTCCTTAAAATACTGAAACCTCAAACGTACTTTACACATTAACATATTCTTGAGTCCTTATTCACAAAACATCAATCAATGCCTGTGTCAGTTTTCCTTTACTTGCCTAATACTATTATCCCTTTTTGGAAGACTTTTGTCTTGTGGCATCAATACAAAACAATTTTTGGTGATTAGAAATTTCTCATATCCGAGCCATGATTTTTCTACAGAAGGGCTTGTTACACTAACTACTAATATAAATAGACCCGCCACTTTCATATACGACCAAATGAAAAATGGGTAGAAACATGAGACAAAAATAGAAAAAGACACAGTAGCGTCCAATCTGCATTAAATTATAGGTCATCTTATTCAGATTCAAAATAATACAACTACGTACCTAATCCACAAATATAAATATATTAAAATCCAAGATGTGCACAATAACAAAAACAATTGGTGGCTTAAATACTAGTATGTAATAGTAATTATCAAACCATTTATTTTCTCACGTAAAGTGTATTTTTATTTACTTCTTAAATGACTATTTATGAAACTCAGTTAACACTTTTATGATCTGACATTTACCGATGAGAGGATAAATCGGCAAACAAATATGCCGTTTTTCTGGATGTAAAACACTGAAATAACACGTTATTATTGTTTTTTGGCAACCTTAACTGCTCTTTCATTGCCCAGGACCCCGGAATGACCAGGAATCCAACGTATGTAACCTTATTTGAATGTTTATCTGGGATTTTCTCTCCTCGCAATGGTTTCTGAAAAATACAGATAAGTTAAGTACTTGAATATCAAGGTGTAGTATCTAAGGGCAGTTTGTGGAAACTGCCCGGAACACTAGTTGCCCTCTTATAGAAAAAAACTCTCCCGCAGGATTAACTGTGAGAAAGTAGGTCTACAGATTTGTCAACTAGTATTCCAGTATATGTTGTGTATTTTGTGTTGTACTTATCTGTTTTTTTGTGACGTTTCGATTCCTTATCAGGAATCGTTGTCGAACAATGTTTGCTTGAATGTTTTGCACTATATTTGTTTGACTTTTTGGTAATGTCAATTGACTGATTAATTGACTTTGAAGTTTCCTTTTTGATGTTCATTCGTCAGAAGTTGTTGCCATGCAACCGGTATCTCTACAGAGGGTGTCTCGATTTCTCCATTATTCAACAACATGCAGACACTTTTCTTTGATTTTTCTTTTTTTTGGTATGTTCTTCTTTAAGTAGTATTTTTGTCTTATTCCAGTCCATTTTGTATGTACCATTATCCGTGAGTACATGATTTGCCAATCTTGATCTGTCTATATGTCTTCTTGAGACGTTGTATTGATGCTCTTTGTTATAATTTGGAGAGGTCTTGATGTCTCACCGGTATATGTTTTGCCGCAGGCACAAGGTACACTGTATACACAATTTTTGAAACTTTGAGTACCGTTTTCCGGTTTTGTTTTTGTCAAATTTGATCTTAAAGTATTATTTGTTTTAAAATCGTTTTTACTTGGTATTTATTGATGGAGAGGTAAGGAATAAACGTTTATAATATTATAGAAACTACTTAAGAATGCGGTATGGCCAACTTCAATCAACAATTTTAGAGAACTCGAAGGACTACACAAGAAATTAGCACATTCACAAAACAGCTTGACATTTCTAATCAAATGCAAAAATGAGAAAATAATTCCAAAAGGTCTTTTGCCAAAAATGCCATTCTCTGACAGGGTGATATAAAAGGAATGATTTATACCGCGACGACTATCAGCTGTTTTAACAGGAACGCACAAAGCTCCATAAGCTTTACTGAAATAGAATTCAATATCAGACAAAAGGTTAAGCTGCTAAATTCGTACCGAACTCCATATATTTGTGGTGGTTTAAGTGGGGTGTAAGTTGTTTTCTTTCTGAAAATAAATATAATGCATGTTCGAGTAGGGTCTTTGTAAGTTTTGTATAAGTTCCTCACTTGTGAGTTGCATCAGACATCTTTACTTGTCTTCCACATCAATAACTTGTTTCTGTCCAATATTTTTGAGCACATCAATTCGAATTTCAAAGGGACATTATTGTGTAAAAATAGAAATATAAACAAATTTCGAAATTCGAATCAGAATCTTAAACAGTTTTCCTTGACAAACATGCAATGATATTGAATTCCTAACTAGTGCGTTAACAACCCCTGTCAAACATTTCTGGCAATTTTGGAATTATTTTTTCATTTCTGCACTTTTTTGTGAATGTGCTAATTTCTTGTGTAAAACCCATACCGCATTCTTAAGATAAACCTATCGGTATGGGCCAACTTCAGAGAACAAATAACGTCACATTCACACACTTGAACAATATGCAGAAATCCAAAAGGTCTTTTGCAAAAATGCCATTCTCTGACAGGGGTATAAGCATTCAAATCAGAAACAGGTAACGCGGTCAATATCATAGAAGACAAGAGGTAAGCTTAAATACCGAAATTTTTAAGTTAAAAAATATATTCAAGGAAAACTCACAGTCAATCAGACTACACTCAATTCTGTCGCAATATTCACATCAATTCGAATTTCGAAAGTGTAAAAATAGAAATATAAACCATTGAGGATACTGCTTATGCGAAAAATTACCACCAGAAGTACCAAGAAGTATCAAGAGTATCGTATTAGAAACAAGTTACTTCTACAAAAGAACAAAAGATCTCACAAAATGTAACTCCAATTGAAAGACAAGCTATGAAAATACATACTAAAGATGATAAAGGCAATGCAACTGTAATTTTAGATTCAGAATAATACAAAACTAAAATGACGGACTTCATTAACACATGCACTTATACAAAACTCAACAAAGATCCTACATCAAACATAGAAAAAACAGCAAGAGATTTTATTTCACAACACAAAGACGAATTTATTTTTCAGAAAGAAAACAACTTACACCCCACTACAGTAAACCACCACACATATATGGAGTCCCCAAGATACACAAAACTGGAATTCCTTTACGACTCATTGTAAGCTCGATAAACTCACCATTGCAGAATATTTCAAAATTTTACTCAAAACTATCAAACCATACGAATTCAACCACAACACACTAAAAAACACAGCAGACTTCTTATCAAAATTGAAAAATACACAAATAATTAACCATGAAATTTTGGTAAGTTTGATGTTGTCAGTTTATTCAGCAATGTACCAGTAGACAAATCTATACAAATTATTAAAGATAAATTAGAACTTGATAATTCACTTCAAGAAAGAACAAAATTATCAGTTAATACAATAGTAAAGCTTATGGAACTTTGTTTAAAAACAACATTTTTTCAATATGAAGAAAGTTTCTACAGGCAAGATTTTGGAATGGCTATGGGTTCTTCTTTGTCACCCATAGTAAGTAATATATTTATGAAATACTTTGAGGAAACATTTATATTTAATTCCTCAAAAAAACCTAAAGTATGGTGGCGTTACGTTGATGAAATTTTTGCAATATGGGAACCTAGCATAGACGACTTATACTGCTTTTTAGACACGATCAATAACAAAGAATCTACAATTAAATTTACTATTGAAATAGAAAATGGAAATAAACTTCCATTTTTAGACGTGTTGGTTGACCGATCAAAACAAACAATTTCACTACAAGCATTTATAGGAAACCAACGCAAACTAATAGATATTTGAATTTCTATTAAAATCATTCATTAAATGTAAAAAAAGGAATCATTAAATCGTTATATGACACAGCCAAAGCAGTTTTAGCCACAAAGGAAATTTTTGAGAAAGAGTTATGTTTGATAAAGGAAGTTTTAGAACAAAACGAATACCCAAGATATTTCATAAACAAAACAATTTACCAAATCGAGAAAAAAACAAAGAAACCAACAAACGACACAACAATACTTCCAATTTAAATAACAACACACAAACTGATACTAACTCTACAATTATAAACGTTATTCTTTATGTTTCCGGCCTCTCCGAAAAAAATAAACGTATTGGCAATAAATACCAAGTAAAACCGATTTTAAAACAAATAATACTTTAAGATCAAATTTGACAAAAACAAAACCGGAAAACGGTACTCAAAGTTCCAAAAATTGTGTATACAGTGTACCTTG
Source organism: Octodonta nipae (assembly GCA_034190945.1). Taxonomy (NCBI): domain Eukaryota; kingdom Metazoa; phylum Arthropoda; class Insecta; order Coleoptera; family Chrysomelidae; genus Octodonta; species Octodonta nipae. The sequence continues at coordinate 67,738,187 of CM067217.1, read as the reverse complement.
TGCCTGCGGAAAAACATATACCGGTGAGACATCAAGACCTCTCCAAATTAGAACAAAAGAGCACCAATACAACGTCTCAAGAAGACATATAGACAGATCAAGATTGGCAAATCATGTACTCACGGATAATGGTACATACAAAATGGACTGGAATAAGACAAAAATACTACTTAAAGAAGAACATACCAAAAAAAGAAAAATCAAAGAAAAGTGTCTGCATGTTGTTGAATAATGGAGAAATCGGGACACCTTCTGTAGAGATACCGGTTGCATGGCAACAACTTCTGACGAATGAACATTAAAAAGGAAACTTCAAAGTCAATTAATCAGTCAATTGACATTACCAAAAAGTCAAACGAATATAGTGCAAAACATTCAAGCAAACATTGTTCGACAACGATTCCTGATAAGGAACCGAAACGTCACAAAAAAAACAGATAAGTACAACACAAAATACACAACATATTATACTGGAATACTAGTTGACAAATCTGTAGACCTACTTTCTCACAGTTAATCCTGCGGAAGAGTTTTTTCTATAAGAGGGCAACTAGTGTTCCGGGCAGTTTCCACAAACTGCCCTTAGATACTACACCTTGATATTCAAGTACTTAACTTATCTCTATTTTTCAGAAACCATTGCGAGGAGAGAAAATCCCAGATGAACATTCAAAATAATCATTTACCTCCTCAATCATTTATAAACTACTTAAGTATATAACCTGGTAATTTTTTTTTTAAATTGTAAAAAAGATAGTGAATATTATAAAGGATTAGGATTATGATTTAAATGTAGGTATTTAATAGATTTTAGATATTCCAGGGAGTCAGACAATATTACAAATTTTAAATATTTAGATCGGAAATTAGTTCTAATGCTTTTACTATTGCTAATAATTCTGTCGGGAATGAGGATCCCAAGTGATGTACAATGAAAACCCTGTCACTCTCAAGGTAGAGAATAACCATAGCACATGTCGCTTGAGAGTCATTTTCGTACCATCTGTGTATACCGGAATAAACTGAGGGAGTTTAGCAAAAAGGGCAGTAGATACGATGGTATTAACGCAAGAAGAAGGAAGGTTGAGGGACTTGTCGATGCCTAAATGAAGCACAGTGGGGTTGGCGAAATGATAAGAATCAATGTCATATTAAAAAATTGCCTTTTTGTCAGATCTAATAAGGAAGTTGCGAAGGGGAATAATACTTTTGTATGAATAAACAAGTAAGGATAGCGGTGAATTTGGTTTAATGAAATTTAATTCATTTCTTAGACTGTGGAATTTAGAAAAAAATAAAGGGTTATATTTAATACTAAGAGATTTGATAAGGGAACTTTTTACATAAGAACTCTCTTCTCAACATTAAAGGCGGCTCCCCAGCTTCACTTAGTAAGGTATTAGTGGGACTAGGTTTCATTGCTCCAAGGCGGCAGGTACGTAATGCCGCATATTGAATTTTGTCTAGTATGGAATGTTTGGGTAAATTTGCATAAATAAAACAGTCCATTTTAGATCTAAGTAATCCCTTATAAAAGAGTAGAAGAATCTTAGGGTCACTACCCACCAAGTTCTGGTAAGGGATTTGATAACATTGAAAATTTTAAGGCAGGAGTGAGACAGCCCATATACATGTTCTTTCCAACTGAACCTGTTTGTTAAAAGTGAGACGAAGGGAGGAAAAATATTGAATAACTTCCAACTGAGCCAAATCCACCTTAATAACTGGGATGAGATTCTTACGATTAGAAAAATGGAGGACTCTACTTTTGGCAGAGTTCAATTCTAATCCCAAATCTGACTCCTAAGGATAGAGGATGTTCTATATTACGTAAGTAGATATTGAACAAGGACTGAGAATGCAACCTTGTGGAAGTCCTTTATGTGAGGTTCTAGAAATATATTTTTGTGATACAAGGTTAGAAATTTCTTCGAGCTTAATTAGAAAATAGTCTCGATAAAAGAGATCCGGACCTCCACCTGGAGGAGAACCTTAACCAGAATTTCCGGAACGACACTATCAAATGCCGATTTGACATGGAGAAATATTGCAGTAGTCTGTTGTTTCTTGATAAGACCACTTTTAATGTCAGAGTAAAGGATTGCTTGACTCTCATGAATGCTCTTCCCTTTTATAAAACCAAATTGAAAGGATAGGATCAAACCATACTTACGCAGAATCCGTCTAACGGTTCTTGAGCATATGTTCAAATACCTGCCCTACACGGGACGAGAGTGCTATATGCCTATACCTGGTATGAACTGGTTTTTGCCGAGTTTGAGAATAGCTAAGATCAGAAATTCACTCCATTCCGTAGGAATTTTCCGCTTATTTTGGAGTTTTTGTTAATACAAATCTAAAAATAGGATTTAAGATGGTCATGGAGGTGCTTCAACATTCCATATGCAATTTGATCGAGACCCGGGGAAGTGTCTTTAACTACCCCAAGGGTAAAATTAATTCTATTCTCTTAAGAGGAAATCTAAGATGATGACAAGAAGAGGTGAAATCCGGGGGGGGGAAACTTGCGGAGGAAGTTGTCAAGACGGTATAGCAAAACTTTCCAGAAAAAGAGGTGAATGGGACAAAGGCTATGCGAAAAGATTTAACTTTATTCCATATAACCGTAATCGGAGTATCCCTATTAAAAGACTCTGCAAAAGCCTTGAACGGAGCTTTCTTCTTCTGCTTAAATATGTTTTTCACCATAGCGATGACACTTTTTGCATGAGGGAAGGAGTTAATGAGACCAACCTTGTACAATTGTTGCGCATTTTTGCGCAGCTTAATTAAATCTGAGCAATGTTGATCCCACTAGGGGGACGTCTTTTTTCCGGAAGGGAATCTTTAAGAGGAATAAAGAACTCTGAGGCTATATTAATAATTCAGTAAAACTGCGATAAAAGTTCGGATCATCGGAGGGAATATGGCAATATGACAAGAAGATATAATACTTGTACCAATCGACGGATTTTAAGTTTTTATTGTATATTGAAAATCTGGTCTGAGTATAGGGTGAAACAGTAACTGACGACGGAGAAATATATAACTTGAAGGGGGAAATGGTCACTGCCATATGTATCAGTTAAAGTTCTTTCAGTAATATTGAGAGAAATGTTCGTGAAGCATAAGACAAGATCGATAATGCTCAAACCAGAGATTCAAATGAGAGGGGGTTATTGTCATTACATATATATATATATATATATATATATATATATATATATATATATATATATATATATATATATATATATATATCCTTATTAACCGACATCCAAAAATGAGGAGGTTATCAATTACCCGCGTATTTTTTTTTGTATGTATGTTACCTGATTCCTTCTCCTGTTATGAATGAATATGACCTTGTTTAATAGAGTGTATATCCGGATTTGTGAAACTTCAAATTTAAGAAAAGAATTCTATTGGTAAAGTTCTGAAAATTGTAAATGGACATATGCGTGCATGGAAATCGACCAATATCCCTAACATATTGATCGATTTTTCAAAAACTTCTTATGGATGTGTATAGTTTGTTAACGTGTAATCTATTAGGGAAGATCTCTAGGTGGTCTCATATACTTTTCTGCGACGTACAACTTGCAGTTTTGCAGAAAATCGCCGAAAATCCCAATATTCTTATAAAAAATTTCATCGAAGTGACGTAACGGACATTTCCTCATAAATATTGTAATTCCAACGTAATAGTGCGGGAATTGTAGGCACTGGAATTGTTGATTGCGAGTTTAAAAATGTTCTATGTACATCTCAAGCATATTGGTAGTAAACTATAGTATTTTCGGCTTCTTAAATCAATGAGTACCAAGCTAGTTTTGCTTGTAAACCAGGCAAATACCTATTTAAATGATAATTTTTCCATTTTGCAAAGACGGTGCTTTTGGTGTCACATTTTCCCGGCCTAATAGAAAATTCAGTGACAACACATGTCAAGCTCTAAACTGCTATTTGGTGCGATTATACACAGGATGTTTAGTTATAGCAAACAAAATCACAAAATAAATTGTTAGAAGGAGTTGCATATATATGATGATTGAAATATAGGACGGCGTAGAATGATTGTTACAGAAGTCAGTTAAAAATATTGTGATGATCCATAGGCAGCCGAACATACAGGATGGTTGGAATATACAGTGATGGTCTAAAAATGTTGGAAAAAATGTGGAATTAAAATTATATAGGTTGATTAAAAACTGTTATATGATGTGGCCATAAACAAATCATATACAGGATGGTTGAAATATATGCTGGAGTTGAATTATATTTATACAATGTGTTTAAAAAATTATTTATTTCATAGCCCATAAGAAGAATAATATAAAGTGTTAAAAATGAAATAATTCATAGGATGGCCCACAAGGACTTATATACGTATATGGTTGAAATATAGGACGGATTTTACTCCGTAAATATGGGATGGATTCTACTCCGTCCTATAATTTACAGAGGTCTAACAACTTTATGGTTTTCCGTAGGCAGTCGTATGTACAGGATGGTTGGTACATAAGGTGGAATTGTCTATAGTTATACACGGTTGTCAAAAAAAGTTGGGAGAAGGTTACATGGCCTGGTTCATAAGGCATAAATAAACATATTTTTGGCTTATTAAGTCAACGGGTACCTTTTGTTCGTAAACTTTTACCTGTCAATTTAAATAAACATGTATCATTATGTAATGTCGGGGCTTTAGATCTTACCTGATCTTCTCTATTAATGTTATACATACAAAATAAAAAATAAAGAATGAAAACTACCCGAGTTCAAAAAGACTAAAAAGTTGAAAATAAATCATTAAAAAATATATAACCGACTTCCACCTATATCTAAAAAGCTGAATATAATTATAACATAATACAACTCTAGCAAACAAATAACACATTCAGTGTTGTTAGGTACCTACCCAGAAAGTAAAAAATGAAAACATTAAAAGGTGCTCATTCTGTACAAATTAATTACCTACTAATGTAGGTTATTTTGAAGTCGGTGCCAAGCAACAATCAAGTTTGATACAGATTGATAAGTAGGCAATGTAGGATTTTAGATTTGCTTGGCACCGACTTCAAAAATATACTAGGTTTGTAGGTAATTAATTTGTACATAATAAGCAGCTTTTTTAATGTTTACATTTTTTACTTTCTGGGTAGGTACCTAACAACATTGAATGTGTTATTTATTTGCTAGAGTTGTATTATGTTATAATTATATTCAGCTTTTTAGTTATAGGTTTAAGTCGGTTATATATTTTAAAAATATATATTTATTTAGAGTATAGTCCATTGTTCTGAAAACTACCCCGGGCAACAAAAATAAATCAATATGGTACTATGCAGGTGGACGTGAGGGAAAATATAAATTGAGACTATTGACATATCCCCTACCTCAATAAGTACCACTTGTATATTAAAATGCGAGGGATTCAATACTCATTTATTATATTTCAAATTGTTCTTAATAAAGATGGCTTCACATCTCCATCCATCAGGGAGATTATCGTGAATGAATGTGTAATGTTGAGCTAGAGGGTTAATGGCAGACTTTAAACATGTTGCCGATAGGGAGATGACATCTGGTTTGTAATTAAAGATAATATGTTGAAGATGAATAAGATTTGATTTTAAACTAGTGTTCCAGTGAATTAGTCTTAAAGGTCCCGTGAATGTGATGGCTGGCTTTTACCGGCATCTACAAGTTGGATATACGAAGAAATTAAATCCATTAAAAATTTAAGATTACTATTATAAAAGTTTATGAATAATATAATTTTTATTATAGAGGATATAACAATATCCAGGTAACAACCTGGATGTGGAGAAGGACTCTGCGTGAGACTAGGAAAGGATTCAGCAAAGGAGTTAATAATCCGTCTGTTGCCACTTATATTGGTACAAGTTTCTCTTGGGATGGGGGAAGAAGAAGATTTGGTGAGATAATTAGGAACCATATTGTCCGTATCCAAAAAGGATGTTATCAAAAAATATAGTTTCTTTAATCTTCCTTTGCCGCAAAAATTCCGGACATAATCGATCTTTAAAAGGGGTTCCTTTTTCAGTGGCCATTTGTTGATCCTTGCAATAAATACAGTGTAAGACACAATTAGAAGAATCATGGTTTGATGTTGTTTTCTCCACATATCATGCAGCACTCTTGACCTTTACACTGGGTTTTAATATGACCATACCTCAAATATTTGAAGTATTGAATGACGGGGAATATCTGCTTCTCTGCCTGAAAAGTGCAAAGGACAAACTCGACATTTTCTGGTATGACCTATATTATTAGGTACGCCTTCCTTTATATCATTACTTTGCTTCTTTTGATCCTTTTTACGAAGAAAAACTCCTTAGAAGGGCCAATAGCTTTAATGTTCGATAAAATGTCTTCCTCGGAAAAACAAGGATTATTCCTAAAAATTTAGAAAATATAGAGTAACGGGGTATATATGCGATAAGATTTTTCATGTCTAAATAGTCACGATTGACCAGAAAGGTGTTTTTTTATTGTATTAAAATGGAGAGCTACATCCTTGCTGTGGGAAGCTAGAGCTGATCTTTCACTTCAGAAGCAGAGGTTTGATCTTGGAGATTATCTGCAAAAAATGTAGAAACCGAAAGCCTAAATGTCAAGTATAACGCAATGTAGTCCAAGCAAAAAGTTATAGGCCTATAGAAAACAAACCATTATGTATTAGATAGGTGAAGAATAATCACAAAATTGATTAAATACTGGGAGAACTCACAACGAATAGTAGATGCTTAGACTGTACAAGGACGTTGAGACAAAAAAACAGTAAAATAATAAAGAAGTTGATGGGTAGTACAAACGAATACTAAACAAAGGTAATCCGTATTTCTGAATTGTGGTACGGGGAATATGGATTGTCGTTAACCTGAAATTGCACACGATGACAATACGGAAGACAATACTGAGATAGGTGCAATAGGGAAGAAGCTGAATATTTTACACAACAATTAACAAGTTTTGTGAAAGAAAGGACTACAAGGCCTATAATTATATACAAAGGATGAAATCAAAGCATTCAATAGTGAAAAATTACTTATATTCAAGGTGTACTAAAATAAAACGTAACAAGATCAAGGCATTTATATTAAATCTTTCTGAACAAACTCAAAATAGGCCTGAACCGTATTATATACAAGTCTAAACGAAATTCATTATCATCAGTAAACATAATAAGAGTAATGTTACTAATTGACCACAGCTCACAGGTAGATTGTACCTGTATCTTTCTTAAATTGTATGAAATCCTCCTGGATACCCTCCCATAACCATTACATAAATCTTAAAGATGACTAAAATGAAGCTAATGAACTTCTTAAATTTATTGCACCTTTACATACTGTACTAAACATATATACATGCAAATGACTATTGTCAAAGATTTGCCCTAAAATTACCTTAAAAATGTGAAGTTCGTAGAATCTATAGCATAAAATAGTTCAATAGCGATATGCAAAATATATTTTGAAAGATTATAAAATGCAGTTCACTTCGTATATCTTGGATTTTTGTTAGAGTACCGTAAAATGCATTACTACTGCTTTTGAAATTTGACTTAAACAATGAATCCTCCAATGTTTTCTCAGTGGCAGATCCAGTCAATGGAAAAATGTCATTTAATTAATATCAGTAAACTGTATACACGTAACCATTAACCAATGAAAAAATAGACAATTGTGAGCAGGCCATAGTTATGTAAATACAAATGTAATTAACGGCTGAGAAAAAAACATATAATAATACAATTTACCACAATTTTCATCTAGTTCCGTCCATGTGCCTTGACAGCTATTGTGAGGGCACCGCAGGCTGACTGTCGGATATTCGTACATTCAAGGCAATGTTAACTATTATTTTAAACCAACTTTCAAAATATCTTTAGTATATCCCGGCCAGACTAGTATGGTTAATACGGTGGGATGTGTAAACTAGCTCTCTAATTTATGTAAATTCGAATTGTTCAAAAACTACTTCTTCAATAGTATCCATCATGAACTCATATAAACTTAATATCGTAAACTATCGTATTGACGATGGCAAATATTCCAGTATTAGTTACCCGAAAGTTATAAATTTTCTAAAAAATCCACTTTTGACCAATTCTTCTGAATTTACTCCTTAGACGGCATTACGATTCCTCCATTACTTTTCATTATATAAGCAAAAACAAAAAAAAAATCGTATTTTTGCTGTTTTTTATTATTTAATCATTTACTTCTACGAGTTTGCTGTTAAAATCTTAGGAATATTTATGTGTAAACTGTTACTAACGTGATGGTATAAGCGTATTGCTGTTGAATTTTATGTCCGAAAATTTTGCTCTATAGACCGCATGCTGTCCAAATGACATCTCTTCATTCATTATCTACATTAAGTTGTCACAAAAACCTTCTACTAACAACTAATCTTATTCTAGTGGCATCTTCTAGATTATCACTTGCAGATATTCAAGTTTTTCAGCAGTATCATATCGATGAAGAATGCTGCCAATGCAACTCGTTAGTTACTAACTTAGTTATGATTATAAACGTATTTCTACATCACATTTGTAGGACTTACTACTTACGACTATACTACATGTATAGGTATGTCACATAGTTCCTAGGTATTTTATCCTCATATCCTCATATATCATAGCAGATAGCTATGGTAATATAATAATATTTCGGCAGAGTCAGCTCTGCTCTCATCTTGATTACGGGTATTCTATATTTTTCGGTACTCTTATGATCTCAAAGTATATTCATTCGCTTTGACATTGTCGTGGAGTGTTATAAAATATTGTTTTCCCTTATTTCGTTATAGTGTTCACGTACTCATCTCATCTATCTTTAGTCTGCCTGTGGTGTGTCTTACGTAAGTTTTGTGGTAATCTATATATGAAACATTTATTGGTTGTATGTGGAGTCGTTGAGTAAACCTGTATTGCATCTAGTCCAATCACTGTAACTTGGTCAACTTGTGTCTACAGCTTACACTATACTGCAAGATGACCTACCGTAAAAAGCTTGCTCTGTACTGCAGTAAACTGAATTATATACTATTGGCTATCACTTTGTCTGGTGAAAAGTGTGAATAAAACGAACTTATTCGAAACAGGCCTCCATCTGTGCTACTTCTATTAACAGGCAGTAATCAAGTAGTACTAACATTGACAGTATTATTATTTAGTGCAGTCTTAAATCATAACGGAATTTTCTTAGTATAAATTTTAAAAATCAGTTCTCAAAACACCAACAATACAGCTGTGTCATTACCATTCTTCATATAACTGTAAATGAACAAAAGAATTTCTGTTATAATTTGCCCGATCTCACAAGCTTTTTCTGAAATGAATTACTCTCAGAATTTCTAAAATTTGTTAATAATAATATCGGAATTAGTATTTGTTTCTTACAAAAGCAAGGCCGTAGCCAGCGAAAGGGACCTGGAGGTTCAAAACCACCGCCAAATTTTGGAATTTTTTGATTCTAGATTAAATTTAACCAATTATTATCTTTTTGATAAGAATAAATTTTATATTTATACAATTTTATATACCCTTTAAATACATGAATAAATTATAAATTTGTCAGTCCTAATTAGCCTACCACCAATAAAAAAATATATATCCAACCAACCCTGAAAAAAAATTCTAGCTGCAGCTTTGTACAAAACTAATATTCTTCCGAAACTAAGTTATATGTTCATTAATTCCGTATATTCATAAAAGAATAAATTTTATATTTATACAATTTTATATACCCTTTAAATACATGAACAAATTATAAATTTGTCAGTCCTAATTAGCCTACCACCAATAAAAAATATATATCCAACCAACCCTGAAAAACTTTTCTAGCTGCAGCTTTGTACAAAACTAATATTCTTCCGAAACTAAGTTATATGTTCATTAATTCCGTATATTCATAAACGGAAACAGAAACACTTTGTCTATCCGTCGGTCACAGCCTCCCTGAAAAAGCTATTATCCACTATTACGGCTGTGATCTTATATGACGCCTTCGAAGTATACAAGGAGACAGAAAAGATATTATTATGAGAATTACAAATATATTTTTAAAATACTTTAATAATATAGGGCTTTAGCGCCTATCCCCACGGGTCGAATAAGTAAGGCACAGATAAGTCGGTTACTAGCAATGGTTGGAATTAAATGAATGCATGAACAGAGACCTACTGATTGCATAAGGTTTTTTACAGAACACAGCAGATTATTTCTAAATAATTTGAGGTTGTTTAGTGGAAACAAAGTAGTGAACGGATACAATTGACTACATTTGGAAATCAGGAAAAAAATTAAGCTAATGGTTTTAGAATCGTATGTTTTTTTATTTGGAAAAATATTTGGATGAACGCCTATGATTAGAAAACCGTTGGAAAAGGTTTGTTTTGATCTCTGGCTGCGTGTGTGCAGATGTGTTTATTGTCGACAAGTCTTTCAAGTCCATCATATTCTTTTTATGTTAAAATGTATTGTTTGTGAACTTAAACACGTAAAGTAAGTATTTAAAAATTCACTATACCTTATCTCCGAAGCTAATAATCCTAAAATAGAAGACAAGATAAAATAGTAAAATTAAAGAAGGATAAATTAGAAAATGAAACAAAAAATTTAAATAACAAAGTTTTCAAATAAAATGTTAAATATGAATTATGAGAAATGGCATATATTAACAAATATATACAAAATTTTCAAGGCAATAGCCGTTTAACACAGTTAGTGTACCCAGACCTACCACAAGACGTTACAAGCCAATTAGCCACACAGAGTTTTATAAATTGTATTCGAGATGTCTTACGAAATCACTGGGGTGTATGAAAATGTCCAAACCAAACTTACAAGTTGTTTCCGTCAGTCAGAAAAAATCCTTTAGGAAGTACTGTCCGAAATTAACAAAATAATTGAGAGAAAGCTTGAAGAACCAGTTGCGTATATTATCACTGTAAAAGCAGGGTGCATTTTTAACATTATTGCAGAGTGAAGTTACCAGAGTTTGTCAACGTAATTATACGACCAACAGGAACAGTTAGCCAGTCAGTATAAGGGATCAAACCTTAAGTAATCCACCACTATCTCTCAGTACAGTACCCATCTGACAGGTTCGTGTACAGGCAAAAGAGGAATGTGTACTGGAACAAATAGCTGACCCATATATTGAAACCAGGACATTGTGGGAAAATGGTATTTCAGAGATTGAATATACTCCAAATAGTACAGATAATATAAATTATACTAAACGAGTATTTTAAAATCTCTTTCAAAAAGTAACCTAGAATAGCACCAATAAGTTTACTTTGAAATCAATACAGAACAAAATTAAGACGACTGGCCTTATCAAAGCAGACAAATCCATTCCAATAGTTAACATGATCACAAAAAAAACTACAAATAAAAAACATACTCATACCCAAAATCAAACTTAATAGAAATTACCCTACCCTACCAAAACGGTCTGAGGTCGGGAGTGTTCAAAGTTAAAAAACTGTTTATCTGGATTTCTGGAAAAACTAAATTTTACCATAGGACTAAAAAGTCTTATGGTAAAATGTTAAATAGCAAAGTTGTAGGTAATAAAAAGATCTACAACTTTTGCATGTACACTTTTTTCACATAACCTCACAATTTTTGGAAAAAATTCAAAAAAAAAGTTGTTGGCTTTGAGGTTATGTGAAGAAAGTATAAACACAAAGATTGCATATCTTTTTATTACCTACAACTTTGCCATTTTACTTTTTTCCCAACATTCAGATCGCCAGTAATTTATTTTTCCTTTTTAGGGTTCCGTATATACAATATACGGATACCCTTATAATATCACTCAGGATTTCTGCCTCTGTCACATCATAGCCATTTTCTCCTAAACTACTGGACGGAAGAGGTTGAAATTTGGTATCAATGTATAGTTTCGTGACCCGATCAGCAGTACATATCGTAAAAGAAAAAATTTTGATTTTGGGGGTACTTCTTGGGGGTAAAACTAAAAAAATCGACCGTTCCCCCCCTGATCTCCGAAACTACTGATCCTAAAATTTTGAAAAATATATTAAATATAGAGCGTTGCCCGAACTTTACAGGAAAATTAAGGAGAAACCATTAATGTTAATTTTGGGGAGCAAATTATAGAATTAAATAAAAATTTAAAAATAAAAAAAATTTCAAACGCATCATGTAATATATCCCCCACCCTGATCTCCGAAACTACTGAGCCTAAAATTTTGAAAAAAGTAGGAAATATAGAGCGTTGCCCGAACTTTACAGGAAAATTAAGGAGAAACAATTAATGTTAATTTTGGGGGCAAATTATAGAATTAAATAAAAATTTAAAAATAAAAATTTTTTCAAACGCATCAAGTAATATATCAAATGAAAGGTCTTATTCTGAGGAGTACAAATATATTTTTTTCATATTTAAAAAAAAAATTATTTAAAAAGATATTAACAAGAATATACCAAAATTTACCCCCCCCCTTATCTCCGAAACTATAAACGTAAAGTTTAAAAAAAATAGATTTATAGGCTCTGACCTGAAGTTTACTGGAAAAATAAGAAGAAACCTCTACTTTTAATTTTGGGGGGGCAATTACAGAATGAAATGGAAAATATAAAATTAAAATTGTTTCTAACCAATCATGTAATATTTCAAATGAAAGGGCTCATTAGGACGAAAACAAATATATTTTTTTCATATTTTTAAAATAAATTAATTAAAAGATATTAACAAAAATATAACAAATTTTACCAATTCCCCCCCCTTATCTCCGAAACCATAAGCTGGAAAATTTTGAAAAAAAAATGGTTGTATAACCCCTTACCTGAACTTTACTTGAAAATTAAGGAGAATCCCCTAATATTTATTTTGGGGAGGCAAATTATAGAATTAAATGGAAAATTAAAATTAAAATTGTTTCTAACCCATCATGTTATATATCAAATGAAAGGGCTCATTATGACGAAAACAAATATATTTTCTTCATATTTTTAAAATAAATTAATTAAAAGATATTAACAAAAATATAAAAAAATTTACCCATTCCTCCCCCTTATCTCCGATACCATAAGCTGGAAAATTTTGAAAAAAAATGGAGGTATAGCCCCTCACCTGAACTTTAGTGGAAAATAAAGGAGAAACCCCTAATATTTATTTTGTGGGTGGGGGCAAATTATAGAATTAAATGAAAAATTAAAATTAAAATTATTTCTAACCCATCATGTTATATATCAAATGAAAGGGTTCATTATGACGAAAATAAATATATTTTTTTTTATATTTTTAAAATAAATTAATTAAAAGAAATGTTATATACTTCGTGGGTTCAATTTAAAAATTATAACAACTAATATTTACTTTCACTTTTCTAGAACTTTATTTACATTTAAAACAGCTGATTCACAATACATTTTCATATAAGCTAGTCGTCGCGGTATAACTGCCTGGCGATCGTGCCGTGCTTCTTTTATATCACCAGCGTAGAATTCTCCAGTAGAAATCCTCATCGCTCCTTCCGCTGCCGAGTCTTTTCGAGAATCGTATTTTTTATCGTAAAGCGTTTGTTGTCGTGCTGAATGACACAGGGTCGGCTTTGGGTAAATTCCGTAACACTGCTCCCCCTTTAATTCTGATCGTCCCGATCAGAAACATCCCCTCCATGGTAGGGAGCGAGTCGATCTAAGTGAACCACCTTCAATTTAGCCTTGGGGTTTCGACGGATCCGGTAGACGACGTCATTCAGCCTCTTGACCACTTCGTATGGACCATCCCAGGCGGGCGTAAGCTTTGGGGATTTACCCTTGCTCCGTTGGGGGTTGTACAGCCAGACTTTGTCCCTCTCCTGGAACCCGACTGAATTGGCCTTGAGGTCGTATCGCGTCTTCATCCGGTCACTGGTGGCCAACATCTGCGTTCGGGCTAATTCGTGTATTGCCAGCATGTTATGTCGGAGCTGGTCGGCATAATCGTCGATGTCTTGGGGAGGTTCTTCAGGGGAGCCAAATGCCAAGTCGCATGGTAGTCGCAGCTCCTTTCCGAATAAGACCCTGGCTGGGGTCAGGCCTGTACTATTATGTACAGCAGAGCGATATGACAACAGGAATAGGGGAATATGCTCATCCCAATCACGCTGGTTATTGCTGACGACCTTGGATAGGTGTTGTTCCAAGGTCCTGTTGAATCTTTCCACCATTCCGTCTGACTGTGGATGTAATGGTGTTGTTCTCGTTTTCCTCATCCCCACCATCGTGCAGACCTTCTGGAATACATTCGATTCGAAGTCACGCCCCTGGTCTGAATGTAATTCCATCGGGACGCCAAACCGGCTGAATAGTTGTTCTACTAGCACCGTCGCTACCGTGGTTGCCTCTTGGTTGGGTATCGCATATGCCTCAGGCCATTTGCTGAAGTAATCCATTGCGACCAGAATGTATTTGTTCCCCCTCTCAGACTCGCGAAACGGACCGGCGACATCGATGGCAATTCTCTTAAATGGGACGCCCACATTGTACTGCTGCATTCTGCCCTTGGTTCGGGTTTTCGGGCCCTTACTGGCGGCACATGTGGCACATTTGCGGCACCAAGCTCTGACGTCTTCGAAGTAATTCACCCAGTAGTACCGCTGGCGAACTTTGTCTAGGGTTTTATTCATGCCCAGGTGGCCTCCGGTAATTCCATCATGTACTTCGGTCAGGATGGCTGGTACCTTTTTCTTCGGAACTACCAGTTGGGACTTGGTTTCTCGTCTTTCAGCTCTTTCCCAAACTCGCTTGAGCATTTTATTGTCTACTCTTAGAGAGTCCCACTGAGCCCATAACGATTTCAGCACGCCGGAGTATCTAGCTACCTCGTCCCATCGTGGCCTGGGTGCCCCTCTCATTTTGAGTGACAAGATTGGTTCGATGTCTGGATCAGCCATTTGGTCCTGGATGCACTGTTCCGTTGACTAGTCTTCATTGGCCTGCACTCGGATCTGCCTGATGGAGATACCCTCTCGCTGTTCCGTCTTCAGACAATGCTTGCATTCCGCTCTACAGGGTTTTCTGGATAGGGCATCGGCATTATTGTGCAACCGACCGGCACGGTGTTCCACCTTGAAGTCGTATTGCTGTAATTTCTCCATCCATCCGGCCAGTTGTCCTTCCGGTGTCTTCATGTCCAGCAGCCATTTGAGTGCGGCATGATCTGTTTGGATTAAGAAATGGCGACCATACAGGTATTTATGGAAATGGTCCACAGCCCTTATTATTGCAAGAAGTTCTTTTCTGGTGACGCAATAATTTCTTCCTGGCTTCGAGAATCCACGGCTGTAGTACTCGATCACCCTCTCTTCACCATTTTGCACCTGGGATAGGACGGCCCCCAAACCTGTGTTGCTGGCGTCGGTGTCTAAGATGAACTTGCCGGACTGTGTAGGAAAGGCTAGGATTGGGCTGGAACATAGTGCTGCCTTCAGTCGCCTGAATGATGTTTCGCAATCCTGATTCCATTGGAAGGTCTCTTTATCAGTGGTCTGCCGATGTAGAGGGGCGGCGATGGTGGCAAATCCCTCAACAAAACGCCGGTAGTATGAACAGAGGCCCAAGAAGCTTCGGAGTTCATGTTTGTCTCTTGGAACTGGCCAATCACGGATGGCTTCTATCTTGTCTTCGTTCGTGCGGATTCCTGACTCGGACACTACGTGGCCCAAAAACTCTACTTCTTTTTGAAACAAGGAACACTTCTTCGGATTGAGTCTCAGGTTGGCGTTATTAATTCTGGAGAATACTTCGCCCAGGTTCTTCAGATGGTCGTCGAATGTCTGGCCCATGACTAGAATGTCGTCGAGGTATACTAAGCACGTCCTCCATGTTAACCCGCTCAGTACATACTCCATTAGCCTCTCAAATGTAGCGGGTGCATTACATAACCCAAAGGGCATGACCGTGAACTGAAACAGCCCTTTACTGGTGGAGAACGCTGTCTTCTCTCTGTCGTTGGCGTGCAGACCAACCTGCCAATATCCACTTTTTAGGTCTAGTGTGGAAAACCAACGGGAGCCTGCTAGTGTGGTCAAAGTGTCATCGATTCGGGGTAGTTCATTCAGCTTTCTGTAATCCACGCAAAATCGGGTGGTTCCATCTTTCTTTTTAACTAGCACGACGGGAGCAGACCATGGACTGATGGATGGCTCAATAACTCCATTTTGTAACATGGACTCGATGTTTTCCTCGACGGTCTGTTGTTGCCCCAATGGTAGTCGTCTAGGTAGTATTCTGATGGGTTGAGCCTTTCCGGTATCTATTCGATGCTGGATGATGTTGGTGCGACCGGTAGTTCCATTTTTACTGTTAAAAATTTGCCAGTGTTTTGTGATAAATTGCTTGGCTTTCTTCTGGTTCTCTGGTGTCAAGTGTGTCAAGTGGTCAGCAAACTGTTGTAGAAACTCTTTATCGGGCCCTGTTTCCTTCACCGACGTCTGGTACTCTTCTTCGCAATTGATGATGGTCTCTACTGCCTCGAAACAAGCTATCTCTTGACCATTGGTAATTCTGATGTCGTTGTTGGACAGATTCAGGACTCTGATTGGTATATCTCGTCCGGTTTTAACTATAGCCCGTCCAACTAAGTAGTCATGAGTTGAGTGTAAGGGCTCCACCATTCCAACGCAGCTCCCAGGATTGCTGTCTAGCTGCCCATGAATGATCTGTTCCGTTCGACCGGAAATTTTAGATGAAGACTTTGCCACAATTTTTATGGAGGTGACTGAACTGTTGACGGGCCGTGTCAATACAAATTCCTCATTTAGGAACCGAAGAACATCATATCTCGGGTCGAACATAAATCCATGCTGGCTAATTAGGTCCATTCCCAGTATAAAATCGTCCTCAATATTCGCTACCAGGACCCTATTCCGGATCATGTTGTCCCCTGTCTGTAGCACGACATCTGCCTCACCCTGTATTGACATGGACTCGCCGGGGACTGTTCTGAGCTGGATGTTATTGGTAACTGGCCGAATTTCTGCTGCTCTCAAAACCCTGGACTTGGCAATGGACACAGCGGCGCCGGTATCGATGGTGATGGTAACTGCTCGCCCATTGATGGTGCCTCTGATGACTAGGCTGCCGCTATCTCGGCAAAATCCCCGGATGGATAATGTTTTGGGGGCTGGTGGAGGGTCAGTCAGCATTCGCCCCCTTATGCTGACTGGCTGACGGTCCCTGGACATGTGGCTGTTCTGTTGGTTACCCCTGGTCGGTGATCGTTCAGGTGGCCTCACTCGACAATTACGTTGGAAGTGCCCTGTCCGTCCGCAGCGGTAACATGCCCCTCTGGTGCCAGTTCTTTGTGACCGTTCCAATATTTTGTTCAGACCAGCCAGCAGCGCTTGAATTGGTGACTCTGACTCTTCCTGGTTGAAGGATACTGCTCGGACCCTCGGCTTGGACATGTTCATGACGGCCTCTACTTCTAAAGCCCGAAGTAGAGCTTCATTACTTTTCTTGACGCCACTTAGTCTTAGATTTCGTTGTACTTCCAAATCTCTGATGCCATTTATGAAACTCTGTGTGGCTAAATGGTCTTTCGTTTCCTCTGGCAGGTCTGGGTAGGACAAGTGAACTAACCGTCTAATTTCTGCTTCGAATAAGATTTGATTTTAAACTACGAGTGTTCCAGTGAATTAGTCTTAAAGGTCCCGTGAATGTGATGGCTGGCTTTTACCGGCATCTACAAGTTGGATATACGAAGAAATTAAATCCATTAAAAATTTAAGATTACTATTATAAAAGTTTATGAATAATATAATTTTTATTATAGATTAGAAAGAAGTAAATGCTTTAGAGGATACTTTGAGTTCTACCATTAGGAAATAAATGTAAACTAGAGTTGAAAGGAGATTTATTAATTTTTTTTCTCTGGGGCGGGGGGTATAAATACGCTGCGAGAGAGTATTTGTGGTTGATGAAAAGGACCTGTTCTGAGGAATATTGTTACCTGGATGTGGAGAAGGACTCTGCGTGAGACTAGGAAAGGATTCAGCAAAGGAGTTAATAATCTGTCTGTTGCCACTTATATGGATACAAGTTTCTCTTGGGATGGGGGAAGAAGAAGATTTGGTGAGATAATTAGGAACCATATTGTCCGTATCCAAAAAGGATGTTATCAAAAGATATAGTTTCTTTAATCTTCCTTTGCCGCAAAAATTCCGGATAATCGATCTTTAAAAGGGGTTCCTTTTTCAGTGGCCATTTGTTGATCCTTGCAATAAATACAGTGTAAGACACAATTAGAAGAATCATGGTTTGATGTTGTTTTCTCCACATATCATGCAGCACTCTTGACCTTTACACTGGGTTTTAATATGACCATACCTCAAATATTTGAAGTATTGAATGACGGGGAATATCTGCTTCTCCGCCTGAAAAGTGCAAAGGACAAACTCGACATTTTCTGGTATGACCTATATTATTAGGTACGCCTTCCTTTATATCATTACTTTGCTTCTTTTTGATCCTTTTTACGAAGAAAAACTCCTTAGAAGGGCCAATAGCTTTAATGTTCGATAAAATGTCTTCCTCGGAAAAACAAGGATTATTCCTAAAAATTTAGAAAATATAGAGTAACGGGGTATATATGCGATAAGATTTTTCATGTCTAAATAGTCACGATTGACCAGAAAGGTGTTTTTTTATTGTATTAAAATGGAGAGCTACATCCTTGATGTGGGAAGCTAGAGCTGATCTTTCACTTCAGAAGCAGAGGTTTGATCTTGGAGATTATCTGCAAAAAATGTAGAAACCGAAAGCCTAAATGTCAAGTATAGCGCAATGTAGTCCAAGCAAAAAGTTATAGGCCTATAGAAAACAAACCATTATGTATTAGATAGGTGAAGAATAATCACAAAATTGATTAAATACTGGGAGAACTCACAACAAATAGTAAATGCTTAGACTGTACAAGGACGTTGAGACAAAAAAACAGTAAAATAATAAAGAAGTTGATGGGTAGTACAAACGAATACTAAACAAAGGTAATCCGTATTTCTGAATTGTGGTATGGGGAATATGGATTGTCGTTAACCTGAAATTGCACACGATGACAATACGGAAGACAATACAGAGATAGGTGCAATAGGGAAGAAGCTGAATATTTTACACAACAATTAACAAGTTTTGTGAAAGAAAGGACTACAAAGCCTATAATTATATACAAAGGATGAAATCAAAGCATTCAATAGTGAAAAATTACTTATATTCAAGGTGTACTAAAATAAAACGTAACAAGATCAAGGCATTTATATTAAATCTTTCTGAACAAACTCAAAATAGGCCTGAACCGTATTATATACAAGTCTAAACGAAATTCATTATCATCAGTAAACATAATAAGAGTAATGTTACTAATTGACCACAGCTCACAGGTAGATTGTACCTGTATCTTTCTTAAATTGTATGAAATCCTCCTGGATACCCTCCCATAACCATTACATAAATCTTAAAGATGACTAAAATGAAGCTAATGAACTTCTTAAATTTATTGCACCTTTACATACTGTACTAAACATATATACATGCAAATGACTATTGTCAAAGATTTGCCCTAAAATTACCTTAAAAATGTGAAGTTCGTAGAATCTATAGCATAAAATAGTTCAATAGCGATATGCAAAATATATTTTGAAAGATTATAAAATGCAGTTCACTTCGTATATCTTGGATTTTTGTTAGAGTACCGTAAAATGCATTACTACTGCTTTTGAAATTTGACTTAAACAATGAATCCTCCAATGTTTTCTCAGTGGCAGATCCAGTCAATGGAAAAATGTCATTTAATTAATATCAGTAAACTGTATACACGTAACCATTAACCAATGAAAAAATAGACAATTGTGAGCAGGCCATAGTTATGTAAATACAAATGTAATTAACGGCTGAGAAAAAAACATATAATAATACAATTTACCACAATTTTCATCTAGTTCCGTCCATGTGCCTTGACAGCTATTGTGAGGGCACCGCAGGCTGACTGTCGGATATTCGTACATTCAAGGCAATGTTAACTATTATTTTAAACCAACTTTCAAAATATCTTTAGTATATCCCGGCCAGACTAGTATGGTTAATACGGTGGGATGTGTAAACTAGCTCTCTAATTTATGTAAATTCGAATTGTTCAAAAACTACTTCTTCAATAGTATCCATCATGAACTCATATAAACTTAATATCGTAAACTATCGTATTGACGATGGCAAATATTCCAGTATTAGTTACCCGAAAGTTATAAATTTTCTAAAAAATCCACTTTTGACCAATTCTTCTGAATTTACTCCTTAGACGGCATTACGATTCCTCCATTACTTTTCATTATATAAGCAAAAACAAAAAAAAATCGTATTTTTGCTGTTTTTTATTATTTAATCATTTACTTCTACGAGTTTGCTGTTAAAATCTTAGGAATAATTATGTGTAAACTGTTACTAACGTGATGGTATAAGCGTATTGCTGTTGAATTTTATGTCCGAAAATTTTGCTCTATAGACTGGGGTATAAGTGATTTCTACTTCACATCTCTTCATTCATTATCTACATTAAGTTGTCACAAAAACCTTCTACTAACAACTAATCTTATTCTAGTGGCATCTTCTAGATTATCACTTGCAGATATTCAAGTTTTTCAGCAGTATCATATCGATGAAGAATGCTGCCAATGCAACTCGTTAGTTACTAACTTAGTTATGATTATAAACGTATTTCTACATCACATTTGTAGGACTTACTACTTACGACTATACTACATGTATAGGTATGTCACATAGTTCCTAGGTATTTTATCCTCATATCCTCATATATCATAGCAGATAGCTATGGTAATATAATAATATTTCGGCAGAGTCAGCTCTGCTCTCATCTTGATTACGGGTATTCTATATTTTTCGGTACTCTTATGATCTCAAAGTATATTCATTCGCTTTGACATTGTCGTGGAGTGTTATAAAATATTGTTTTCCCTTATTTCGTTATAGTGTTCACGTACTCATCTCATCTATCTTTAGTCTGCCTGTGGTGTGTCTTACGTAAGTTTTGTGGTAATCTATATATGAAACATTTTTTGGTTGTATGTGGAGTCGTTGAGTAAACCTGTATTGCATCTAGTCCAATCACTGTAACTTGGTCAACTTGTGTCTACAGCTTACACTATACTGCAAGATGACCTACCGTAAAAAGCTTGCTCTGTACTGCAGTAAACTGAATTATATACTATTGGCTATCACTTTGTCTGGTGAAAAGTGTGAATAAAACGAACTTATTCGAAACAGGCCTCCATCTGTGCTACTTCTATTAACAGGCAGTAATCAAGTAGTACTAACATTGACAGTATTATTATTTAGTGCAGTCTTAAATCATAACGGAATTTTCTTAGTATAAATTTTAAAAATCAGTTCTCAAAACACCAACAATACAGCTGTGTCATTACCATTCTTCATATAACTGTAAATGAACAAAAGAATTTCTGTTATAATTTGCCCGATCTCACAAGCTTTTTCTGAAATGAATTACTCTCAGAATTTCTAAAATTTGTTAATAATAATATCGGAATTAGTATTTGTTTCTTACAAAAGCAAGGCCGTAGCCAGCGAAAGGGACCTGGAGGTTCAAAACCACCGCCAAATTTTGGAATTTTTTGATTCTAGATTAAATTTAACCAATTATTATCTTTTTGATAAGAATAAATTTTATATTTATACAATTTTATATACCCTTTAAATACATGAATAAATTATAAATTTGTCAGTCCTAATTAGCCTACCACCAATAAAAAAATATATATCCAACCAACCCTGAAAAAAAATTCTAGCTGCAGCTTTGTACAAAACTAATATTCTTCCGAAACTAAGTTATATGTTCATTAATTCCGTATATTCATAAAAGAATAAATTTTATATTTATACAATTTTATATACCCTTTAAATACATGAACAAATTATAAATTTCTCAGTCCTAATTAGCCTACCACCAATAAAAAAATATATATCCAACCAACCCTGAAAAACTTTTCTAGCTGCAGCTTTGTACAAAACTCATATTCTTCCGAAACTAAGTTATATGTTCATTAATTCCGTATATTCATAAACGGAAACAGAAACACTTTGTCTATCCGTCGGTCACAGCCTCCCTGAAAAAGCTATTATCCACTATTACGGCTGTGATCTTATATGACGCCTTCGAAGTATACAAGGAGACAGAAAAGATATTATTATGAGAATTACAAATATATTTTTAAAATACTTTAATAATATAGGGCTTTAGCGCCTATCCCCACGGGTCGAATAAGTAAGGCACAGATAAGTCGGTTACTAGCAATGGTTGGAATTAAATGAATGCATGAACAGAGACCTACTGATTGCATAAGGTTTTTTACAGAACACAGCAGATTATTTCTAAATAATTTGAGGTTGTTTAGTGGAAACAAAGTAGTGAACGGATACAATTGACTACATTTGGAAATCAGGAAAAAAATTAAGCTAATGGTTTTAGAATCGTATGTTTTTTTATTTGGAAAAATATTTGGATGAATGCCTATGATTAGAAAACCGTTGGAAAAGGTTTGTTTTGATCTCTGGCTGCGTGTGTGCAGATGTGTTTATTGTCGACAAGTCTTTCAAGTCCATCATATTCTTTTTATGTTAAAATGTATTGTTTGTGAACTTAAACACGTAAAGTAAGTATTTAAAAATTCACTATACCTTATCTCCGAAGCTAATAATCCTAAAATAGAAGACAAGATAAAATAGTAAAATTAAAGAAGGATAAATTAGAAAATGAAACAAAAAATTTAAATTACAAAGTTTTCAAATAAAATGTTAAATATGAATTATGAGAAATGGCATATATTAACAAATATATACAAAATTTTCAAGGCAATAGCCGTTTAACACAGTTAGTGTACCCAGACCTACCACAAGAAGTTACAAGCCAATTAGCCACACAGAGTTTTATAAATTGTATTCGAGATGTCTTACGAAATCACTGGGGTGTATGAAAATGTCCAAACCAAACTTACAAGTTGTTTCCGTCAGTCAGAAAAAATCCTTCAGGAAGTACTGTCCGAAATTAACAAAATAATTGAGAGAAAGCTTGAAGAACCAGTTGCGTATATTATCACTGTAAAAGCAGGGTGCATTTTTAACATTATTGCAGAGTGAAGTTACCAGAGTTTGTCAACGTAATTATACGACCAACAGGAACAGTTAGCCAGTCAGTATAAGGGATCAAACCTTAAGTAATCCACCACTATCTCTCAGTACAGTACCCATCTGACAGGTTCGTGTACAGGCAAAAGAGGAATGTGTACTGGAACAAATAGCTGACCCATATATTGAAACCAGGACATTGTGGGAAAATGGTATTTCAGAGATTGAATATATTCCAAATAGTACAGATAATATAAATTATACTAAACGAGTATTTTAAAATCTCTTTCAAAAAGTAACCTAGAATAGCACCAATAAGTTTACTTTGAAATCAATACAGAACAAAATTAAGACGACTGGCCTTATCAAAGCAGACAAATCCATTCCAATAGTTAACATGATCACAAAAAAACTACAAATAAAAAACATACTCATACCCAAAATCAAACTTAATAGAAATTACCCTACCCTACCAAAACGGTCTGAGGTCGGGAGTGTTCAAAGTTAAAAAACTGTTTATCTGGATTTCTGGAAAAACTAAATTTTACCATAGGACTAAAAAGTCTTATGGTAAAATGTTAAATAGCAAAGTTGTAGGTAATAAAAAGATCTACAACTTTTGCATGTACACTTTTTCACATAACCTCACAATTTATGGAAAAAATTCAAAAAAAAAGTTGTTGGCTTTGAGGTTATGTGAAGAAAGTATAAACACAAAGATTGCATATCTTTTTATTACCTACAACTTTGCCATTTTACTTTTTTCCCAACATTCAGATCGCCAGTAATTTATTTTACCTTTTTAGGGTTCCGTATATACAATATACGGATACCCTTATAATATCACTCAGGATTTCTGCCTCTGTCACATCATAGCCATTTTCTCCTAAACTACTGGACGGAAGAGGTTGAAATTTGGTATTAATGTATAGTTTCGTGACCCGATCAGCAGTACATATCGTAAAAGAAAAAATTTTGATTTTGGGGGTACTTCTTGGGGTAAAACTAAAAAATCGACCGTTCCCCCCCTGATCTCCGAAACTACTGATCCTAAAATTTTGAAAAATATATTAAATATAGAGCGTTGCCCGAACTTTACAGGAAAATTAAGGAGAAACCATTAATGTTGATTTTGGGGAGCAAATTATAGAATTAAATAAAAATTTAAAAATAAAAAAAATTTCAAACGCATCATGTAATATATCCCCCACCCTGATCTCCGAAACTACTGAGCCTAAAATTTTGAAAAAAGTAGGAAATATAGAGCGTTGTCCGAACTTTACAGGAAAATTAAGGAGAAACAATTAATATTAATTTTGGGGGCAAATTATAGAATTAAATAAAAATTTAAAAATAAAAATTTTTTCAAACGCATCAAGTAATATATCAAATGAAAGGTCTTATTCTGAGGAGTACAAATATATTTTTTTCATATTTAAAAAAAAAATTATTTAAAAAGATATTAACAAGAATATACCAAAATTTACCCCCCCCCCTTATCTCCGAAACTATAAACGTAAAGTTTAAAAAAAAATAGATTTATAGGCTCTGACCTGAAGTTTACTGGAAAAATAAGAAGAAACCTCTACTTTTAATTCTGGGGGGGCAATTACAGAATGAAATGGAAAATATTAAATTAAAATTGTTTCTAACCAATCATGTTATATTTCAAATGAAAGGGCTCATTACGACGAAAACAAATATATTTTTTTCATATTTTTAAAATAAATTAATTAAAAGATATTAACAAAAATATAACAAATTTTACCAATTCCCCCCCCTTATCTCCGAAACCATAAGCTGGAAAATTTTGAAAAAAAAGGTTGTATAGCCCCTTACCTGAACTTTACTCGAAAATTAAGGAGAATCCCCTAATATTTATTTTGGGGAGGCAAATTATAGAATTAAATGGAAAATTAAAATTAAAATTGTTTCTAACCCATCATGTTATATATCAAATGAAAGGGCTCATTATGACGAAAACAAATATATTTTCTTCATATTTTTAAAATAAATTAATTAAAAGATATTAACAAAAATATAAAAAAATTTACCCATTCCTCCCCCTTATCTCCGATACCATAAGCTGGAAAATTTTGAAAAAAAATGGAGGTATAGCCCCTCACCTGAACTTTAGTGGAAAATAAAGGAGAAACCCCTAATATTTATTTTGTGGGGGGGGGGCAAATTATAGAATTAAATAAAAATTAAAATTAAAATTATTTCTAACCCATCATGTTATATATCAAATGAAAGGGTTCATTATGACGAAAATAAATATATTTTTTTCATATTTTTAAAATAAATTAATTAAAAGAAATGTTATATACTTCGTGGGTTCAATTTAAAAATTATAACAACTAATATTTACTTTCACTTTCCTAGAACTTTATTTACATTTAAAACAGCTGATTCACAATACATTTTCATATAAGCTAGTCGTCGCGGTATAACTGCCTGGCGATCGTGCCGTGCTTCTTTTATATCACCAGCGTAGAATTCTCCAGTAGAAATCCTCATCGCTCCTTCCGCTGCCGAGTCTTTTCGAGAATCGTATTTTTTATCGTAAAGCGTTTGTTGTCGTGCTGAATGACACAGGGTCGGCTTTGGGTAAATTCCGTAACACTGCTCCCCCTTTAATTCTGATCGTCCCGATCAGAAACATCCCCTCCATGGTAGGGAGCGAGTCGATCTAAGTGAACCACCTTCAATTTAGCCTTGGGGTTTCGACGGATCCGGTAGACGACGTCATTCAGCCTCTTGACCACTTCGTATGGACCATCCCAGGCGGGCGTAAGCTTTGGGGATTTACCCTTGCTCCGTTGGGGGTTGTACAGCCAGACTTTGTCCCTCTCCTGGAACCCGACTGAATTGGCCTTGAGGTCGTATCGCCTCTTCATCCGGTCACTGGTGGCCAACATCTGCGTTCGGGCTAATTCGTGTATTGCCAGCATGTTATGTCGGAGCTGGTCGGCATAATCGTCGATGTCTTGGGGAGGTTCTTCAGGGGAGCCAAATGCCAAGTCGCATGGTAGTCGCAGCTCCTTTCCGAATAAGACCCTGGCTGGGGTCAGGCCTGTACTATTATGTACAGCAGAGCGATATGACAACAGGAATAGGGGAATATGCTCATCCCAATCACGCTGGTTATTGCTGACGACCTTGGATAGGTGTTGTTCCAAGGTCCTGTTGAATCTTTCCACCATTCCGTCTGACTGTGGATGTAATGGTGTTGTTCTCGTTTTCCTGATCCCCACCATCGTGCAGACCTTCTGGAATACATTCGATTCGAAGTCACGCCCCTGGTCTGAATGTAATTCCATCGGGACGCCAAACCGGCTGAATAGTTGTTCTACTAGCACCGTCGCTACCGTGGTTGCCTCTTGGTTGGGTATCGCATATGCCTCAGGCCATTTGCTGAAGTAATCCATTGCGACCAGAATGTATTTGTTCCCCGTCTCAGACTCGGGAAACGGACCGGCGACATCGATGGCAATTCTCTTAAATGGGACGCCCACATTGTACTGCTGCATTCTGCCCTTGGTTCGGGTTTTCGGGCCCTTACTGGCGGCACATGTGGCACATTTGCGGCACCAAGCTCTGACGTCTTCGAAGTAATTCACCCAGTAGTACCGCTGGCGAACTTTGTCTAGGGTTTTATTCATGCCCAGGTGGCCTCCGGTAATTCCATCATGTACTTCGGTCAGGATGGCTGGTACCTTTTTCTTCGGAACTACCAGTTGGGACTTGGTTTCTCGTCTATCAGCGCTTTCCCAAACTCGCTTGAGCATTCCATTGTCTACTCTTAGAGAGTCCCACTGAGCCCATAACGATTTCAGCACGCCGGAGTATCTAGCTACCTCGTCCCATCGTGGCCTGGGTGCCCCTCTCATTTTGAGTGACAAGATTGGTTCGATGTCTGGATCAGCCATTTGGTCCTGGTTGCACTGTTCCGTTGTCTAGTCTTCATTGGCCTGCACTCGGATCTGCCTGATGGAGATACCCTCTCGCTGTTCCGTCTTCAGACAATGCTTGCATTCCGCTCTACAGGGTTTTCTGGATAGGGCATCGGCATTATTGTGCAACCGACCGGCACGGTGTTCCACCTTGAAGTCGTATTGCTGTAATTTCTCCATCCATCCGGCCAGTTGTCCTTCCGGTGTCTTCATGTCCAGCAGCCATTTGAGTGCGGCATGATCTGTTCGGATTAAGAAATGGCGACCATACAGGTATTTATGGAAATGGTCCACAGCCCTTATTATTGCAAGAAGTTCTTTTCTGGTGACGCAATAATTTCTTTCTGGCTTCGAGAATCCACGGCTGTAGTACTCGATCACCCTCTCTTCACCATTTTGCACCTGGGATAGGACGGCCCCCAAACCTGTGTTGCTGGCGTCGGTGTCTAAGATGAACTTGCCGGACTGTGTAGGAAAGGCTAGGATTGGGCTGGAACATAGTGCTGCCTTCAGTCGCCTGAATGATGTTTCGCAATCCTGATTCCATTGGAAGGTCTCTTTATCAGTGGTCTGCCGATGTAGAGGGGCGGCGATGGTGGCAAATCCCTCAACAAAACGCCGGTAGTATGAACAGAGGCCCAAGAAGCTTCGGAGTTCATGTTTGTCTCTTGGAACTGGCCATTCACGGATGGCTTCTATCTTGTCTTCGTTCGTTCGGATTCCTGACTCGGACACTACGTGGCCCAAAAACTCTACTTCTTTTTGAAACAAGGAACACTTCTTCGGATTGAGTCTCAGGTTGGCGTTATTAATTCTGGAGAATACTTCGCCCAGGTTCTTCAGATGGTCGTCGAATGTCTGGCCCATGACTAGAATGTCGTCGAGGTATACTAAGCACGTCCTCCATGTTAACCCGCTCAGTACATACTCCATTAGCCTCTCAAATGTAGCGGGTGCATTACATAACCCAAAGGGCATGACCGTGAACTGAAACAGCCCTTTACTGGTGGAGAACGCTGTCTTCTCTCTGTCGTTGGCGTGCAGACCAACCTGCCAATATCCACTTTTTAGGTCTAGTGTGGAAAACCAACGGGAGCCTGCTAGTGTGGTCAAAGTGTCATCGATTCGGGGTAGTTCATTCAGCTTTCTGTAATCCACGCAAAATCGGGTGGTTCCATCTTTCTTTTTAACTAGCACGACGGGAGCAGACCATGGACTGATGGATGGCTCAATAACTCCATTTTGTAACATGGACTCGATGTTTTCCTCGACGGTCTGTTGTTGCCCCAATGGTAGTCGTCTAGGTAGTATTCTGATGGGTTGAGCCTTTCCGGTATCTATTCGATGCTGGATGATGTTGGTGCGACCGGTAGTTCCATTTTTACTGTTAAAAATTTGCCAGTGTTTTGTGATAAATTGCTTGGCTTTCTTCTGGTTCTCTGGTGTCAAGTGTGTCAAGTGGTCAGCAAACTGTTGTAGGAACTCTTTATCGGGCCCTGTTTCCTTCACCGACGTCTGGTACTCTTCTTCGCAATTGATGATGGTCTCTACTGGCTCGAAACAAGCTATCTCTTGACCATTGGTAATTCTGATGTCGTTGTTGGACAGATTCAGGACTCTGATTGGTATATCTCGTCCGGTTTTAACTATAGCCCGTCCAACTAAGTAGTCATGAGTTGAGTGTAAGGGC
Organism: Octodonta nipae; assembly: GCA_034190945.1. Lineage (NCBI taxonomy): Eukaryota > Metazoa > Arthropoda > Insecta > Coleoptera > Chrysomelidae > Octodonta > Octodonta nipae. Next base: position 67,709,338 of record CM067217.1, on the reverse strand, counting down.
TCCACCATTCCAACGCAGCTCCCAGGATTGCTGTCTAGCTGCCCATGAATGATCTGTTCCGTTCGACCGGAAATTCTAGATGAAGACTTTGCCACAATTTTTATGGAGGTGACTGAACTGTTGACGGGCCATGTCAATACAAATTCCTCATTTAGGAATTAGGTCCATTCCCAGTATAAAATCGTCCTCAATATTCACTACCAGGACCCTATTCCGGATCATGTTGTCCCCTGTCTGTAGCACGACATCTGCCTCACCCTGTATTGACATGGACTCGCCGGGGACTGTTCTGAGCTGGATGTTATTGGTAACTGGCCGAATTTCTGATGCTCTCAAAACCCTGGACTTGGCAATGGACACAGCGGGGCCGGTATCGATGGGGATGGTAACTGCTCGCCCATTGATGGTGCCTCTGATGACTAGGCTGCCGCTATCTCGGCAAAATCCCCGGATGGATAATGTTTTGGGGGCTGGTGGAGGGTCAGTCAGCATTCGCCCCCTTATGCTGACTGGCTGACGGTCCCTGGACATGTGGCTGTTCTGTTGGTTACCCCTGGTCGGTGATCGTTCAGGTGGCCTCACTCGACAATTACGTTGGAAGTGCCCTGTCCGTCCGCAGCGGTAACATGCCCCTCTGGTGCCAGTTCTTTGTGACCGTTCCAATATTTTGTTCAGACCAGCCAGCAGCGCTTGAATTGGTGACTCTGACTCTTCCTGGTTGAAGGATACTGCTCGGACCCTCGGCTTGGACATGTTCATGACGGCCTCTACTTCCAAAGCTCGAAGTAGAGCTTCATTACTTTTCTTGACGCCACTTAGTCTTAGATTTCGTTGTACTTCCAAATCTCTGATGCCATTTATGAAACTCTGTGTGGCTAAATGGTCTTTCGTTTCCTCTGGTAGGTCTGGGTAGGACAAGTGAACTAACCGTCTAATTTCTGCTTCGAATTCTTGGAGGCTTTCACCGGATTTTTGGGTTTTTCCACTCAGTTGGACTTGGTATACCTGGCTCAAGGATTGATTGTCGTAACGTTTGTCTAGGATGGCGATGATCTTGTCGAAATTGCCTTGTTCATCGACTGAAATGCTCTGGAGGAGTTCTAGAGCCGGACCTCTCAAGGAAATTACCAGAGAAGTAGATTTTTCTTGATTATCCCATCCATTAGCTGTAGCCACGGTCTCAAATTGCCGTTTATACATGGGCCAAGATGAACTGCCGTCGAATGTGGATGGTTTACTAAAGGAACCTTTGGTACTCACGGTGTTCTGGTATTTTCCTCGCTGTAAGTCCTGTTGCATTTTTTTGATTTCTGTTTCTACCTTGTTTTAAATAGCACTGATTTCAAATTTCACCTGGCTCTGTATGGAATCGATGTCATCTACTTTGGTTTCAAGGGCCTCCACATTATTTTTTAGGATCTTTATGTCGTCGTTTATCTCTTTTATATCTGATTCTACTATTTGCATTCTTTTATTAACTGTTTCGTTAACTTGTGATACTATTTGCATTAGTTGTTCAAATTGCATTTGTCTTTTTTCTTCAGTTATTTTAAATTCATTTTGTCGTTTTAATTCAGTTTGATCTTGTTTTTGTTCAAATATTTTAAAATCATTTTGTCGCTTTAATTCAGTTTGATCTTGTTTTTGTTCAAATATTTTAAAATCATTTTGTCGCTGTTCATTCAAATTCAAATTCAAATTCATTCGAGAATAATCCTTCAATCAGATTTTGTTGTTCACTTTTCATCGTGGAAACAAGATTTTCTAATTCTATTTTACGTTTTTCATCGATATTAGTGACAAGATTTCCTAACTCAATTTTAAGTTTGTCATCAAAAGATTTCACTAACCTTTTTTGAATTTCTTCTTGATGTTGTTTCTCCTTCTTGTCACGTTTTTCTAGAATCTGTGCAATTTTTTCGTCTATCTTTTCCATAGTACGAGTTTCCATAAATCAATTTAGGATGTTAACTGCACTAATCCTTCACTTCTAACACCAAATGTTATATACTTCGTGGGTTCAATTTAAAAATTATAACAACTAATATTTACTTTCACTTTTCTAGAACTTTATTTACATTTAAAACAGCTGATTCACAATACATTTTCATATAAGCTAGTCTTCGCGGTATAACTGCCTGGCGATCGTGCCGTGCTTCTTTTATATCACCAGCGTAGAATTCTCCAGTAGAAATCCTCATCGCTCCTTCCGCTGCCGAGTCTTTTCGAGAATCGTATTTTTTATCGTAAAGCGTTTGTTGTCGTGCTGAATGACACAGGGTCGGCTTTGGGTAAATTCCGTAACAATATTAACAAAAATAAAAAAAATTTACGCATCCCCCTCTATCTCCGAAACCATAAGCTGGAAAATTTTGAAAAACTGGAAGTATAGCCCCTCACCTGAACTTTACTGGAAAAATAAGAAAAAAACCCTAATATTCATTTTGGGGGGCAAATTATAGAATTAAATGGAAAATAAATAATTATAATTGTTTCTAATGGGTCATATAATATATCAAATCCCAGGGCTCATTATGACGAATAGGTACAAATATATTTTTTTAATTTTTTTAAAATGAATATTTTAAAATATATTTAAAAAAATATTTTAAAAAATTATCCATTCTCCCCGTTATTTCCCAAACTCTAAGACCTCATTTTTTTGTTTACAGGAAAAATATGAAAAAAAATACCTAATTCTATTATTTGGCCTCCAAATAAAAGAATTAAACGGCAAATAAATTACTAGAAAAACCCCATAGTAATTTTAGGGACAAATTGTACAATTAAATGGAAAATAAAGATTCAATTTTCAAACGCATCTTTTAATATATCAGATAAAAGGCTCATTATGTAAATTACAAATATATCATATTTTTAAATCATTTGTTTAAAAGATATTAAAAATATTAAACATCGACTTAATTCCCACTTTAGAAACTACACTATTTAAAATTTGAAAAATATATTTTATTTATATTTTTAAATAATTTGAATAACAGATTTAATAATTTAAACTTTGATCTATATTGCCGTTTTTCTTCCAATTTACAGAGCCTCAAAACTCATATAAAATCCAGATTTTATAAGTTAACATGTTCAAATTGTAATAGCTTTCATAAAGGTATGGCCTGCAGAAACTTCACAAGCGGTTACAATAAATACTGCGATTATTTGGATTAAAAAAAATTAATGTATTTTGCTAATTATTGTTTACAGACATGTAATACGAAATTAGATGAAACAAGTATATTCTATTTTAATAGTTTTAATCCAATTACTACAATTCTTGACAGCATAGATAGATATATTTAAGAACCTTAAAAAGTTAACTACGTCAAATTTTGTTTGAATATAGATGAACTGTGTACATTTTCAAATAGAAAATTGTTGACAGATAAAGATTTTTTTCAGAATAGTAAATAATAAAGTAATAAAGTAAAAAGAGGTCATTTTTTACTGTATTAAGTGAAAATGACATGTCGATACTAGTTTATAGTAATTAATATAAGTTATATTTGTTAGTCTGAAGCTGGTAGACAAAGTTACTCGTGCCTCGAAGTTTCCTTGGACTTCCATAGTCTTGAAATGGTTGATCACACAACGTTTCAATAGCTTTATATCTGCTATCGTCTTCAGGAGAATGATCGGAAATTCAGATTATGCCCTTAACCGGTCATACGTCGCACTATGGGTCAACTGGCATTTTTTTAGCGGAAACCTAATATCTTGAGAAAAAATAGAGATATCGAATCAGTTTTTTTAAACTGAACCACGGTTTTGTCGATTAAGGGAAAATTATTTAGAATTTCATCATCCACTATTATATAGGTACAAATGAAGGGTGAAATAGTGCACATTTCAAAATCCGTTCTTTTTTTTCTTTTGTATTTGGTAAGCAAATAGAGATATTTATACACAAGTTTTTTTAAATTGTAGAGTTCTTAACATACATTAAAAAATATTTATCGGAAAGCTATCCTTCCAAAAAAATAAGGGGGGAGCGGGTAAAAAGTGAAAAACCGCCAAAAAATACTGATTAGTGATTTATTGAACGCCTCACCACGGTTCTAAAAACCATTTCGTTATCATTTCCCACTGTGGAGATCGTTTATCGTTATCACAAATCGTTGATGAGTCCCAAAAGTGAATTTTCAGTCGATTAATGTGAATATTTTTCGACAATGGTTAGTTACATGAGTAATTTCTTATTCCTGGAATTTTAAGGGTTGATTGTTTTCAAAGTATGCCCTAAATGGCTACAGGCAATGCATCACATTCAAACTTTTTATGATCCGACAAACTTTGGGTATATATTAACAAAAATTTATAGCTATTGTTTTCGTGAAAAGAAAAATTATTTCATTGCATTTTGTGAGAGATTAGAATGAATTAAAAGAAAAAAAAGATCAAATTTTGAAATGTGCCCCATTTCACCCTTATTTTCACCCCTATAATAGTGGACGATGACATTCTAAATGATTTCCCTTATTCTACATACCTTAAGGTTCAATTAAAAAAAAATGATTTCATACCTCCATTTTTCTCTAGACATTAGGTATCCGTTAAAAATGCCATATTCTGAATTTCACATCAATATCCTGATGATGATAGCCGATACAAAGCTATTGGAATTCTGGGAGATCAAACATTTCAAGACCATGGAAGTCCAAGGAAACTTCAAGGAATAAGTGATATTTTAACAAAGTGAATAATTTCGTTTATCCTGATTCATAACAATTGCAGTACAACAAGCATTGTGGTAGAAATAGGAAACTTAAATTGTAAAAAATATTTTTTTTTACCACAAGCTGTAGATTTTTGTTGCTTCTAAAATCCAAATTATTTTTAACATCTTCCATTATCATATATTTTTAAATGGCAAGTAATATATATGTATATATATATATATATATATATAGATATATATATCCTCTATTTTAGTCCACGCAGTTTCGTTCTCTAAAATTCACCCAAATTTCCGGTTATACAAAAACATTCTAATAAAGATAAGTGAACGGTGAAATGGAGTATAAAAAGATATCCTCTTTTGCTTATTTTCAGAATACTCATATCCTTCGACCAATGTAAAATGGAAACGAGTCGGGATGGTATCGGGAAGATCCGTTCGATTAGACACGATCATCTGGCCCGGTGGGGATCTTTCTGTAGCAGCCGTTTCCACCCACGCCAGGACCGTATTTAGGGTCGTTACTGCATTATCACCTCCTTTCGTCATGGAGAGTGAACTAGATGAAGATGGACAGTGCCTAAGGGGTAAGCATTTGTATATATTTAATGCATATATATATATATATATATATATATATATATATATATATATATGTTATGGAATTAAAATAGCCATAAACAAAATAAAAGGAAAATATCAAATAGAGTCAAACAGAATGTAGACAAAAGCATGTCTACATAGCAAGTATGTTGGTTGCATAACTATCAGGGGAATTTAAGTGAATAAAGGAAAATTCTTATTAATAATAAACCAAATTTTCTTGAAATATATGGTAAGGGTTGAAAAGAATCAACTAAGAGTCAGATGTTAAGATAAAAAAAGGCTTAATAAAATCATTTACTGAATGAAGGGTCAGCACAACTCTTGTATTTCAGTTTCGAAAACAACAACAACAACAACATTCCAACGAAACAGTAAAAAGGAGAAATAATTGTAAATAAACTATCTGGACTTTGAGAAAGGAAAAAAAATGTTTATAATAGGAAATAGTTAAGATAATTTTAATAGTAATAAGATTTGTAAATACTCACAAGTAGTCCAAAAAGGTAATTCAAAATGGTGATGAGTCATCATACAACGAAAAGGAATATCTTGAGATATATCTTCAAAAATAATAATGTAAGTTGTGAGGAAAACAGTAAAATCCATGCTAGAAACCTAAAACAACATTAATTAGTAAAAATACATGTAATTGCACCAGTACAAAATAAATTATTAAGCAAAGCTCATATAAACAACTAACAGAGAAAACTAAAATGTAAAAAACTTACTTACTTAAATTAATGAATAGAAATAAAAGAAAATTGTTCAATAAACATTAGAGATGATAAAGAAGAGAATTTTATAACTCAAATTTCAATTATTCAAAATTTTGCGGTAAATTTGTGAAAAGGGTAATGACCTTGAAAAAGTTATGATCAATAAAGAAGTCAACAAAGCATTTAAATGAAATTTCACAAGAGTAAAAAAGTTCTTAAAATAAAATAAACTATAAGAAAAACAACATTTAATAAGCATAAAAGAAATTTTTTGTTTCTAATGGAGAGTTATATGGGCTAAGCATTTTAGGGTGACGGTCCAGACAGAATTCGTTAAACGCAAAAAATAAATGAATACGCCCCAAAACAATTCAAACACTTCCGATGTTTGAATAGTAGCGGTCTCTTTCAGTTCCGATTTTTGAATAGAAGCAATCTCTGTAGTTCATGATGTTTGATTATAATAATCTCAGAGCATGTGATGTATTGTTTTCGTTACAATAACCTAAGAACTTGTTAAGAGAGGTTAAGTAGTGAACAGTGATGAGACATATTGTCAAAACAAACAATTCCAATGACATTTAAGGTTGACAGTGTCTAAAGATTTTTAGGACGGTAAATTAAAGTGTATTGCCTATCTGACCAACATAATGACAATTAAGTGGGAATTTCAAATAAACATTGGTACTGATCGACAAAAATGGTAGTTGTTGATAAATAATAACTAAGAAGATTTTGATAAATTATAATTTAATTTAATTGACATGAATAAAGAAGTAAACAAGATGGATGAACATGTAAAAGTGGAATGGGAAGCAATAAAAATAAAAATTTGTTTATAAAATGAAAGTTTTGAATGGACAATAAACAGATTTGGAACTTTTGGACATTATTCATAACGAGGAGAAAAAAAGGTTAGTGCAACAATAATTGTTTGAAACTGTAAATAAAATGAACATTGAGTTATTCATTTGTATACTAGATAAGGATATTATAATAACAAATTGTAGATTTTAAATAAGAGCATGAAAGAGAAATTTCTCGTAAAAAATTTTTAAAATAAAATTCAGTAGGTAGGAAAGATTTCATTTGTTTATTTATAAAAAATTGTTTAAATTATTTATATAATGGTAATAAAGGATGTTGTTGAAATTTGAAATGGAAAGTTGTGTTGAATTTATTACAAGCCAAGAATAATATTGAAGATTAATTACATCTAGATTCTTTCCAATAAAAAAAAATAAAATTTTAAATTAGATTCAGAAAAAGTTAAAAAGTTAAAGAGGTTTGAAAAATAAAAATGAGTAATAGTGTTGAACCATTGAAAGAACACAGAAGCAGAGCAGTTATAAGGAAAATAAAAATGTAAGTATTGAGTTAAATATTAGAACCTGTTGAACCAACTTGAGATAGGAGTATGCATGCTATATATAAAAAAATAAAAAAAATTTAAAACCCTGAGAAGTTAAATTAATCAAATAAAATTTATAAAATAATAAATTAATATATTAAATAATAATACAAAATAAAGAATAATAATTAGAAATATAATAAATTCAAAATAAATTGACACCCAAAATAAAAGGCACAAAATTTAGTGGATCAATCAAAATAAATTGGTTAGCCCAAAGTGTGGTTTTGCAATAAAATAAATAAATAAGTGTAAATGAGCAAAAATTATAAATAAAATAATAATTAAAACCCACAAAAACCCAAAATAATATATATATATATATATATATATATATATATATACATATATATATATATATATATATATATATATATATATTATATCTTCACAAACACAAAAGCTTTAAAAATATATATATTTTTATTTAAAACACAATTTAATTATTTTCCTTCAAAATTACGGTAAACAATATAAATGAAAAAAATGATATCGATACACTTAATGACGCTTACAGCCATCGCATGTGCATGTAATATGACACCATGTGAACGTCTCATTTGACCGGTTCAACGGTGTTGTCATATGAATATTCTAAGTTTTGCTTACGATGTATATAACAACTTCACACACGACTTAAAAAAGAAGGAGATTTTCAATTCGTATTTATCTATGTTTTTTTTACGTTTGTTCACTGATTACACACTAATGACTCAAGGAATTTCGACCGTTTATAGTGGATCCTGTTCCGGAGGATCGCTAAGTGGTCGCATATTTTTTTCATATTAAAGGCGGGCCGGGTAAAAATACCCGTTTAAAATGACTTACATTAAATGCGGGCAAGGTATTACTACCCGTTTTCTTACCGATGTGAGGTGTGGTATAACTAATCCTTTAAATTTAGTTTTGGGTAAGGTACTGCTCATTGTTTTTTATCTACTAAACAAATGGTGGTTATATTTTTGGGATATTATCTTGTATCTATTATATATATATATATATATATATATATATATATATATACTATTATAAAATGGTAACTTTGTCTGTTTGTTTGTTTGTTTATTCGGGCCTCACGTAAGAACTACTGAACTGATTTTACTGAAATTTTTGTTGTTACAAAGCCTATAGCTTGACTTAAAATTTACTGGAAATTTTACCCCCTACAGGGTAGTTGTAATACATACAAGGTGATTCAAAAATATGTTGAACAAATTTTTTATATGGGTGCCCTATAAGCAGCTGCAGTTTGGGTGAAAAATATTGGGCAATAATGGATGTACAGGGAGGTACAAAAAATTATAAGGGGTGGCGGATAAGAGTAGTTGAGAAGTAGGTGGTTGAAATTGAGGGTGGAGTAAAATTATAGTTAAACAGGTTGGATAAAAAAATTTTGTAGGTTAGAACACTAGCTGTTGCATATATGCAATATCAGAAAAGTGGATCGAAGTAAAATTATAGTTATCAAGGGTGATTAAAACATATTGATATGTAAGGTGGAGACAAATTATCCTTTCCATGGTGGTTAAAAAACGGTTATATAGTAGTCCATAAGCAATTGCGTAGATAAGATAGTGAGCGGAGCAGAGTTATAGTTAAGTGTTTAAAAAATGTTATATTTGGTTGGCCCTATGCACATGAACATACAGGGTGGTTGAAGTTTTCTGTATTGTAAAATTATTGTTATACGAGATGAATCAAAAATAAGTTATAATGTTTCACAGATTGGCCGTAGTATATACAGGATGATTTTAATGTAGATGGAAGTATAAGTACAGGTATACAAAGCGGTTCAGAAAATTTTGATTAAAATTGTTATATAGAGTGGCCAAAAAGCATTTGCAGTTTGGGTGAGTGTTTAAATAAAATAGATTGTTGAGAGAAATTGTACTTTACAAGGTGGCTCAAAAAATTGTTATATAACGTAGACCATAAGCAGTTGCATAGCTGAAATATAGGGTGAAGTAGAGTTAGAAGCAGGTGTTAAAAAAAGTTATATTGGGTGACAAAGAAACAGCAGCATATACATTATGGTTGCACTATAGGGTGAAGTAGAGTAACAGTTATACAAGGCGATTAAAAAAATGTCGAACAAAATTGGTATATAGGGTTTCCCAGAGGCATTTTCAGTTTTGGGTGAAATATATTCGGGATTGGTGGATTTATAGTTAAGTAGGGTGTTTCAAAAAATTTGGAAAAATTGTTATATAGGATAACCCACATGTTTCATAGTTATTTCTTTTTGCAAAGACTTGACATTCCGTACGCGAGTGAAACCGCTAGTTTAATTCTAAATGTTATTCAATTTTGTAATATTACTTTATAATATATTGTACGTTATCCGAGAGCGTGAAAAAGTATCATGGGGGTAGATAAGAAATTTTGTCCGCCTTCTTGAAACATCCGCCATATTGAATTTAGAGTGACGTCATTGTATTTTTCGTATTCCTCTTAGCAGACACTTTCATTTGACACCCATATCGTGGGGGTAATTAGAATTAAAAATTACGTCCTATTTTGCTATATCAATTAAAACTGTATAACGATTTATTACGTGATTTCGATATTAAATCAATGTCAGTATAATTAACAGACCTAAAGAATGTTGCTACTCAGATCGTTTGCAATAGGTGCATCCAACTAAGTTAGAATCATATACAAAATTTTCATAATACATATACATATCTAGAAAACAAGTTATTCTATTCAACAGTAAACGAGGTTGGTCAACCTAATAAATGAAAGTAAAATAGCTTATTTTAGGCAATATGGAAAAAGTAAATAAGATTTGAAAACTGTTTCTAAATAAGCAATGGCTTAATTGGATACACTAAAAATTGTAAAATAATTTCATTCAAAAAAAAAACAAAAAACCGACTTCAAAAAAAAATAATTAAAAAGCATTAAATATTTTTTTTTGCTACAATAATTAAAAACTTTTTCTGAAGTCGGTGCCAATTTGAAATTACGAAGTACAACTTATAAATGTACTTCCCAAAATAGTTTCACTTTAGCTTGGCACCGACTTCATAAAAAGTATTTAATTGTTTCATGCTTTTTAGTTAATTTTTTCGATGTCGGTTTTTTGTTTTTTTTAATGTATTTATACAGGAACTGTTCTGAAAACAGAATTTATAATTATAATAAAATATAAAGGTTGTCTCCTAAACGTTAATTGCGGCATATATCGGTGAAGCGAAGAGAGTTTAGTCGTGTTTTAGAAGTACTCTTAGTTAATTCCGTAAATAAGTGGGTAATACTTGTAGATAAGAGACGAAATTTGACAAGTGAATAATTAATAATAATGTGCTACCTGGGAAACTCAACATATAAATATAAGGTCTGCTTTCACTATAATTTTTATTAAAATATTTCCCGTCACAGTTTTATTTCCAAATTTATAAATTTACGTCGGACATTTTTTATCATGCCCATTTTTACTTTTTGTAACAATTCTACGACCCGAAGGAATCCAGGTGTTTCTTGTGACAAATGTACAAAAAAACTATCATTTAAAATGTGTGTTTTTGTGAAATCACTCCAGATTCGGGTGTTAATTGGGTCTGTCAAAAATGCAGATTGGAGTATTGAATCTTTAAATTTTTATGGAAATAAAATCGACGACTTTGGATTACGTATGGATCACTTTCAACAAACCGTAAGCGTGGTTTCAGGGCTTAAAGAAGAAGTAAATGTCCTAAAAAAAACAATGTTCATAACTGAGTTCTGAGTTAGAAAATTTACAAAAATAAGGCAGATTATGTACTATTGAATTGTGCGGAGTCTCTGAGAAAAAAGATGAGGATTTAAAGCTCATTGTTCAAAATATTTCAGAGCTCATCGAATTTAGAATAGCTGATAACCATATAATAGAGTGTCATCGAGTGAAAACCCATCCTAACAACAAGGGCAATTCAATCAGCCGCAATATAATTATAAAATATAACAATCAAGTTATGAAAAGGAAATTGATTAAAGCGGCTGGTGAAAACAAAAGTAAATTGATTAAATCTGCTTACAGTACTGGGAAAATATTGTTATAAACTTCGTGGGTTCAATTAAAATTATAAAACTAACTACTAATTATTTACTGTCACTTTCTAGAAACTTTTATTTACACCAAATATACAGAACAGCTGATTCGAATATCACAATAATAATTCAACATTCAACCCCGTCTGGTGGTGGGGTTATAATAACACCACGGTATCCACCGCCTGTCGTATGAGGCGACTAAAGGGGCAGCTGTCCGCTGACCTACTACCTAGCTTTCCTTCCTTCTTTACAAACCGCACGGGATGTTCTGGTTTAAATCATTTCATCTGGGAAGTGACAACCCCACGGGTCCGAGTTACCTGGATCACCAGGGTCAATTGGTGACACCTCCCATGAAAATTGAGCTACGGAATAGATGCCTCGGAAAAGAGCCGCTGCCTGGGGATCGCCAGGGCATGTCTGGAGCCGGCGCTAGACATGACAGCATGCGAGACGTCGGTGGCAGGGTGCTGAGGAGGCGGGCCCCTGCCGTCCAAAGAGCTACAGCCCAAGAACCAGAAGAACCACAACAACACTCACCAATACAGTCACAACAACAACGTGACCATCACCAACGGAGTCAAACGAGAACGAGAACTCAACCCGCAGAAAGTGTTACGCAGGATCAACAGCCAGCACTCACTCAAGCGGGACTGAAAAGACAGCGCATGAAATGGACTGGCGCCATGAATGAATTTATAATACTCACGTTTTACAGAATCACGAACCTTGGCCAGGACAAGACTGGATATCGCCAAATACTCCATCAAGAGTTCTGTCGTGAGTACCCAGAGCTTCAAGTTACTGAGTCGCAGATCAATATCGTGTCATCTTGAGAAATGGCCTTATTTCGCCTGAACAACTGGATAGAATAAAGAGCGAAGTGGAGCGCGAACTATTTGGTCAAAATACAATCGATCCAAAACCTGAAACAACTTTGGCACAAAGAGCGGACGAGACTCAAGAACTACAACAAGAGCAACCAACCAACGCTGACCTGCTTAAGAAGAACCAAGCAGAAATGGAAGGAGCTCTTAGAGAGTATAGTGGAATAGATCCACTGACAAGACCAGCTCTTCCCAAACTGAGATCTTCTAAGAAACTGGGTATCGTCTTGCAGGCTATGAACAAATTTGTCTTGCCAAACTATGTTTTAGGTGCTAATAGGTTACAGTCGCTACACACATCATCTACTGTGCTGCAGCTTCCATCTGCAGAACAATTGGGTTCTCAGTAAGACCAAAACAAGACCCTCCCCAATTTAGACAAACACCTCGAATACCACCTTGGCAAAGAAAACTTGAAGGGAAAATCAATTCTCTTCGGAAAGTCTATCATGGACAATAACCGAATACACTTCTAGTGGGATGGAGAAAACATCACATCTCAGTAGTGTCTGGATAGTCTACGACAAAAGCTCTCCATCTACACAAGTCGAATGAGAAGGTACAAAACCAGTAACCAACGTAAACTAGACAACACACTCTTCCGACAATCAGAAAAAGGGTTTTATAGAAAACTTAACAACAACAATAATAATGAATCCCTTAGTTACCCCAGTAAAACAGACATCGAGGAATTCTGAAAAACACAGCTTTCCACAACAATCTCCTATAACTCCAGAGCAAGCTGGATTAATGAGGAGGAGGCTGCATCTCACAACTGCGAGGCCATGCAACACCAACCATTTACAACGGAAGACACATTCAATATAATGAAGCATCTCCATAACTGGAAAGCACCAGGTCCAGATGGTGGTCAAAATTACTGGATAAAGAAACTGTACGCAACCCACGAAACACTAACTGCCCTTAAAAGTGACGTAATTACCCACCCAAACAATATGCCTAGTTTCCTTACGCATGGTACTACATACCTCATACCAAAGGACAACCTGTGCACCGGACCCAGCAAAGTACCGACCAATCACTTGCCTTCCAACCTTATAAAAACTCATAACATCGTGCATTAATCATCGCATTTTCAAACATTGTGAGCTGAACAACATAATTACTCAACATACAAAAGGGATGCGTGATAAATTCAAGGCGTTGCAAAGATCAACTAATAATTGATTCCGTTGTCTGCAATCAAGCCCACGCCAAACGGCTAAATCTGTACATGGCATATGCGGACTACAAAAAGGCCTTTGAGTCAGTTCCACATGATTGGCTCATTAAGGTGCTGAAACTCTATAAAGTGAATAATTGTATTATTAACTTTTTAGAATATGCCATGTCCACCTGGCAAACCAAAATCTCACTGAATGAAGCAACTGTTCGATACAAACTGACCCCATTCCAATCAGAAGAGGTATATTCCAGAGCGACTCTCTTAGCCCGCTGTGGTTCTGCCTTCCCATGAACCCTCTCTCAAACAAACTGAACTCGACTAATTTTGGGTTCAGTCTCAAACACAACAACGTTCAAGCATTAAGGATAAACCATTTGTGTTATACATGGCCGACTTAAAGTTGATGGCAGCTACAAAACAACATCTGCATGATATGCTTAAAATAGTAGAAGGGTTCTCTAGTGATATCCATATGAAATTTGGCCTAGACAAATGCCGAATTATTAATATAGTTAAAGGCAGGGGCACTTCGAAATGGGAGATGGCACCTCAGTTGAATCTATGGGGAAGGTCATACTTATAAATACGTTGGAATAACGCAGGCTCAACGTATAGATCCTATGACTATGAAAAAGGACCTAACAGCAGAGTTTTATAGAAGGGTAAGACGACTGTTGAAAACCAAACTAAACAGTAAAATTCTGTTTCAGGCTATTAACACCTATGCGTGTTCAGTGCTCAGTTACTCTTTCGGTATAGTTAATTGGTGCAAGACTGACATTAAAGAATTACAACGAAAAGTTCGTGTTTTACTAACAAAAGCTCAAAATCACCATCCAAAGAGCTCTGTCGAACGTACAACTTTGCCACGATATGAAGGAGGAAGAGGATTGACATATCTAAGTAAACTGTTAGTTTAACAAATTTCTATTTTGCGTAGTCATTTCCAGAAACTCGTAGAATTTTCTAATCTACATAAAGTCATGTGCCAGGTTGATTACTCAATACCACTGCAACTGATACAAGAACATGTCCAATTACACCACCAGACCATAGATCAGAAACTGCTGAAATAGAAAGAGAAGCCCCTTCATGGAAGACATAAATGACGTTAACCAAGATTATGTCGACAGTGCAGCGTCGAACTACTGGTTGATCTCTGGTCATATATTCCCAGAAACGGAAGGCTTTATATTGGCAATCCAAGATCAAGTAATTCCAACTAAGAACTACCTAAAGTACATCGTTAAAGACACTTTTATTAACAACGATAGATGCAGGTATGGTTGCCAAACATCAGAATCTATCCAGCATATCACAGGAGGTTGTCAAGAGTTCGCTGCAACTGAATACAAAGAACGACACGATGTTGTTAAAAAAATACTTCACCAGGAACTAGCACTGAAACATGAATTATCACAGTCGGTAAGATTACCATACTATAAATATAAACCAGAAGCTGTTTTAGAAAATAACAACTACAAGCTGTACTGGAACCGCACGATACTGACCGATCGGTCTGTTGCTCACAATAGACCAGATATAGTTTTGGTAGATAAAGTCTCTCGGAAAACAACTTTAATTGACATAGAAATTCCTAACAACAATAATATAAATATCAAGCAGGCTGAGAAAATAAACAAATATAGAGTTTTGGAATTTCAAATAAAGGCTCAGTGGAACATGAACAACACACGAACTGTACCAATTGTTATGGCAACGACAGGACTAGTCCCAAAACATCTTTAAACAATCTAAAATACCTCGGTCTGCACGAACATCTTTACACACAAATGCAAAAAGCCGTCTTGTTAGGGACAGCCCGGACGGTCAGGAAATTCATGGGAAACTGCCGCCACGATTCCAACCACGGGCCTAAAAACCTGGCAAGGGCTCCCACAGAGCTAAACCCTTTTGATATCTAGGCTATCTGGGGTTTAGTGAATTTTTCCCTAAAGGCACTCATAGCGTGCCTTAGAGGGAGTTTGATGCCATACATTGTATGGTCAAGTAGGGATTCAACATAAGCTCTTCGCCGCACTAACTCTGCCTGGTGCGATGATGGGTCGGTCCTTTTAAAACCAGCATCGAATCTTCCAGTACAAACCATTATCAATTCTCCAGTTGCCGAGCTATCTCGAGATTAATTTTTTTGTCCTAACGGCGATCGATGTCTTGGAATGAAACCAGGGCCGGCTTAGGTAAATTTCGCAACACTCCCCCCTATAATTCTGATCATCCCGGTCAGAAACATCCTCGCCATGGTAGGGAGCGAGTCGATCTAAATGGACCACCTTCAACTTAGCCCTGGGGTTTCGACGGATCCGGTAGACGACGTCATTAAGCCTCTTAACCATCTCGTATGGACCAGGCGGGTGTAAGCTTTGAGGATTTACCCTTGCTACGTTGGGGGTTGTACAGCCAGACTTTGTCCCTCTATTGGAACCCGACTGAATTGGCCTTGAGGTCGTATCGCGCCTTCATTACTGGTGGCCAACATCTGCGTTCGAGCTAATTCGTGTATTGCCAGCATGTTATGTCGGCGCTGGTCGGCATACGGGTTGTTCGGGGGAGCCGAAAGCCAAATCGCAGGGTAATCGAAGCTCTTTTCCGAATAGGACCCTGGCTGGAGTTAGGCATGTACTATTATATACGGCTGAGCGATATGCCAACAGGAATAGGGGAATATGCTCATGTAAATCACGCTGGTTCTTGCTGACGACCTTGGATAGGTGTTGTTCCAAGGTCCTGTTGAATCTTTCCACCATTCCGTCTGACTGTGGGTGCAATGGTGTTTTTCTCGTTTTCCTGATCCCCAACATCGTGCAGACCTTCTGGAATACATTCGATTCGAAGTTACGTCCCTGGCCTGAATGTAGTTCCATCGGGACGCCAAACCTGCTGAATAGCTGTTCTACTAACACCGTCGCTACCGTGGCTGTCTCTTGGTTGGGAATCGCATATGCCTCAGACCATTTATCGAAGTAATCCAGTGCGACCAAAATGTATTTGTTACCCCTCTCAGACTCGGGAAACGGCCCGGGGACATCGATGGCAGTTCTCTCAAATGGGACGCCCACATTGTACTGCTGCATTCTGCCCTTGGTCCTGGTCTTCGGGCCCTTAGTGGCTGCCCAGGTGTCACATTTCCGGCACCAAGCTCTGACGTCCTCAAAGTAATTTACCCAGTAGTATCGCTGGCAAACTTTGTCTAGGGTTTTGTTCATGCCTATATGGCCCCCGGTAATCCCATCATGTACTTCGGACAGGATGGCTGGTATCTTTTTCTTAGGAACCATCAGTTGGGACTTGTTTCTCGGCCATCAGTGCTTTCCCAAACTCGCTTGAGTATTCCATTCTCTACTCTTAGAGACTCCGATTGGGCCCATAACGATTTCAGCAATCCCGAGTATCTTGCTATATCGTCCCATCGTGGTCTGGGTGCTCCTCTCGTTTTGAGTGATAAGATTGGTTCGATGTTTGGATCAGCCATTTGGTCCTTGATGCACTGTTCCGTTGTCAAGTCTTCATTGGCCTGCAGTCGGATCTGTCTGATGAACCCTCTCGCTGTTCCGTCTTCAGACAATGTCCGCATTCTTCTCTACAGGGTCTTCTGGATAGGGCATCGTCATTATTGTGTAAACGGCCCGCATGGTGTTCCACCTTGAAATCGTATTGCTGTAATTTCTCCATCCATCTGGCCAGTTGTCCTTCCGGTATCTTCATGTCCAACAGCCATCTGAGTGCGGCATTATCTGTTCGGATTAAGAAATGACGACTATAGAGGTATTTGTGGAAATGCTGTAGACCATTTCCACAAATAGAGAGGGTTCATCAGACAGATCCGACTGCAGGCCAATGAAGACTTGACAACGGAAGAGTGCATCAAGGACCAAATGGCTGATCCAAACATCGAACCAATCTTATCACTCAAAACTAGTGGGGCACCCAGACCACGATGGGACGATATAGCTAGATACTCGGGAGTGCTGAAATCGTTATGGGCCCAATGGGAGTCTCTAAGAGTAGAGAATGGAATACTCAAGCGAGTTTGGGAAAGCACTGATGGCCGAGAAACAAGTCCCAACTGATGGTTCCTAAGAAAAAGATACCAGCCATCCTGTCCGAAGTACATGATGGGATTACCGGGGGCCATATAGGCATGAACAAAACCCTAGACAAAGTTTGCCAGCGATACTACTGGGTAAATTACTTTGAGGACGTCAGAGCTTGGTGCCGGAAATGTGACACCTGCGGAGCCACTAAGGGCCCGAAGACCAGGACCAAGGGCAGAATGCAGCAGTACAATGTGGGCGTCCCATTTGAGAGAACTGCCATCGATGTCCCCGGGCCGTTTCCCGAGTCTGAGAGGGGGAACAAATACATTTTGGTCGCACTGGATTACCATCCATCTGGCCAGTTGTCTTTCCTGTATCTTCATGTCCAGCAGCCATCTGAGTGCGGCATTATCTGTTCGGATTAAGAAGTGACGACCATTGAGGTATTTGCGGAAATGGTCTACAGCCCTTATTATTGAAAGAAGTTCTTTTCTTGTGACGCAATCATTTCTTTCCGGTTTCGAGAATCCACGGCTGTAGTACTCGATCACCCTCTCTTCACCATCTTGCACCTGGGATAGGACGGCTCCCAAACCTGTGTTGCTGGCGGCGGTGTCTTAAATGAACTTGCCGAACTGTGAAGAAAAGGCTAGGTTTGGGCTGGAACATAGTGCTGCCTTCAGTCGTCTGAATGATGTCTCGCAATCCTGATTCCAACGGAAGGTCTGTTTCTCTGTGTTCTGCCGATGTAGAAGCGCGGCAATGGTGGCAAATCCATCAACAAATCGCCTGTAGTAGGAACAGAGGCCCAAGAAGCTTCGCAATACATGCTTGTCTCTTGGGAATGGCCAATCACGGATGGCGTCTATCTTATCCTCGTTGGTGCGGATTCCTGACTCGAAAACGACGTGTCCCAAAAACTCTACTTCTTTCTGGAACAAGGAACACTTCTTTGGGTTGGGTCTCAGGTTGGCGTTATTAATTCCAGAATTTTCTAGATGTATTCACATCGCCCAGGTTCTTCAGATGGTCGTCGAATGTCCCATGACCAGAGTGTCGTCGAGGTATACTAAACACGTCCTCCATGTTAACCCGCTCAGGACATACTCCATTAGCCTCTCGAATGTTGCGGGAGCATTACATAACCCCAAGGGCATGACCGTGAACTGAGACAGCCCTTTACTAGTGGAACACGCTGTCTTCTTTCTGTCGTTTTCGTGTAGACCAACCTGCCAATATCCACTCTTTAGGTCTAGTGTGGAGAACCAACGGGAGCCTTCTAGTGTGGTAAGAGTGTCATCAATTCGGGGTAGTGGATAGCTGTCTTTCTTTTTAACTAGCACGACGGTAGCGGACAATGGGCTGATGGATGGCTCAATAACTACAGTTTGTAACATGGACTCGATGTTTTCCTCTACTGCCTGTTGTTGCCCCAATGGTAGTAGTCGTCTAGGCGGTATTCTGATGTGTTGAGCCTTTCTGGTATCTATTCGGTGGTCCCATTTTAACTGTTAAACATTTGCCAGTGTTTTGTGATAAATTGCTTGGCTTCCTTCTGTTGTCCTGGTGTAAAGTGTGTCAAATGGTCAGCAAACTGTTGTAGAAACTCTTTACTGGACCCTGTCTCCTTCACCGATGTCTCGTACTCTTCTTCGCAATTAATGTTGGTCTCCACTGTCTCGAAACAAGCTTTTTTTTGACCATTGGCAATTCTGATGTCGTTGTTGGACAAATTAAGGACTATGATTGGTATTTCTCGTCCGGTTTTAATTATAGCCCGTCCAACTAAGAAGTCATAAGCTGAGTGTACGGGCTCCACCATTCCAACGCACCTCTCAGGATTGCTTGCTAGCTGCCCAGGAATAATCTGTTTCGTTCGACCGGGATTTCTGCCTGAAGATTTTGCTACAATTTTTATGGAGGTCGCTGAGCTCTTGACAGGCCGTGTCAATACAAGTTCTTCAATTAAGAACCGAAGAACATCATATCTCGGGTCTAACATAAATCCATGCTGGCTGATTAGGTCCATACCCAAAATAAAATCGTCCTCGGTATTCGCTACCAGGACCCTATGCCGAATCATGTTGTCCCCTATCTGTAGCACGACATCTGTCTCACGCTGTATTGATATGGACTCGCCGGTGACTGTTCTGAGCTGGATGTTGTTGTTGGCTGGTCGGATGCCGATGCCTCAAGTGTCTGGACTTGGCGATGGACACAGCGGCGCCGGTATCGATGGTGATGGTAATTGCTCGACCATTGATGGTGCCCCTGATGATTAGGCTGCTGCTGCCTCGGCAAAATCCCCGGATCGATATCGTTTTGGAAGCTGGTGGAGGTTTAATCAGCATTCGCCCCCTTATGCATACTGGCTGACGGTCCCTGGACATGTGGTTGTTCTGTTGATTACCCCTGGTCAGTGATCGTTCAGGTGGCCTCACTCGACAATCACGTTGAAAGAGTCATGTCCGTCCACACTGGTAGCATGCTCCTCTCTAGTCAGTTCTATGTGATCGTTCTAGAAGTTTATGGATTCCGGACAACACTGCCTGGAGAGATGGTTCTGGTTCGTCCTGGCTGAAGAAAACTGCTCGCACTCTTGGTTTCGACATGTTCATGATTGCCTCTACTTCCAAAGCCCGAAATAAAGCTTCATTACTTTTCTTGATGCCACTAAGTTTTAGATTTCGTTGTAGTTCTCTGATACCGTTTATGAAACTCTGTGTGGCCAATTGATCTTTGGTTTCCTCTGGCAGGTCTGGGTATGACAAGTCCACTAAACGTCTGATCTCGGCTTCGAATTCTTAGAGGCTTTCTCCGGATTTTTGCGTTTTCCCACTTAATTGCACCTGGTATAGTTTAGGGTTTGACTGTCGTATCGTTTGTCCAGGATAGCGATGATCTTGTCGAAATTGTCTTGTTTATCGACTGGAATGCTTTGGAGGAGTTCTATGGCCGGACCTCTTAACGACATTAGCAGAGAAGTAGATTTTTCTTGATTATCCAATCCATTAGCTGTAGCCACGGCCTCAAATTGCCGTTTATACATGGGCCAAGATGAACTGCCATCAAATGTGGGTGGTTTGCTGACGGAACCTCTGGTACTCGTAGTGTTCTGGTATTTTCCTCGCTGTAAGTCCTGTTGCATTTTTTTAATTTTTGTTTCTACCTTGTCTTGGATGGCACTGATTTTATCTTGTACCTCACTTTGTACGTTTATCTAATGGAACTAATTTGGTCTTGAATTGTGTTTTGAATTGAACTGATTTCAAATTTTACCTGGCTTCTTTGGATGGACTCGAGGTCATCTACTTTGGTTTCAAGAGTGTCCACGCTATTTTTTATGGTCTTAATGTCATCATTTATCTCTTTTATATCTGACTCAACTATTTGCATTTTTTCATTAACTATTTCATTAACTTGTCCTATTATTTGCATTAATTGTTCAATTTGCAGTTGTCTTTTCTCTTCAGTTTCGTGTCGTTTTAATTCAATTTGGTCTTGTTTCTCTTGAAAATAATTTAAATTCATTTTGTCTTCTTAATTCAAATTTCGAGAATAATGCCTCAATTAAATTTTGTTGCTCGCTTTTCATCGTAGTGACAAGAATTTCTAATAATTCTATTTTACGTTTTTCATCAAAACATTTTACTAACCTTTGTTGAATTTCTTCTTGATGTTGTTTCTCCTTCTTGTCACGTTTTTCCAGAATCTGGGCTATTTTTTCCTCTAGCCCTTCCGTAACGTGCTTGACTACTTTATGGTAGTTTCGTCCATTTTTTCCATGCTCCGGGTTTCCATAAGTCAAATTACGATTTTAAATGCACTTAATCCCACTCTTTAACCAAATTTTTCGTGGGTTCAATTAAAATTGTAAAACTAAGTAGTAATTATTTACTCTCACTTTCTAGAAACTTTTATTTACATCAAATGTATAGAACAGCTGATTCCAATATAACAATAATAATTCAACATAAGCTCTTCTCCGCACTAGCTCTGCCAAGCGCGATGATGGGTCGGCCGTTTTAAAACCAGCACCGAATCTTCCAGTACAATCCATTATCAATTCTCCAGTTGCCGAGCTGTTTCGAGATTAATTTTTTTGTCCTAACGGCAATCGATGTCTTGGAATGAAGCCATGGCCGCGTTAAGTAAATTTCGCAACAATATTCATTAACGAGCACTTATCTGCTTTTTATAAAATTCTGTACAAACAAGCAAGGGAATTCAGTTTATCTAATAACTACAAGTACTGCTGAGTCAAGGACTGCAAAATATACATAAAAAAATCGGAATCCTCCAATCCTTTTTTATTTCCTCAATTGATGAACAGCAGAAGATTGGAAATCCAGAAGTGCCTTAGTGAGAGTATATTAAGACTCCTGTATTAAGATTCTTGTGTAGCATTTCTTCAAGTTCAAAGAATTCCATCTTTACTACCAGAACACTCGCGATTTAACAACTAAAACAAACAGTTTTTTTCAGTTGGTATTTCTGATAATTTTAACATTATCTGTGCTACAGAAACATGGTTACAAGAAGAAATCTTGGAGTCCGAATTGATTCCCTCCACATATACAGTGTATAGAAGAGACCGTGACTTAATTAATAGTGGTAAAATTGATGCTGGTAGCATTTTGATAGGGGTTAAGAGTAATATAGTACTTTACATTCGTGGAATTCAAATGGAAAAATATTGTAAACTTATGGGTATCATTATCCTTGAGTGAAGGTAAAAAGCTACTCATTTGTTGTGTATATATTCCCCAAATAGTACAAACGATGATTTTATAACTCACTTTGAGAAAGTTGAAAATATTATAAATAACAACCCACAACAATGTTTTCTTTTTATTGGTGATTACAATTGTAAATTGTGAAACTGAATACTTTTTCGCCTTCCTCAGGACACGATGGCCGAAGTGAATATCTTAAAAACTCTATTTATCTTGTTGGATTAAAACAATTCAATAACATTGCAAATTCTCACGGAAAAATTTTAGACTTAGTTTTATCAAATAATTTTGATATAAGTGTTCATGAATCTTTGTCACCGTTTGTCCCTGATGATTTGTATCATAAGGCTTTAGAAATAATGTTAGAGTTATCTGTTGAAAAATTACTGACGCGTAAGTCCTACAGACAACACTTATTTTATAAGGCGAATTATGATAATATCAAAAGCAGTCTTGATGATTTTTTTTGGAGAGATGTACGGGATCATGATGATATCAATGTTTGTGTGGATATTTTTTATAATATTCTTGATAAGGCGGTTGAAACTCATGTTCCGGTTAAGGTTCTTAACAAACATGGTAATCCTAAATGGTTTTCATGAAATTTAATTCAATTAATAAAGAAGAAAAACAAATTTCATAAACGATGGAAAACATATAAGGACGCCAATGATTATACACGATTTTCTGAATTGAGAAAACAAGTTAAAAAACAATAAACAAAGATTATAAAAATTATGTTGCATGACTGGAGGAAAACATTAACAAATCTCCGAAACATCTTTGGTCGAACGTGTCTAATAAACGAAAAAAGTGCATACTGCCCTTGATAGTGAATTATAAGGATAGGGTATACACAGGATCCGTAGAAATATGTTTAGCTTTTTTGAGTACATCAACTCGGTTTTTGTTGATAACAATAATCCCTCATTGATTCATCATGTTAATTCCAATGTTAATTTTGATATTACTTCAATTTCTAGAACTCAAATTACTAACGCAATAAAATCTTTAGATATTAACAAGGGTCCAGGTCCTGGCGGAATTTCAGCCGTTTTTATTAAAAACTGTGCTAATGAGCTTATCGAGCCTTTGTGGATTATCTTTAACAAGTCACTGACAAGCTGCTGTTTTCCAGATAAGTGGAAAACGGTCCAAGTTGTCCCCATATTTAAGTCTCGTGTTAAGAATATTGTTAATAACTGTATGCTGCCAGTATCTCTATTAAATTTAACGGGTAAAGTTTTTGAAAAAGTCAGGAGCTGTTCTTTCTGGTTAAAGATCGTCTTACCATATTTCAGCACGGATTTTTTTTAAAAAAGATCAGTAGCTACTAACTTAGTACCTTTCATTCAGTATATTTATAATTGTATGGATAACGGTCAGTCAGTATGTGCTGTGTACACTGATTTTTCCAAAGCATTCGACATGGTACATCATCCGACACTGGTCGCCAAACTTGAAAATTTCGGTATGCATGGCATGGTACTGGATCTTATTTGTTCATATATCTCCAACAGATCTCAGTATGTTGACCTAAATAATGTAAAGTCTAGAGTCAGTCCTATTAAGTAGGGTGTTCCACAAGGGTCCCACCTGGGTCTCTTATTATTTAATATTTTCATTTCAGACGTAGCTGAATGTTTTTCTTTTTGTAATGTACTTGTATATGCTGATGACATGAAAATCTATCGAAAAATCTCAACAATTAATGATTACCAATTAATGCAAGCCGACTATTGTAGCTTTTTTAGTTTCTGTCAAGTCAACAGATTAATATTGAATGTAACGAAGTGCAATTGTATTGTATTTTCAAGATTAGTTAATCCGCCACTAGTTGATATAACCATCAATAATGATATTATTCCTCAGGTAACCCAAATTAAAGATTTAGGAGTTATTATGGACAAAAAGTTAAGCTTTGATAATAACATTTCCTTTATTGTACAAAAAGCCTTAAGGCTCCTGGACCAAGAAACACAAAAGATTTTAAAAATCATAGTACTGTAATACGGTTGTATATTTCTTACGTAAGGTGTTCTTTAGAATACTGAAGTATGGCGTGGAATCCTATGTATGATAAGTATATCACATCCCTAGAGCATGTACAAAAAAAAATTGTTAATGCACTTAATTACAGATATTTTAGGTTTCGGCATTACCAAGAATATAGTGACAACTTGAAATTCTACAATCTTCAGCCACTGTTTATCAGAAGAGAATTTGCCAATATTTGTTTTATTTTTAAAGTTTTTAAAACTATGTTGTGTTCTGAATGGTGTCTCAAGAATTTGCCAATTAATTGCAGTTTTCCTAGAACAAGACACAAACAGATTTTTTAGATTTCTTACTATTCTACCAACTACTACGGTACCTCCCTGTTAATAAGAAGTATGATATATTTTCCTCCAATTTTAATAATTTTAAGAAAAACTTGTCTAGATCATTACAAAAGTTTTATAA
This sequence comes from Octodonta nipae, assembly GCA_034190945.1. Taxonomy (NCBI): domain Eukaryota; kingdom Metazoa; phylum Arthropoda; class Insecta; order Coleoptera; family Chrysomelidae; genus Octodonta; species Octodonta nipae. The sequence continues at coordinate 67,684,550 of CM067217.1, read as the reverse complement.
TACAGGCGTAAACAGTGATATATAAACATGATGTACAACATAATTTAACAGTTTTATGTTTGTCTCTTTAGATATTAGTAAGTTTGGGACTTATGTTGTTAATTAATTAATTCGAGTTCAAATATTTGTAATTTTCTATTTGTTACTGTGTGCCATTTTTATCAAGAGTTTGCCTTAGTGACAACCTGTAAGATGACCTATTGTATAAATAAATAAATAAATATTCTTGATTATTGTTATGTTTTCTTGGGACATGGTAGGGACCTAGGCCATAAAATACAATTGACAATTCAAATATACTTCACAAAGAACCATAACACAAAACGAAAAATAAAAGAGTCGCCTTAATTCTTTTGAATGAAGACAATTGTAGTTCATTCTGTAAACTCAATCGTATCTGTTACCGACAATTAAGGAAAAAATTATTAATGGTCCTCCTTTTGAGAACCCAGTTCGGGATTCATAAGGTTTTTTTCCTAGGTTTTCCCTTATGACGTTAATGGGATCACTGAAACAGCAGAATTCTTTGATTGCATTTTTGGCAAATGCGCTATCTTATGACAAAGTCGTACACCTAGGAACGCCACTTGTAAATTCTAAAGACAACTCTTTCTTCAAATTCTTCCAATTTGAAAGTTGTTTAACTAATACATGATCTTTAGAATGTTTTGTGCTACCTGTATATATAAAAACAACATTTTTTTTCCTATGTCAACTTAAATGTCATAATATTCTCTTCGAGGTGTCATTCCTTTGTTGGTTAGGGAACCTTCATCAGTTGCGCTTCTCCACAATTGAATTTCCTCTCGAACACTTCTTTATAGGGTTCTGTATATACAATATACGGATACCCTTATAATATCACTCAGGATTTCTGCCTCTGTCAAATCACGGCAATTTTCTCCTAAATTTCTGGACGGAAGAGGTTGAACTTTGGTATCAATGTATAGTTTGGTGACCCGATCAGGAGTACATATCGTAAATGAAGAAAGTTTTGAGTTTTAGGGGTACTTCTGGGGGAAATACTAAAAAATCGACCGTTCCTCCCCTGAAACTACTGAACCTAAAATTTTGAAAAAAAGGAAATATAGAAAGTTGCCCGAACTTTACAGGGAAAATAAGGAGAAACCATTGATATTAATTTTGAGAGCACATTATAGAATTAAATAAAAATTAAAAAATAAAAAAAAATCAAACGCATCATGTAATATATCAAATGAAAGGTCTCATTCTGAGGAACACAGATATATTTTTTTCATATCAAAAAAAATATATTTAAAAAGATATTAACGAAACTATACCAAAATTTACCCATTCCCCCCCTTATCTCCGAAACTATAAAACGTAAAGTTTAGAAAAAAGTTAGAGGCATAGGTTATGACCTGAAGTTTACTGGAAAAATAAGGAGAAACCTCTACTTTTAATTTTGGGGGGCAAATTACAGAATTAAATGGAAAATATAAAATTAAAATTGTTTCTAACCCATCATGTTATATATCAAATGAAAGGGCTCATTACGAAGGAAACAATTTTTTTTCTTCATATTTTTAGAATAAATTAACTAAAAGATATTAACAAAAATATAAAAAAATTACCCATTCCCCCCCATTATCTCCGAAACCATAAGCTGGAAAATTTTGAAAAAAAATGGAAGTATAGCCCCTCACCTGAACTTTACTGGAAAAATAAGGAGAAACCCCTAATATTTATTTTGGGGGCAAATTATAGAATTAAATGGAAAATATAAAATTAAAATTGTTTCTAACCCATCATGTTATATATCAAATGAAAGGGCTCATTATGACGAAAACAAATATATTTTTAAAATAAATTAATTAAAAGATATTAACAAAACTATAAAATATTTTACCCATCCCCCCTATCTCCGAAACAATAAGCTGGAAAATTTTGAAAAACAATGGAAGTATAGCCCCTCACCTGAACTTTACTGGAAAAATAAGGAGAAACCCCTAATATTCATTTTGGGGGGCAAATTATAGAATTGTATGGAATATAAAAAATTATAATTGTTTCTAAGGAGTCATGTAATATATCAAATCACAGGGCTCATTATGACGAATACAAATATATTTTTTTAATTTTTTTAAAATGAATATTTTAAAATAAATTAAAAAATATTAATATTTAAAAAAAATACCCATTCTCCCCGTTATTCCCCAAACTATAAGACTTCATTTTTTTTGTTTACAGGAAAAATATGAAAAAAAATCCCTAATTCTATTATTTGGCCCACAGAATAATAGAATTAAACGGAAAATAAATTATTAGAAAACCTCCATAGTAATTTTAGTGATTAATTATACAATTAAATGGAAAATAAAGATTCTATTTTCAAACATACATGTAATATTTCAGATAAAAGGCTCATTATGTGAATTACAAATATATCATATTTTTAAATCATTTGTTTAAAAGATATTAACAAAAATATTAAACATCGACATAATTCCCACTTTAGAAACTACAGTATTTAAATTTTGAAAAATATATTTTATTTGTATTTTTTAATAACTTGAATAACAGATTTAATAATTTATAATTTAAAGCTTGACCTATTTTGCCCTTTATCTTCCAATCTACAGAGCCTCAAAACTCAGACAGTAGATTATAAAAGACTTCTCTGAAAGTTTATTAATAAAATAAAACTCTAATGTTAATTTTTTGGGGCCAAATTAGAAAATTAAATACATATGTATTCTGATAAACTTTCAAAAGCGAATTCTGAAGCAGATAAAATGAAAAGTCTATGTGTGGAAAATCAATGTGTATTTTTTTTATAAATTTAAAACACTTCCTTTAAAAGATATAAGGGTAAATATAAGAAAATGCAGTCTTTTCCCGCTTGTCTGAATCTGGAATATTAGAATCTTGAAGGTGGTACGGAACCCTAAGTATGCGAGTCCAACTCGCACTTGACCAAATTATTTTTTACATTTCGTTAAATTTGACGACGCGAGATGTAAGACCGACATCTAAGATTTTCCAGAAGCGCAACTGATGAAGGTTCCCTAACCAGAAACAATATATATTATCTTGCGTACAAAGGAATGACACCTCGAAGAGAATATTCAATATCCCTGACAGGTGAAGTAACCTGAAAATTTTATCGTAACATTCTGTCCTAGGAGTTAAGGGAGAACAGGAATTACACGGAACGGCTCCAGATTCGGAGCCTCTGTGTGCTAATTCTCTCAAAAATCTTAGATGTCGATCTTACATCTTGCGTCGTCAAATTTAACGAAATGTATCAAATACATAAAGAAGTGTTCGAGAGGACATTCAATTGTGGGAAGTGCAACTGATGACGCTTCCCTAACCAGAAACAATATATATTGTCTTGCGTACAAAGGAATGACACCTCCAAGAGAATATTCAATATCTCTGACAGGTGAAGTAACCTGAAAATTTTATAATGACATTCTGTCCTAGGAGTTAAGGGAGAACAGCAATTACACGGAACGGCTCCAGATTTGGAACCTCTGTGTGCTAATTCTCTCTAAAATCTTAGATGTCGGTCTTACATCTCCCGTCGTCAAATTAAAATGTCATAAATCAAACTCTCTTCGGGGATGTTCAGATTTGGGTCGAACCTATCAAAGATCAAGGTTTGAACCTGCGTTTAAAGGTCTGATATGTCCGGAGGTTCAGTTTCAGGGGTAGTGTTCTGAATATTTGTAGGAAAAATTTCGTCGTAGTTTACAGAGTAATTTTCACATTAGAAATAGTTTGTTTTTAAATAGTTGTCAAAGTCATTATGGGAGTTGTCGTAACAAAAATAATCGTTATTGTCGAAATCTGTGAATTGGTCCTGGTTGTTTGTTAGTTTAGAAGTGGTTTGTTGAAATCTATGATTTTCGAACTCATGGTTATTTTGGTGATGAGTTCTTTGTTGGCAGGAAAAGTTCAGGTTCGGTTTAAATTGCTTCGTATTTGGGATTTGAGTATTTGTTGATGGGGATTGTTGTAAATTCCTGTTAGTGAAAAGTTTGTCTGACGAGGTTGCAGGTAATTTTGTTGATTGGAATTTAGGGCGAATGGTTTAGGACGAGGTCTTTAAAAGTTTTGTCCAAAACTTTTGATTTTGTTCAAAGCTTTGGTTCTATTGAAATTGCCTCTATAAAGGGATGCATTCATTAACTGACTAGCCAATTCTCTTACAAAATGGAGGTTGGTTTGGAGGTAGCAATTGATTGGGTCTTCGAAAAGGCGAAGTTGTAGTCTTGCAGTTAGACAATTTTAGAGTTTCGAGTTGGTTCAATTGGACTTCTCTTTTGATTCTACAGATCGCAGTTTATATATCTCTCGTGTCATTTGCTCGAATTAATTGTCCAATTTTTGGCTCTAGGCCTATCACCAGGCTGTTTAGTGCCATAGTTTAGTTTAGTTTATTTATTGGTGAAGAATTACGACTGTGTGTTTTTACAAGTCAATGTGAAATATATTAAATATGTATACAAAAGACTATAAAAAATGTTATGAAAATGGTAAGAAAATAAAATATCCTATTTACTAATATATAGGCAACAAAGTACATTGTAGAGGCAAACATTTTACATATTAAAAATTTACACATTGAAATCACTTCCTAAGTACTCCTCAAAAGAATAAAAGGCGTATTTTAACACATAATTTTTCACCCTTGCTTAAAAATGGTATATGCTTAATTTTTTTATTTCTGCTGGCAGTGCTTAAAAAAATTTAGTACCATAATAGGCAGTACCCATTCTCGTTCCTTGCAGTCTGTTGTAGCTGAGAACTAAGTCTCCTCCTTTCGTGGTTGAATAGGAGAGAATATCGTTGTGTGTTCTTTAGCTGTTTTGGTTCTGTTTCATCTAGACAAGACACTGAAGGATAATAGTGCAAGGCAGGGTAAGTAGTTTAAGTCTCACAAAGCCATCTATACAACACTCATGGTACTTTCCTGCAAAAATTCTAACACAACGGCGTTGTAACTTCAAAATTTATTCATGGAGAATGACCCCAGTTTAAAATCGCGTAGGACATATTAGGGCTAAAATATCCATGATACGCTGTCAGTAGTATGCCCCTAGATACTTTTTTTGACAGGCCCCTCATAAGGAAAGTTATTTTACATAATTTGGCGCTAAGAAAATTTACATGTGATTCCCAGTTCAACCCAGGATCAAGGTAGACCCCTAAGAACTTCACTGATGCATCACTTTCTGGTGTCGATGGTGAAGATTGCAACAAAAAGTTAATGTTCTGAGTCTTACTATTGTTAAGACTGAGCCTATTGGCTACGAACCAATTCTCTATTTCACGCTGTTTAATGTGGTATCATCAGCAAACAGGATTATCAGCAGATCCAATAGATTGCTAAAGTTTGTCAAGTCATTAATGTAAATAGGGAATAACGGAGGATCCAGCACAGAGCCCTGAGGTACGCCATGCCGAATCGTTCGATTCGTCGACTGTTGATTCTCAAAAAGAACATACTGTTCTCTCGCTTCTTAATAGTGCAAGGGTAATACTGCTCGAATCAAAGTTGTTGTGGGATAGCTTTTTGTAAAGAATTTCAAAACTTATACAATCGAATGCCTTCTTTAAATCCAGGAATGTACAATATGTATTATGCTTATTTTCAAGGCCCTCTGCCACAAACTCACTTAGTCAATTAATGGCCAGAGTTGTGCTCTTTTTGTTACGAAAACCAAAGTCGTTTGGTATAAAGATATTATTTATTTCAAAGTAGTTAATTATTTGGTCTTTCAGTAAGGATTCGAGAATGTTCAGGATCTCCTTTATTTTTAAAAACCGGAATAACCTTTGCCAACTATAGAACAGATAGAAATACGCTTTCTCGGATGCAGAGATTAAACAGGTTCAATTAAATCCACTTGGGCTTGTTTTTCCTTAGTAGTCAAATTTTGTTTTGTGACCGCTGAATGAGCGCCAATTGGTCTCGAGGATCTCAGAAATGGTTGTCTAAAAGAATCTTTGTAGGGTTTCGCGAATTTACTAGTTCCGCTGCTCTGCCACGGAATTTATTTTTTATATGGAAGATAAGGAAGACCTGTTGTTTGTCGATCACCATACTGTGGGCAGTGTTACAAGATGTAATGATAGTATTTCAAAATGGAGCTACCGTCGCACTGCAGTACTATCGCAAAAATCTCGGAAATTTCACAGGGCTACACAGTTGGAGTGGCCGCACCTTGCCTTGTAATGGTCATTTTATTTCAAACTTGAGTATTTGGACAATATTAAAATTACGAATAAATTCGAATTATATTATCAATATGACAATAGTAAAATGTGTAAATCAGTGTGTAAGTAAATAAGGTTTAAAATAATTGAATAAGCTTAAGATAATACGTTGTCGTTCAAAATGGTGTTAATATATAATTTAATTGTATGAATATCAAAAAGTACCTACATTAGGCAAACATATTTCTTAGCTTGCACTTTTATGCTCAAAATAAATGAAAAATATATTAAAGGTAGTGATGTAATATGTTTAAAATCTTTAAGGAATATTAATGGTTATATCTTTGATTACAGAAAAGATAATTAAGTGTATCAATAAATGTAAATAATAAAATAATAATAACGTGATCCTTACAATGTAATTTCTGGCATGAACTGTTCTGTAAATTAACTCCACTGGTTATCCGTTGCTTGTTCCTAGTGCTAGCTCGCTTTCAGTTGTGTCTTCAAAAGAGATTGATTGTCTCGGAAGATTTGGAAACCACCACAACTAGTTAGAATTCTCGTGTTCTAATCGTTTTGAGACACTCCTGCGCCAATTTTATATCTTCAGAAACACAAATGCTTCTTTAAAAAATAATTTTCAAAATAGGAAAATCATAAAATTAGAAAAAACTGAATAATTTTGTGATTGTTTGCACCCCTTAGTTAGGATACTTGTAAATAGTCGTGTAATATATCCTTACATGGTTTTCACTCTTAACTAGCTCAGAGCTCGAGACGCTTCAACAATATTTTTATTCATTTTTCTGTGACGGCAGTGTTTAAGTAACAATAAATATCTCCTAAATAGCTTGTGATTACCAATTATGTTAGTTTCAAAAGCCTGCAAAATACACTCCACTTATATGGTGTTATATGTTTTTAGGTTGTAATTTGCATTACCACTCATATATTTAAACATAGAGCGTAAATAGTTCAGTATATTTTAAAGTCCAAAAAGCATATCCCAAAGTCCTACATTCACATGAGCATACTCTTTTAATAATTCCATTGAATACGGCCCAGATCCACACCTTACATACTCGTACATACATTATGTGGTGAAAATTTATTTTAATTTTATTAAACTCCGTGTGTTCAAATTAAGTTTTAACAACTAATATTCACTTTACTTTCTAGAACTTTATTTACACAAATCCAATATCTGATTTCGCAAACATTTCTAATCTCCTAGTTTGTTCGAGTATTCAATGCTAACAAGTTTTTGGTGTGTTTTATTTTATGACTAATTAAGGTAACTCCAGTGGCGGCGAATATAAATTTTATGAAAATATCTATATATAAATAGGCAAAGACAAAACGATTAGGTACCATTTTGTCCTCTGCCTCTCAACCAATTTTCTTCGTTTTTGTTTTGTTTAGTAGCTGCTGACGATCTTCAGTTCAGAATGCTATTGTTAATTTATAATATTGGTTCATTTATTAAATAAAATATAATAAAAATCATTATTGACGTTCATAATGTCAACGCCAAACAATTGAAAGTGCCGTCGCCGCCAGACTCAAAACATTGAGTAATTATATATAGAGGGACCAATGTTGTTATATACTTAGATTGTGTACTTCTGGATGTGACATGCAAGCGTTGTTATTGTTTAGTGGTAAAGTAATTGTTGTATAATATAATTATACAGCAGGGTGATTCCAGATATCTTAGAAATCATTTTTTTCGTGGGTGGCACATAAGCAGTTGCATATATAGGGTGTTTAAAATATAGAGTAGAGTGCAATTACAACTAATAAAATAATTATATAGGGAAGCCCATTAGCGGTTGAAATAACAGGGTTCTTGGAACAGAAGGTGCAGTAGAATATTACAGTTATAAAGGGTGGTGCAAAAAATATTATACAGAGATGCATATTCAGGGTGGCGGAAATGGAAAAAACATTTCGTAACCCATAAGCAGTTGTATATATAGGGAAGATCAAATACAGGGTGAGAGGAATTATAGATATACAGGATGATGATAAAAAATGTTAGAAAAGGAAATATGATGATTGAAATATAGGTTGGAGTAGAATTATAGTTACAGAAGATAGTTAAAAATTTCATAAACAAAAAGAGTAAATACGGTGGCTCCTAGGCAGTGGCATATACAGAATGGTTTACCAGGTGGTTCAAAAATGTTAAAAAATATTATGCGTGGTCCATGAGCAGTTGCATATACAGGGTGGTGGAAATATATAATGAGATGGAATTATTATAATGAGGATTTTAATAAATTTTAGAGAATTGAGTGCAATTATAGCTATACAGGGAGGTTCGAAAAGATAAATATGTAGGATAGCGCATTAGCGGTTGAATTGTTGTCATATTAAGTTTATAATTACGAATTTGAACACAAATAAAGTTCTATGAATTATATCTGAAAAAAACTTGAATTTCGTTACTTATTTGTACAAGCGAGATGTAAGACCGACATCTAGGATTTTCGAGGAAACTATCACACAGAGGTTCCGAATCTGTATCCGTTCCGTGTAATTGCTGTTCTCCCTAAAGTCGTAGGATAGAATGTCAGGATAAAATTTTCAGGTTACTTAACCTGCCAGAGATATTGACACAGGTGGTCGAATTTCGACCAGTGGGCGACAGCTAGTCTATATAAATAGGCAAAGACAAAACGATTAGGTACCATTTTCTCCTCTGTCTCTCAACCGATTTTCTTCATATTTGTTTTGTTTAGTACCTACTGACGACCTTCAGTGCAGAATGCTAATATTAATTTATAATAATTGTTCATTCATTAAATAAAATATAATAAAAATTCATTATTTACGTCTATACCCCAGAATAGTTGGATTACTCTGTGTTTATACTGTCAACGCCAAACAACTGATAGACCCGCCGCTGCCAGACCGTCAAAACTCAAAACTTGATTGAAACCGCAAATGAGGAACACTTTTACGTTACAAAGAACAATCTTCCAATTATTATATTGAATAATTTCCCAGGAGCAGTTCCAGCCAAAAATTTGGGGGGACCTTCATTTATCAAAAATATTTCGAATACCGAAATTTAATTACATTATTGACAATATTGTTTCAGTTCTACTTTGTATTCTGAAGAAGTCAGTAACCTGGTGAAACAATATTGTCAACAGCAAATAAATATAAGTGACAGTTACTTAAGTGTGTTTATTTTAATATAAAATTATTTATTATATTTTTAAACAGGTGAAGTTGTTTATCAATGTGTAGGAACACGGAATGCTATTTGTAAAGGAAAACCGGACATTTGTTACAAATCTCAATAAAATTTTAAGTGAAGTACAAATTCAAATACATTTTAACAGTAAATAAATCAATAGAGAACCTAATAGACATGAATACTAATGAAATCGCATACCATTGTATTGTACGAACAATTTTACTCCTTTCAAACATACTTACGGTCTTGTTCTTTATTCCTATTTACGAGGAATTTATGACATACAATGCTATTAATTGCTATTGCCTAACGCATCATGAGAGTAAAAAATCATTACAGTAATAGAGGTTGTTAAGTTCTCTGCGATTACTATACGTGACTTTAACTGTATGTCATTTAAAAAATGCACAAATACCCTCTGCTTAATTTCTAGCTTTCACAATACCATCATAAGGGAAGTGTATCTGTTTATTCCTAAAAGTATAATACCCAGCATACTCCTGTTAATTACGTTTTACCCAATCCTTTGAAATTTTTACTATATTACGAGAAACCATAAGGCAGTCGTTGCCGTGAATTGAATTTAAAATATATTGACAATTGGGTATATAAATTTCTATATAAATTTGTATAGTGCCACTGTGCACAATTATTTCAGCAAAAAATTTTTAAAAATTGGTGTGTACATATTCCAAGAAATGAATAGATTCGAAAGATGTTGCAACTCGGCGCTATAAATTATGTTCAGCTCAGTTCTACACTTTAATTCTGTGAAAACTACTTTAATGTAAATAAACATAGCATGCATTCGATTTACACTAAAGTTATTCATTGATGGAAACTTACTTAAAGAAATTAATTCTCAGTAAATGGTTTATCATCACAAAACAAAGTGTTGATCACTCGAAGACAACAGAACACATACTGTGAACTGTGACTACATATGTTCATGACCACAGAAATATACAGAACTTACTTTAGGATATTTTTTTAAGCAGATGTTGAAGTCACGATTTGTGGTCACCTGAATTTGCTATTTTGGCCTGATTGCATAAAAATCACTTGATCCTCAGATCAACTAAACCTAGTTTAAATAAAAAACCAAAGGTAAGTAATTTTCCGTTGTATAAATAAGTCTGTATCGTGGTTTAGTTAAACGTTACTTTGATTATGTTGCTAGTATCGATTGTTGGGAATATTTATTTTTTCACTAATATGTTAGCGTCCGGCTGACAAATTATTATGGAGTGTAGAGCCTAGGAGGACAACCTTATATGGAAATAAAACTGAAAAAGTGATGCTTTCAAATAAGAAGTTCAAGAAAGGGGCATGTTATATGTTTGTATTACATGTTTATTTTGAAGTGCCCCTTTACAAAGTTGGTGTTTCTACGTCGTTGTTCACCTCTCTCTAGATCAAAGGTAATTAAAAATTCTTGTCATCAATGCTATAATTAAATTATCTCTTCTGTTATCATTAAGGAACAAATTTCACTTGCGTTTTATTCCAGAATAGTTTCTTTTTCAATGGATTCTAATATTTTCACACACTGGTTTTTCCATATATTTTTTTCTTGTCCAGTTGGACAAAAAGCTCCATTAGATACAATTAAATGACCATTTTTGGCAGGTTTCTACTGCAGTTGTATTTTAAATATTTCCAAAGGTACGCATGGTGAAAATAACTTTAGTAATTATATAATAATGGGTACCTCAAAGTTTAATTCATGTAGGATATTTATCATGAGTCTTAAAAAATGTGCAAATATTATTTGTATTTTCAAATACAAATCTAGTTGTTTAACTGTGACGGTTAAATTTGCATTTTTTGGATGTGAATTGTTCATAGTTCACATTAACCTAATTTAATTAAGGTAGGTTTGTTCGTAAAATACTGATTTCTACGAACAAATCACCCGGTCGTCCCAGTGGCTCCTCCAAATTGAAAGCATTTTGTGGACACTTTTCCTTTACTCAACCCTCCATAGAAATTATACGTTGTATGTAATAATCGGTCATTTTTTTGCCATTGTTGAGGTTAAACCATTTACAGTGGATTCAAACTTGTAAAGAAAGGAAATAAAGAATAGAAACGAGAGCATCAAAAAGTAAAAAAGAACTAACAATTTTGGTTCAAAGAAGGTGCAAATTTTAATACTCGAAATACGAGGACAGATCGCATAAACATTGAATTTAAGCACCAAGCTTGTATAGAATTGGCAAACCAGTTCAATCATGATAGTGGTAAAGTTTGCAGATGAAAAAACGTTTGTGACAGGTCCAGGGGAGGTTCTTTGAAAAAAATCGAATCAGACGGCATGAGCAGGATTTAGAAATTGCTAGACATGAGTCACAACAAAAAAAAATTACGTAACATATTAAGCAAACTGAAACTGCAAATTCTGGTTTTGCAGAAAAATCATCTTAAATTTTTGTGTTTATTATTTATAAATTGTTCACATTTTATTTACAGAGGAGTAGTTTTAATAAAATGTCGTACAACAACTTGAGATCAAACAGAATCTTTGTAAAAATTCAGTTTCGTCCCAAATCTTGAAATGATTTAAGTTTTCAGGAAAATTACGCAGCATTCTGGTATGTAACATTGCATCAACCAGACCCAAAAAATCTTTGGCGTGTGTTAAAACCTCATTCAAATTGGATATTTTTCAACGTATAGTAAGCTATTAGTAATGGGTATAAGCGGACAATGAAAAATCTGCTTTGAGTAAAGTTGCGTTATACTTATCAAATTTCAAAACACAACTCGTTTCAACTGATTGATCTTCTAAAATGCAACGTTTATCTTAAACTACCAATTGACTGACGTTCAACATTTATACAAGACAAAATTTACTTTTGATCTGTAGTTCGAGACTGAACTGACGTTCAAACGGTTTATACAACCGGGCATTAATATGTTAATTTTCTTTTGCCTTTATTACAAAATTAATTAGTATATGTTAAGAAAATTGACTTCAAATGATTATAAAAAATAATTATCTTTTACTCCAGGGGTTGTGGGAAAATTATATGAATCATGAACTTTTTCAAAAAAAAAATCGCTAAGCGCTTTCGACTCCAGTGAGTGTTATCTTCAGAGCCTAGGTTAAAGGGATAATGAGTTCACAATATAAAATGTTCGATTTTAAATAAAATGTTCATTTTTCATAAACATTTTATATTGTGAACTCATTATTGCTTTAACCTAGGCTCTGAAGATGACTCTCACAGGAGTCGAAAGCGCTTAGCGAATTAAAAATTTTTAAAAAAAGTACACGATTCAAATAAATTTCCCACAACCCCTGAAGTATAATAACTTGCATACAGCAACCCGGTGTATTAGAAAATTATCTTTTTTAGGTTTCACCACCCTGACCATATTTTTAATACAGTCAAATACCCAATTTATAATTTTTGGGTTATTGACTAAGTACATTTAAACATTAGCGGTCTGAGGAATTATCCGACGCCGGTTGTCACGAATGGTTATCAATAATGAAACTTTGTTTATTACAGAATTTATGACTGTTTGAGATATCCCAAATGTGTATAAAAACTCTTTTCTATGATTTACAAAAATAAATTGAGATTACTAAACTTTTAACATTTACTTACAATAAATTATTTAGGATAAGAAATAAAAAATTTTCAATGAAGCTATATTTACACTATTTGTTTCAGGTTTACCTTGTTATCGGGTTCTCACTTCCGACAAAGATAACTTAACCCTAGTTTTCAATGAAATTAGACGTTTGGAAGAAGTAGAGGAAGATCAAGAGCAAGAAGCAGCTCAAGAGATTGAAGGCAACCGGTTCACCAGCGACTACAGTGACGACGACGAAGATCATTTTTTTCCGTTTCAAAAATTTAAGTATCGTACTAATTGTTGCTATGGTCTTTCCATGGACCTCCTCGAAAATATTGCTCAAGAATTAGAATTCGACTTTAGATTGTACATAGTCGCCGATGGGCTCTTTGGTTCCCGAACTATTAGGCATAAGCGTACTGGTAGAATTCGTAGGGACGTGGGTAAAACGTTTCTAAGTTATAGGTAAGTTAATTGCGTTTATATACCAGTAGTAGTTGAACTAACGATTTGTTTAGTCCTTAGTAGTTAATAATCAGAACGAAGTAGGAAAATTTCCTTAAAATTAGCAATATACCCGTTGTTTTATAGAAATGAGTTCTAGATAACAAGTATAATGAGGAGGGACATCATTATGATACGGTGACGTGTAAGGAATATAGGAGAGCTCTAGTTTCGTTAGCAGATAAGGAAAAGCGGGCAGGTAGCATCACTGGAAAGTATTTCGCGGGCGAGCTCTTCAAGTCATCACTGGGGAGTGTAGGACAGCGCCTAATCTTTCTATGTAACTCGCGCTTGAGAAAAAGTTTTGTTTTTGCAGGGTGAAATGTCATGTATGCAGGTGATAATAAATGTGGATACAGTAAGTCTCTCATAGGCGGTGCTAGCGGAAAAGTTCTGCAGGTTTTTATCGATTTACACAAGCCGCATGTGTCTCCCAACTACCTAAGGGCGGCTCCGGAAGAAAGAGAGTAGGATAGGGCATAGGCCGATTACTCTCGTAGATATGAGCTACAAGCTGGGATTTATTAGAAAACTGGAGGGTTGTCAAAAAGAGTTTGAATTTAGAGACACGAGGAGAATGTCTGACGCGACAATCTGGCTAGTGAGATTAATAAGTGCGTACGCATATCCATAATGGCATTAATGCACATTTAAACTTTTTTTTAATTCTTGTCAAACCGGGGTTTGTTGACGGAAACTACTTTTAAGATTATATTTATTGACAATTACTTTATAAATTCATTGCAGTACCAAACAAGTTTTGAATTTTGAAAAAGATTCGGTACGGGTATTACTGAATAAATTAGATTACTTTAATTTACTCAAATTTCATTTTTCTACCACATAAAACAGTCATAACTGCTTTCAAAACAAGTTAATGTCTGCTTTAGTATGTCCGTATGTTTTCTTAACATTTTCTTATTTTTATTGAGTTATAAATAGCTGTAAGGTTAAAGCTCTGTATTTTGTCTGTTTCCATATCAGAAAGCACAATTTCAAGGTGAGGGATAGACCCTTTTCAATTTACATAATTTAAAAAGTTCTCTGAATAGTATGTTACCTATATGATTGGTGTCAATGGGTTCTAGTCGAGGTCATATTTGATAACTAGTAAGGAAAATTGTAAAACAGTGGTATTTTCTGATTGTCTTCTAAACGTTGTTTGTGGCATATTCTTGATTACTTTTATGTTTTTTTGCAATAACACCACAATAGAAATAAAACTACGTATATTGCAGGAATACCAAACGAAAGTCTATTCTGAATGGCTTTATATTTATTGATGTGATTGCAAAATGAAAATTTGAAACGTTTGGTATTCCTGCAATATACGTAGTTTTATTTCTATTGTGGTGTTATTCCCCAAAAAAACATAAAAGTAGTGTAACATTATAAAAAAGCTAGTCTTTCCAAAGCACATGACGAAGGTATTTTGCCGGTGTGAGGTTCCCATTCCCCCATTTGACTGATAGGGGAGCACCTATATCAGTGGTACCAAAGTAACTATATACTCCTTGCGGGCCAAGATTACCAGTGGTGCATCTAGAACACCAGACTGGTCGCCACTCATAGCAGTGTCTGACTCAGAATGAGCAACTGAATATAGAACAAGGAAAGCAACAGGAAACTACCTGGTTTAAACTTTGTCATAACATTACAACGACTGAGAAACCAAACAATACCGACCTCTGTTTAGGGAACCCTTTATTGAGTAGAGGGTACTGCGAATCGCTCGTTCAGCTAGTAATATCCCAAATAGAAAACAAAGAATAGGTACATGGAAGGTCTGTAACATGTACCAGCCAGGGAAAGCGATAATGCAATAAAATAATTAAATGTTTAATTGTTATTGATATATTGGGCTTCACAGAAATCGGATGACCAATTTTTAGTAGCTATGCAGTTGATGGTTGACGAATATATTTTTCAGGTGACAAAACCACGACAAAGATGAATGAAGTAGCCTTAATAGTGAGCCGAAATCTGCAGGATACTGTAAGAGAATTATATAGGTGAATGCATCTAGAAACACAATCACAGAAGAAGAAACCTAGATGTTATACAAACAATTACAATACTTTATAACTTTCTAAGGAACAAGAAATGTGTATAGTCATGAGAAATTTCAACAGCATTGTGGGAAAAGGCGCAATAGATAATGTTCTAGTTAACTACGGGGTACCAGGAACAAATGAGGTGAGAGACTAATCCAATTCTGTCAAGCACAAGTCACGAACACCCAGTTTACTACCGCTCAGAAGACTTTATACGTCGAGATACCCTGCCGATAGTCCAGGAAATACATTTACAAGTCCAATTGGCTTCATTATGTTAGTAGAAGATATCTTTTAAATACAAAGATTGCCGCATAAAATTTTCACAAATTGTAATCGACGAATGAGGTGTTTCTTGTAAGGATGCAATATGAGTTCCTCTAAATATTTTGCCTTACATTTTCTTGTCGACTAATTTCCCTTGTTGCTGTGTAGGTTTTCTTATGACAGTAATAAAAGGTTTAATTTGGTTACATCCTTCATTTTTTTAGGTCAGCCAAATGTTGGTAAATCTTTGATATCCTGTTTCGTTTGTATCTCGTATCAACTCTACTCATAATACATAATTTCACTATGACTTCATTAGGTAAGGCACATGCTACTTCATGAATTGTTAGCTTATGTCCCTAATCCTATATTATTACAATTTCTGTGGGTTCTCTCTCTGATAAGCGAGGTATTTTGAGATGCAATTTAGGTAATCTCAAATAATGAACGACATAAGATAAACGTCAATTTTTTAAAACTCAAAGCTCCTAAGAGAAAAATAATTTGTATGTTGTTATTGCTGAAAACGATGTAACTATCAAATTACTTTCTGTTAGTACATTTAATAAAAATTTATATTCCTAACTTTTTGTTGGACTAACGAAATGATAAAAAAACAAATAGTTGAATTAATTAAAACAGGCTATTTACCAGCTACATAAGGACATAACTTTTATTCTCTTTCAATTTATTTCTCTCTCAAAAATTATTATGTAAACCGCTGTAATTTACAGTAAATTTTCCACTAACTTCGGATGTAAAATTTCATGAGGACATTACTTTGACAAACCCACTTCTTTATATTTTCACATATATTATCAGAAGTCTAAAACAATCAATCGCTTAATGGTTATTAATTATCCGATTCATGAATTTTGCGCAAAACTTTATCATAACACTGAATATTAAATATACTTGTTAATATACCTTAGTTAATATCAAATCAGAATACTGCGGCTGCTTAATTAAGCTCGCTATTCAATAACCCCTTCTTCTAATATAAACTAGGTTCTCTAAAAGTTATTATTAGAATACGCCTTACAGTTACCCTCACCGTATAATAAGGCAAAGTTACACTGTTTGTCAAGCGATTCAATCTAACATACCACAAATTCCGATTTACATCGCTTATTAATGAGGGAGTGTACTCAGGTAGTTCTTCAAGATTGCGTTCCTAGGTTTATTTAAGATGTTGGACACTAAAAGTGTTATTAGTTCTTTATTTTTTATCCCACCGTTATTATTAAAATTATATTACGTGTGATTGCTGCTGCCTTTTGTTCTTGTCCTACATAGTCCGCACAAATTGCAAAATTTCATTCCAAATGAGGGTTAGTTTTATACTTTGCAGAAATAAATTATATATAATAGTTATAATGAGTGTGTTGCATCTATGTGTGTCAGTAAGTTGCGCAAAAATTATTGGTAAACAAAGAATAGATGAAAATGTTTTTTTTTTCATTTTCTCTTTATAAATTCATTGCTATAGACTGTAGGGAACACGGCCCTCAACAAAAAAAATCCGGAAATGTAATGACATTAAGTTCTAAAGTATGTATGAAACGCTTTCGTAGTATATCAAGGGGGAAAATTGAACGGGCGCAAGTACACTGTACCATATCTCTGTCTTTTGACTCTGAAGTCAGAAGCTTAAATAAATGTCATTTTCACATTTTTAAGTATCTTAATATTATTGGTGCTGACACACACTTCTGTCAGTTTTTTTATTTGAAATTCTGATCAAAACACTGATTTTTCTGTTTTAATTCGCTATAGTTTGAGAGTCCTAGTAGGTAGCTCATTTGGCCACAAGCAATCTTTGAGAATGAAATTTGGGACTGAGAATTTTTTTTAAACAGTCCTTACTACCAAGTACAGCTACAGTTAAACTCAGACAAGCATCACTTATATAACATTTTGCCGTTTCCGGTTCGCTAATAATTTAACGTGTTATTTTCTGTAAACGTCATCCAAACAGCTGATAACTAAAAACGTTTTTTACATAGTTGAAAGATATCTCGAGAGAACAAAATCTACATGCTGGAAAAACTTTTCTATCACATTCTGCAGAATTAGGAAGTTGTTTGTGCAAAATATGATTTCAGATTTGCAGTTTACCTTTTATATTTTTTCTTCTTTCATCAATATTTTAGTATTGTCCCATTCTAATATATGGTTAACCTCGCTATACAAGATAGGCTAACTTTAATTGGACCACGTATCTCCGGGAAATATATCTGTGTTCCTTCCCTTACGTAGACTGAAACCCTTGATCCGTCTACAGATGTGGGTCCCTGTCGGAAACAGCTATTGCTAACGGAACGCAGTATTAAGTGTTCGAATAATTGCAAACTGTCACTGTCAAATTTATTTACCTGACAAGCAGAAAAATTGTAGATCTCAGCGAATACTTAAGAAATAACACTAAACTAAAACATACAGTGATTGATAATCACTCCAGTAACAGCCTTATCGAATTTAATAGTACTGTATTCTAAGAAGGTTGAATCCTAGTTGGTCCCATATTTTTTTTAATTTAAAGCATACAGTTTTTAGAATATCGAATATATCGTAAACATCAACCGTCAAATTAAGTTTCTTGACAAATATCCAAATTTAAATATATATTCTTTCTATTAGACAAAGAAAGCTAAATTTCACAGAATGTCTCATTAAACAATTTATTATCCTTAACAGGGGATTAAGCATAACTTAATAATAAATTTATTTTTCTGCAAAATTTGGAATAATCTAATAAGCAAATAATTTTTATTAACAAATTATTATGTTTTCAACATTTTGCATTCCGGTATCTATCTTTTGCAACTCACTATAGTTTAATTATCAACTGACTTTAAATCATTATAATGTCAGTACAATACGTCTAACATTATGAGAGCTTTATAATTTGTTATATCTATTATTAATATGAATTCGTAAGATATGCTCCCCTTTATCCTCTGGATTCTGTCAGTTTCAACAACAAAACCTCACATATCGTAAGTTGTAATTAATTTAAATCTAATATTACTTCCTGTTAATTTTATGTAACTTCCAGTTTGAACTGAAGAAGGAATAAATTTGTTCCGAAAGCTTTTCGAAAGAAATAAAGAGTATTTCATTAACACCCATTGGCTGCTATCCCAGTTAATTATATATATATATATATATATATATATATATATATATATATATATACATATATATATAATTTAAAATCAAATTCTTGATTTTTGGTCGATATGTTTGCATTTTTATTTAATTTGAACTTTTCGGGCCCACATGCGTCCTTTTTCAACAAAATATTGTCATAACTAAAAAGGTCTAATTTTAAAATGTCAAATACATATAATTTATCATTAACTTATCAACTAGACAATCATGTGTATATCAACACCACAACAAAATTATTGCTACTAAATTTTATGGTAAGTTACGAACCACGATTGACTATTCATCCGACCCTAATGCAGAGTTAGATTTAGTTGAACAAATTTTGATTTCTCAAAACAATTTCGAAAACGTAGATCGTAGTATTAGCTTAAATAATAATAACGTAATGGCTTCACCAGTATTTGATGTTAAAAATTTGGTAACTTTAATGATTTATACGATTTTATAAACATAGCGACTACTCTTTTTGCATTTTATTATGATAACACCAGTGTATGCAACTTGAAAAACCTACTGTTGTTCAGTGGCATTTTAAGTAAATTAACCGGAAGAGCCAAGGAAGTTGTATCAATTTATGGATGCGAAACCTGGGAAGACGTAAAGACGGTGCTCATTCAAAATTTTGGAGACAAGAGGGACGAAAATTCTTTAACAAGGGATCTTGTTAATTTAAGACAACAACTCCAAGAGACTCCTATACAGTTTTATGAAAAATGTATGGCAACGCTTAATACATTATGCAACTATATCAATTTACACAATAATAATCAAATACAGTAAAAAGGATTTTTTCCGAAAACAAACCCTGACCACATTTTTGGCAGGATTGCGAGAATCTTTTGGATCCACCATAAGAGCTATGACACCAGACAATCTCGCAGTAGCAATGCAATATATTCAAGCACAAAATAATATTAGATACTTACTGGGAAATCAAGCTCCTGTAAATCAACAGTTACCGTTTAAAAAATCACAAGCACCAACACAACCTTTTAGATCCACATGGTAGCAACCAGTTTATCGTCATCAGACAACACCCCAGTTTACACCATCATGGCAACCACAGCCTTTCCAAACACAGCAACGCCCCTTTCAAACAGGTCCAATTCAGATGACACCGAGACCAATTCAACAGCGTCGACTTCCGACAAATTCACAAGTATTCGGTAAACCTCAAAATGTTTAGGTCAACAAACCAGGCACTTCGCGACAAATGTCACCTCCTACACCAATGAGCTGTACAACCAGAAATACTATCAAACCAACAACCCAAAGTCAAAATAATAATTTCTTTAGCCCATATCCAAATTCACGCCCGAGTTTCACCTTTGAAGAACTGTTTAACATCGAACAAGACCATTCGTACGCAGAAGGACCAATAAGCCATTACCCCAATTATGATCATTACCCAGCATATGAAGCTTATCCAGAATATGAGCCATACCAAGAAATTGCAGTAGACGAACCTTCCTTATAGAACAATTTCGAATCCACCCTTGAATTTGTTAATAGTCTCAACGAAATCTTTCTCAATCCCGATATTGCTAATCAATTTTACAAATATTCTGTTAAATTTGAGCCATTTATTGTCTCATCAATTTTTCAAAATTATTCACAAGATTATTGTGCAGAAGTACCTTCTTTTCAGGAATTTAATTCAAATCATAAATTAACAATTTATTTGTTTAAATTTCATAAGACTTTTGACGGATTAATAGGTTTAGACAACTTGAAACTTTTACAGGCATGACTCGACTTTCCGAACTCGATATTTTTAACTCAAAATTCGACTTTACCCATAAATTATTAGGAAACTAACAAAACTCAATTCTATTCAAAACTATTGGAAGACCCGAGATGTAAGACCGACATCTAGGATTTTCTATTCAATACTACTTGATCCCCATACAATAACACCCGTTAAACTACCTGTTAAAAAATTCCAAGGCAATATAATCCTCCCAAAACAAAATATTCAAGGAGCACTTCTTCAGGATACATTGACCATAGCCAACAACCAACTTGCGTGGGCAGAATTGATAAACGATACGAATGAGGAAATACCAATCGCACTTATTGAACCAGTGGATACCAGGATAATTAATTTGGAAGAATATCATCTTTTCATACCGAAATTTATCAACAAAATTAACCTCAAAAATGTAACATAGAAGATCTTATAAGGACAGAACATCTGAATAATGAAGAAAAACACCACATTTTGAAACTTGAAAATTCTCGGACATTTTTCATCGTCCTGATTAACCGTTAACTTTCACCAATCAGGTTAAACATCAGATCAAGACAAAGGACGTAATACCGGTTTACACAAAAACATATCGTTACCCATATGTTCATAAACAGGAGGTCCAGAATCAAATTTCGTCTATGCTAGAACAAGGCCCCAGTGAATACCCCTGGTCATCACCGATATGGGTTGTCCTAAAAAAAACAGGACGCCTCAGGGAAAACTTAATGGCGAATTGTAGTGGATTACAGAAAAGTTAATGAGAAAACTATTGATGACAAGTATCGAATCCCAAACATCACCGACATTTTGGACAAACTTGAGAGAAGCCAACATTTTACAACATTAGATTTGGCCAGTGGGTTCCATCAAGTTGAAATGGCAGGAGAAGATATTCCAAAAACTGCCTTTAATGTCGAACACGGCCATTATGAATACGTGCGGATGCCATTTGGGCTCAAAAACGCCCCCGCCACGTTCCAAAGAGTCATGGATAGTGTACTAAAGGGACTACAAGGAACAATTTGTTTAACGTATATGAATGACGTCGTCTGCTTTTCTGCTTCTTTACAAGAACACATCATCAACCTCTCAAAGGTTTTCCAACGGTTTAGGGGAACTAATCTCAAAGTTCAATTGGACAAGTCTGAATTCCTTAAAAAGGAAGTCGCCCTCATTGGGCACGTCATCACTCCGGAAGGAATAAAGCCCAACCATGACAAAATTCAAGCTGTTAAATATCCAATCCCACGAACAACTAAAGAAGTTAAGGGATTCCTTGGACTATTGGGATATTATAGAAAGTTTATTAAGGACTTCGCCAAAATTACAAAGCCGCTAACAGTATGCTTGAAGAAAGACGCGAAGGTTGAACACACACAGAAATTCATTGAATGCTTTGAGACATGCAAACAGTTATTAGTTAAAAAACCGCTCTTGCAATATCCAGATTTTACTCAACCATTTAACTTGACCACCGACGCTAGCAACGTTTCATTAGGAGCAGTTCATTCCCAAGGACCAGTCTGCAAGGACAAGCCAATAGCGTACGCTTCTCGAACACTGAACGATACCGAGTTGAATTATTCAACTATCGAGAAAGAAGTTTTAGCAATTGTATGAGCTACAAAGGTGTTTAGGTCATATTTGTACGGCAGAACCTTCAAGGTCCTGAGCGATCACCACGCTTTGCAGTGGCTATTTTCCGTAAAAAAAAACAACTCTAAGCTAGTAAGATGGAGCCTGAAACTCGAAGAATTTGATTACGAGATAGGAAAAAAGGCAAGACTACACCAACGCAGACGCCCTATATAAAAGTAAGTAGAAGAACTTTTGTGAAAATTTATTTCAATTGTCAAATGAACAAGTAAGAAGATTTTACGATAGAAGCCCCTCCAAACCAAAATGGTAACATACACACATAACACACACTCCAACAAGACCGTTAGAAATTCTCCACATCGATACCTTTCAAGCATCGGGACAAAAATTGCTTACTGTCATTGACTCATTTTCAAAATATGGATAAGCATACCAAATGGAAATTGTTAAAGGTTATCCAGGGACCGAACAATAGAGAGTGCTGAAATTAGAAACAATGCTATTAACGTCCTAACATCTCCAAACCAAAATGATACACACATAACACACAATCCAACAAGATTTTCATTACCCATCATGGCATACCAAAAATATGGATAAGCATACCCCATAGTTGCGAACAACATTACCCATCATGGTACCAACATTAATTGGAATTTAAAAATGGACAAATGCAAGAATTTGTGGATACCCATAAAATAATTATACACTATACAACACCAGAAAATCCGCAATCTAATGGGTTGATAGAACGGTTTCATTCGACTATCATAGAACATCTTCGTATCTTACAAAAGAGTTATAAAAACAACAAGATCAAATGCCTTACGCAATTCTTGGATACAACAATTCGATACACTCAACTACCAAACAGAGACCAATTGAAATTCTAAACAGACATTTCAACAGTCACCATCCTTTTGACCTCGACATCAACAAAACTCTTATCAATAACTATGCTCAACACATCGCGAAAAAACTAAAATTATTTATAAAGAATTAAATCAACGAGCTACTGAATCCAAAGAAACTTTATAGAGAACAGAAATCGCCACAGACAACAACCTGTTAGTTATGAACCAAGGGTGTATACGAAAACCATTCAAAAAAAGAAATAAACTTCTCCCGAGATTTTCACCAAAAATTGTAAAATCTGACAACAAAGTTATTATAAAATTTCATAATACAAAACTCCACAAGAAAATATTAAACACATGCCAACAAGAGTATTTCATTTGAGAAAATCATCCTTACAGATGCAGCCCAATACCCGCCCAGAAAATAAGCATACTAGACTTGAAGGACAATCCAGAGATCCTTCCCCTCAAGGTGGGACCAGCAAAAATTCAAATCAGTTCCCATGACTTCATCCATTATTACAATTTGACGCCGACATCTCAAGAACTCAATGCCATTGAAAATCAGTATGAAGAAGTAGCAGCAGCAATAACTAAGCAATTAAGCACGCCATATTTTAACATGTTGCATAATTTTGATCGAGCTTTAAAGTACCAACTAGAAAGTGCTAAGCTAAAATTTCAAGCTATATACAAGACAGGACTTTTTAACTTTCTAGGCACTGCGGTGAAAGCAATCTCCGAAAACCTCGACCAAGAACATGCCAAAAGGTATGATGATGCAATATCAACTTTGCAGGAAAATCAATCAGTAATTTCCCAAGAAATATAAAATACCAACGATGATTTTACAAAATTTATTTTTGATTTTAATCCCTACATACAAGCTCGTAATATTCTAGATCAGCTCAATATATTTTTACAAATAATTCTTCAATTAATAACTGATTTGGAAAATGCCATTACTTTTGCTAACATAAATGCACTACACAATAGCATAATTTATCAAAATGAAATTGAATGGATAGCCGACATATTACTGGAAAAACATTATTATTTACAGAACAAAGAGACTTAACAAAATACTACGAAATAATTTCTGTGGATGCATATTACTCGAATACCGATATAACTTTTGTTCTGCACTTTCCATTGTTGCACACCAAAAGTTTTACTCACTATCACCTCTACTCAATTCCAACAATTATCTCAACCACCATTATTCCTCTCCTTCATATACGAGCCAACCATGTAGACGAATCGACACCCAGTATCTATGTACGAGTATAGCCATCCAGTATAGAAGTAGGACACCCGACTGCATCTCACAAATCCTTCAGCTCGCCGATGAAGAAGCCCTTTGTGACTATGTAAAGATTTTAATCAAGACTACACTCATCGACCAGATTACAGACTCCCACTACAGTGCCATATTTCCAAGCCCAACAAAAGTTTCAACAGCTTGCGAACTACCAGTATAATAGAAGCTCATGGAATAATTCTAATTCAACTTCCACCTGGATGCGAATGCAGTACCTCTCAGCACAAATTTGTAAACAAGACAGAAACCGTCAGGGAACAGGCCATGACACTCCCTAAAATTAGAACAGTTGTTCGCAGTCCACTAAAGAAGAGTGTAATGTCAAAAAAAACGCCGGTATTGCCTCGATGTAATGGCTAACCTACCACCTTATTACGGCCTATGTGGTAAACGTTGACACACCAGGGTGCACGGCAGCTTCAGTGGAGACGGGAGTGGGTTAACAAACAAGGGCCAAGCCAACTGTAAGTTAACTTCCCAATATGAAGATGTTCTGGGCGCCAGGTAGATTCTCTGCCTCATAACCCCAGCTAACCGCCTAAGATAAGCTACCAATCCTCCGCGGCTACAAGAAATCTATAGATAAGGGCTCCATGGCTAATGAAACCTCAGTATATTGTCAGTTACGTCACAACAAACCTACTTCAATAAAACTCTTCATAAAACAGTAAATAATTTAATGTAATTTTAAATTATTTCAATGCAATCCTGCAAAACATCAAACACAAGTCGACCTGTAGCCAACTTCATGTACCTACATACACGTATCTATAGTTCAACCAAGAATCAATATTACATACCTGATACACTAAGTTCTAATTATTACCAAAATCCCAAATGTAATAATCAATTACCAAAATCAACAAATGTAATAATCAATTACCAAAATCAACAAATGTAATAATCAATTACCAAAATCAACAAACTTAATAATCAATTAATGATCAAATGAACCTAGATAACATAAACGGATGTTATCAAAAGCATTAATCAAAACATTCAAATGTTGTTGTGATCCGTAAACTTGCACAATATATCTAAAATCAGAAATGAGATACTTAAACGAGCAATATTCAAAATAATATCAAAGTCAATAATGACATCTAAACTGTAAATAATTCAAAATTATATTAAATTCAATAACTGTAGTGTTATTCTGAAATCTGAAGCCAAAAACATTCAGTTACTGACAAAAATGTTTAATTACATTTAAACTTCAAGAAAAATCAATAATGATTTCATAAATCTAGAAACAAATATCATGTTTAAAACATCCAAAATAATTCAACTAACAAGTCGACGTTTCGAGCTCTCACGACGCTTTCACAAAATACCAAATATTATCAATATCTAATAAAGCAGTAATCATGAAATGATATTCAAAATTTAACACTATAGGAAATGCATAAAAATCAAATTTCAAAAGTTTGACTAAATAATCAGGTTGTTGATTAAATCCAATAAGTTCAAAATTTTATTCAGATAAATCAATTCTAAATGTGAATAGCAAATTATGAGCAAAACAAATACACTGAATCAAATTACAAAGGTACCTTGTTCAAATGCGATGACACAACACTCAGCTGTCCTCTGTAGAATCGAAGCAAACATACGCCGTCGTTGCTATACGGCAACCAACGAAGATTTCCTGTTCCCAATAAACCAAAATGGAACTCGATTACAAGACTTGCCAAAACTTCGGCAAACTAAGTGAAGTTGATAGCCCCATACACTGAAGAAAACAAGGTCTTGGATGGGCTAAAGTTCTTACGTACGATGTTCAGATGGTGGTTGACCAGTTAGTCGTCCAGGAAGGCCAACGGGAGTACATGCAAATGTTCAACAATCAAATCCTCACAAAAGAGAACGTGTTTCCACTAATTTCCAAAAATATCACCAAACTACCAATGGAAGCATCAATTAAACGTTGCTGAAACTGCGGATCCACGAGAGAGTGAGTGATGAACTTGTCTTAAATCCTCGCAGGAGTATGGTTTCCGTTAAAATCCTAAAATATCACAAAACTAATAACGGAACCAACGATAAAAGTGTATCCAACTAAATCCAATCCCAAACATGGATGGCACAAAATTGCCATTATAAATTTAGATAACACTTCTAGACATCTATCACCACATTTCACCATAACCTCTCTTCTCAAGTACTACACGCATCCTTACACTAGGAGGGTCAACAGGCAACAACCTTTCACGAGGACGGTCAACAGCCGACTCCCCTTCCGACAAGTGACATCTCACAAATCCTAACAACCTATCCAAATCTACTAACATACAACGTTCTTCTTCTACGACATTCCACAACATCTATGCTCGAAATGTCCCGTGCTCGACTCTACTTTTCTACATCTTCTTACCATAAATGCTATTAACCTATGTAGAACGTGTGATTCCGCCCTTAGCAAAATCATTTTGAACGTCAAGAAAATCTAACCAACGATCTTAACCTCGAATAACTAGACATCAAAACAAATCAATACCAAATACAAAGCGTGAATATTTCCAGTACGAAAAACTCAATAAGCCTATCGCAATAACAAAAATGTTACAGAATAATAAATAAAAGGTAAGTGTTTACGTTTGAAGATAATTTTATCCTATCCGTTGGTGTTAATATTCAATACTCGTGTTTTAGTTACGAGAAAACAGTTATTGTAGTAAATGACACATCCAATGTCCAAATACGTTTTGCATAATTCGAACCTCAGATATTTCGTCGTTTACTTGTTCTTTTACGGGTTTATGGAATATACTGCTAGTTACACTCTGCGGCAAAAATGTAATGTTACAAGAGACACCCTATACAACTTGAAAGGTTCCTCTAGACTAATTGCATATACTTAAAGAAGAATTCCATAGTCTACATCCAACAGAACTCTTGGAACCAAATTCAGATAACACTCATTTTTGGACGTATTGGTTTTAGGGGGTATATTATGGATAGCCTAGTTCTACGACAGACTACCCTGCCTTAGAAGAAGACACACAACACCTACATTTTCAGGAGTGGGTTCACTCCTGTTCATCCCTCATAGGACTTCCGCAAGGGATGGAGACGTTACGAAACACGATTGACTATTCATCCTACAGCAGTATAACCCACGACAATAGACTCGACGCATTTTCTTAATCAGCGCTTTTAACGTTCTTTCTTTCAATTAATATAATTTATTCAGTCTGATGTTAGCTTTTATTGCAACTGCATTAAACTTGATATAAATATAAAGAGAAACTTTAAGTAGTACGACACATAGTTAATACACCAACATTATAAATGAAGCACATCTCACACACACACATCTGTACACTTCCATTTAGAGGGCTGCGGCCTAGAATTTGAACGTGTAATTAACATCTTTTTTATCATTAATTGACATTTTATTTATCTGAATATGTAGCGTTTCATGTAGTTCTCTTTTCTTTTGGTGTTTGGTTTAGTTGTTATAATTTTAGTATTATCGTAATTGAATGATTGCTTATTTGAATTTTCGTTATTCGTTAGTGCCATCTGATTTTTTTTGTTATATTTATGAGACCTTATTATGTTATGTTATTAATCATATCTATTGGGTAACTATTGGCCTTTAAGGCTTCTTTAGCTTTATTTATTGCACGATGTCGGTATTCTGTATCAGATAATTTTATAGTTATGTTGGCTAGATTTAGTGTTTCTAGCTTTTTTGTGATAGCGGGTGGTTTGAATTAAAGTTAAGAGCAGAGTATGTTTTTTTCGTGTACCACTCGGTGTAAATATTTTCATTGTTTTGATGTAATGTCTTATCTTAAAAAAAATATGTTGTTGTTGTATTCGGTTTCTATTGTAAACTGGATTTTTTCATGATAACTATTGAATGCTGCTAAAAGGTCATTTCTTTTATCACAAGGTACGGCTGTTATCCAATCATCAACATATCTATAATCCTTAGATGTTGGGTCGTTATACACTAGCATTGCAAATAAGCTAGCTATAAAATCAATAGAAAAACAATGGGACAAAATTAGTGCGTTTACAGATATACTTAACGATGAGTTTCTAAACTCAATAAATACAACGTTGAATTAAACTCACTTCTCTTATAATGGTACTTTTTACAATCAAATCGATGGTTGTGGCATGGGCGCATTTACTTCAAATATTTCTGCCCAGTTAGTGATGAAAGACCTAGAAGAACAGATCATATCCAATATTAAGGATCATATAGCTTTCTTTTATAGATATGTTGATGATTGTATTAGCATATATTACCAGCATTTAATAGTTATCATGAATAAATCCAGTTTGCAATAGAAACCGAATACAACAAGAACATAAACTTTTTAAATATGACATTACATCAAAACAATGGAAATATTTACACAAAACAAACATGGTCTGCTAGATATCTTATATGAAGCACATCGAGAACTTCGAGTGCTTACAAAAACTTCTCTATTTTAACCTCTTTCTAACGATATATGACACGTATTGAAAAGTAATTAGTATCATAAATTTGAGATTGTAACTTACAAGTTTAAAATACACTGTTTCAAAAGAAACATTTATTCTTTCTCTTAACTGCTCATTGGTTTCTATTTCTCTGTCATAAACGAGTTGCTTGGTCTGTCTTTATACAAAAAAGCAAAGGCAGTCAAGTATTGGGACCTTGGAGGCCAGAGTTAATCCACGCGTTTGGGAATGCATTGTCCAGGAGCTCTCAGAGAGTTCGTTTATAGCATGCTGGACAACCAACTTTTTTAAATATTATTGGTCTGTGTGCCAATGAGATTTCATCTAATAAGATCGATAAATCGTTCATTCAAAATTCAATTATAAGATAGAAATAGAAACCAAGATGCAGTTAAGGGAACGAATCAATGTTGCGTTCCAACAATGCATGATGATCGATCTTATAAGATGATACGTCATTGGAAGACAGACCAATAATATTCAAAAAACAGTGCTCTCCAGACCATTATAGACGAATTGTCAGAGAGCTCCTGCACAATATCACCGAAACAACTGGACAAACCAGAGAAATATAAGGTAGAATAAAAATAGCGCCATAGGTGTTTGTTAAGATGAAATGATTTCAATGTTGCCAAGATATCGGTTTGGGTTTTAGATTTCGCATGCTACTATGTTATGATTTTTCCACATTATTGTAACGTTCGGAGGCATGGACTTTGAAGCAAACACATTGAAGCACTCGAGATGTGGTGCTGCCGGAGAATATGGATGTGGAAGATATGATGGACACAAAGAGTAACTAATAAAGATGTAAATTTGAAAATGGGAAAAGAGTGCAAACTGATCGAAAATATAAAAAGACGAAAGTTAGAATATCTGAGATATTAAGGTTTCTTATGCTAGTTAAAAATCAGTTTCCATAGTTAGTTTAATCACAGGTACTCATATTTATCTTTTATCCACTTTTTAAATGTTTTTAGTTCTTCATTTAATCCCATCTAACTACTTAATTTCTATCGGTAGCTTGTTGTATAGCGATATTCCCCCAAAAGTAACCACTTTATTCGTATATTCTTTTGTGTTTTTTTTGTACAAAAAATTATATATCTAGTTTTGTGATTTGTTCTCAATTATATTGTTTCGTACCCACAAAATTGAATGCAAGAAACTCAAGGAGTAACACGTTTCTGTAGTTGCTTAGAGAATCTATTGCATTTTCATACGCCCTTCCCAAAGTAATTATGCCATATGAGGCGAAACAGGGCATGGTAGACTACCAATGCTGTTGCATTCAGACTTTTAATTAGTTCATAAAAAAATATAAACAGTAGGTACTTCGTTTTTTTACAAATATTCTGCTGTCTATTGTTAGACCTAGCTATTTAGAGTCCCCTAGTCTGCCGATTTTCATATCCTTTATGTGTATATTTATTTCCTCCGGGGCACTATTTTGATATATTCCATATCATCATGTAGACCGTCATTTTGGTATTAATTAACAATTGATATATTGCATATTTTGAAAAGATCTATATTATATAAGTCACTACTTACCATCTACCGATATCATGACCTAACTTTTTGAGATTTTTCAATCTATTGAAAGCAAGACAATATATTATTTCTAGTCGAGACCCTGCATTAGTTGCGCTACCCTCAAATGATTAAAATCTCAGATAATTATTTATGTATTTAGTACAAATAACTGAATTTAATATTTCATCATGGTTTGGAGTATGTTGACAATGTAACTTAAGTACGTTAGTGGTTTTTTTAATTATTTTCATTCATATGGTTTAAATACATTTAAGTAATGATGTTTTGTAATGGTGAATTAATTGACCATACAATGGGTCCCATTGGTTTTGTATTATGTCTTTTTGGAAAGTGGTAGAGATGTGGTTGGTTCTGAGTGCATTGAAAAATGTTTTCGTTTTAAATCATTGAATTCTTTCTTTTGCCTATGTTTAGGTTGGGATCTTTATTTGTCCCTTCATTGAGTTGGACATTAGTTTGGTAATAAGTGTACACATAGATATGTTATGAAATTATAAAAATAGGACGTTTCAAGACACAAAAATTAACAATTAACACAATTATGGAACCAACGGAAGTCTGCCTAAAACCAACTTACTTTCAACTTGAAGAAGATTTCTTTAGAATGGAATTCATTGATAGAATGATGTGCTTATAGACAGATCAAATGACACCATAAATATTATTATAGAGTACAAACCTACAAACACTAACAGTAATTTAACTTTCAGTTCTAAATAAACCTAAAACATTGTAATTATATGTACTGTAAAGTGTTTATATGATGAGCAGAAAACATATCTTAATCCAGTGAAATATTTAACAATCATTTATAAATCAATATTTTTTTTAATAAAACTGCCATCGAAACAGAGTGGCGGTTAATGTAATGAAACACAAACAACCAACACATCGTTATTGACAACTAGTTAGTTGTAGTTTTCTTGGTATTTGTAGTTATAAATACCAAGAAAACAATAAGTGGGATAACACATATCCCGAAGTTGTTCGAAAAAAGTAAACGTTTATTAGTTGCCACAGATATACTGGTCAGACTTCGAGAGTAATTAAAAAGAACACCAATAGAAAATTTTCCGAAGACACGTGGACAAATCAAACGTAGCAAACCATGTATTATACAGCGCTGTCAGTCATAATGTAGAATCGGTCAATATCGAGATCTTGGTGAAATAAGAAAATTTAGGTAATTGAAAAAACAAGTAACCTATTGAAACTACTTGCTTGATGATAAGTAATATTGATATCTGGAGGACCTTGTGTAGAGCTAGATCCTTCATGGAAGCAGTTATTGCTACACGTGTGTAAAACAATTTGCATTACAGCGAATATCCAAAATATTACTTATATGTAATTCATACAGTGATGACAATTACACCAGACTTGGAGCTGAAAGTTCTTCATAACATATACTGAATATACATATTGTACACATCTTATTGTAGAGATTTGTTTCCCTCAGAACATCTGTGAGGAAGGGTGTCTGTCAGAAACAACCAGTAATTCGGTCAGTTATTCGAAATTGATCTCACTACACTTAGTTTCAGGCTATTTCAGGCTCTTGATTAGCCTGTTTATTATTTAGGTAAAAAAAGGAACACTCTGTTTTGCTAGGACTTGGAACTACTCTCCATTTTTTATAATAAACATCCAAAGTTTCGAGATATTTTTCTAACATTCTCTTTGCTGCATTCAAAGATTGAACTTTCACCGCTATAGCCAGACCATCGGCGTACGCAAATTTATGTGCAGTCGTTGCAGGAAGATCAGCGGTGTATAAATTGAAAAGGACAGGAGCAATTACGGAGCCCTGAGGAAGGCCATTATTTGGAATTCTCTGTTTGCTGGCTTTGCCGTTCATGATCACTTGGAATTTTCGATCCGAAAGCATGTTATTCAAGAGCCTTCCAAGTTTTTTACAGGAAATCACATGCAAAAACTTATAAAGGAGACCTCCTCTCCAGACTGTATCATCGGCAGCTGTTAAATCTATGAATTCAGCCGTGGTTTTCTGACATTCTGGTATCATGATTAAAAGAATGTTGTCAGGCTTATCACTTAGGTCCGTGCAGCTCCTACCTGGTCTAAATCCAGCTTGTTCGATTGGAGTGTTCGTAAGTAATTTGTCTTGGAGTCTATTGAGTATGAGTCTTTCCAAGAATTTGTAGCAGGTGCTAAGGAGGGAGATTGGTCTATAGCTGTCGGCTCGTGATTCTGGCTTTCCAGGTTTTAGTACGGCAATAAGTTTTGCTCTTTTAAATTCATTAGGCAGTTTACCAGTGTTCAGAATGTCAGAGAAAAATTTTGTTAACCACTGTCTAGCATAGGGGCTGCAGTTGATGAGAAACTCATTGTGAACACCATCAAATCCCGGAGCCTTTCCTACTATTAGGCTGAAAGTCGCTGCATATATCTCATCGATGTTAAACTTTCCAGAAAACTCGGATAACTCGGGGCTTGACTGTTTTAATGCCTTTAGTTCTCGTGTTATCATTTTGGTATGCTGGCGATCTTGAGGAGCTCTTGACAAGTCAGTTATTCGAGTAGCTATGTTGTTTGCTGTGACTGCAGTTTGGTTTCGGGTAGCGGTAGCACCAAGCTTCTTCAGTAGATTCCAGGCTTTACGGCTTGAGTGCTTAAGTGAGTATTTGTGGTGGTCCCTATCCATTTTAGTTTTAGAGCTGCGTTAAGAGAATTCAGAATGTTATCAGCTATCTCTGGATCACCACTTTCAACGAAATTCCGATAAAGTTGTTCACTTTCCTCCGATCATCCCGGTATCTACTCCTTACGGAAACCCCTAGGAACGTGCTTCTTAGCAGTAGATATAATAGCACCGACAAATCTATTGTAATTGTCGGCAACAGGGGGGATCCAACCAAGGCACTTGTCTAGGTCTGTTTTGAAAGAGCTCCAGTCAGCCTTCTGAAAGTTCCATCTAGGTCTCGGAAACGATTTAATTATTAGAATCTGTATGCCCACTTCAAGGATAACTGGGCGATGCTGGCTTTTCGGAAATTCCTTTAGAACATATCTCGATATTGAGACAGGCTGACATTTTTCGTTAGTTGATACGAAAGCCAAATCAGGATTTGACTCCGTATTCTAGGTACGAGATTTGAATTTATTCCTTTCTTTAGCGTCAAATACTAGATGCAAGCTGTTTTGTTCTGCCCAACCAAGAAGATGTTCGCCATTATCATCGAACTCTCGATATCTCCAATTGCTGTGATGACTATTGAAATCTCCCGCATATATTGATGGATGAGGGTATGTTTGGAGGATTTCATTGCTCCGGGGATTTGTAGGGGGTTTGTAGATTTTAACAACGTGGACTTCTCTAACGCTTACAGCGGTCTTATGGGTGTTCTCAAGAACGCAATTATTTACTAACCTTATATTATCAATATCGCTTCGGGCATAAGTTGCTATGGCATGAGTATGGTGATATGTTATTCCAATTATGTCATAACCTGGTATTTGAGCTCTTTTACGAGCTTGGTCCTCATTTTCCAGGTTTTGACAAATATTGGCATTTGGACCAACTTATTCCTTCAACGTTCAGCTGAAAGATACGGAGAATTTCTCCTATATCTCTAGTCTGAGAGTCCTGAGAAGTACTAGATTGCTTGTTGTCTTCCATGTATACTCTTATAACCAGAAGATCCTAGGATTGTTTAGCCGTCGCTCAAAGAGACGACGTTGCCCAGGATGCACCACGGTGAGGCAAATCTACTTTACACGAACGGAGTAAATA
Organism: Octodonta nipae; assembly: GCA_034190945.1. Lineage (NCBI taxonomy): Eukaryota > Metazoa > Arthropoda > Insecta > Coleoptera > Chrysomelidae > Octodonta > Octodonta nipae. The sequence goes on along the minus strand of CM067217.1, from coordinate 67,650,261 downwards.
TAAGCAAAGTATAATAAATGATCAATGTATATATAATATATATATATATATATATATATATATATATATATATATATATATAAGATGGTTTCCGGGAATTCATCCAAGTAGTTGCTAACTGATCCCTGCCGGGATCGATGGTAAAATGACGACGTTTCGGCAGAGTCACATCTGCCCTCTTCAGGTTACTCTTACTCTTCTAGTAAATTATTTAAAAGATATTAACAAAAATATAAAAAAACAAAAATTACATATTCTCGCCCCCTTTATTTCCGAAACTGTAACCGTAAATTTTTTTGGAAAATATTAGAGATATAGGGCTTCACCTGAATTTTACCGAAATAATAAGAAGGAATTCCTAATGTTAATTTTTGGGAGTAAATTACAAAATTAAATGGGAAATATAAAATTAAAATTATTTTTAACGCATCATGTAATATATCAAATCAACATATTTACAAATATATTTTTTTCATATTTTTAAAATAAATTATTTAAAAGATATTAACAAAAATATAAAAGAATACTCATTCATCCATTTATTTCCGAACCAAAATTTTGAAACAAAATAGGTGTATATGGCATCACCTGAAACTTACAGGAAAAGTTGGGAGAAATTACCAATATTAATTGTTTGTTTCCAACGCATCATGCAATACATCAAATGAGTGTGCTTATTATGTAAAATACAAACGTGTATTTTTTTCATATTTGTAAAATAAATTATTTAAAACATATTAACAAAAATATAAAAAATATTCATTCTCCCATTTATTTCCGAAACTATAAAAACTAAAATTTTGAAAAAAATAGGCTGGAAAAATTCGAAGAAATCCCTAATATTAATTTTGGGGGGCAAATTACAGAATTAGATGGAAAAAAAATTAAAACGCATCATGCAATATATTGAATAAATGGGCTCATTATAAGGAATACAAATATATTTTATATATATTTAAATTTAATTGTTTACAAGTCATTAACAAAAATATTAAAAAATTCTCATTTCCTCCGTTATTTCCTAAACCATATCACCTAAACTTTTGAAAATTATTAGAGTTTCAGGGCCTCACTTGTACTTTATAGGAAAAATTAGTAGAAAATCCCAATATTAATTTTGGGGGGCAAATTATAAACCATTTGTTTAAAAGATATTAAAAAATATTAAACATCGACTTATTTCCCCCTTTATCTCAGAAACTACACTATCTAAAACTTTGAAAAATATATATCAATTGCTTTTTTAAAATAATTTTTCTAACAGATTTAATAATTTATTATTTAATACTTGAATTACTTTCCCCTTTATCTTACAATCTACTGAGCCTAAAATTTAGACAATAGATTATATAGAGTTTCACTGAAAGTAATTAAAAGGCTTGGTTTAAAAGAAATTACGGTAAATATAAGAACAGGCTCTCATTAGCTACTTGTCTGAAACTAGAATATTAGCAAAATATATACTTTTATTCACCTACAAATCTTAAATGTGGTACGGAACCCTTAGTATCTTATATACATGTTCTTTTATTAATAATGTTGTTCTGTTACAGGTTTAAGGACGAATTATCAAAAAACCAACAACCCACCGAGTACGATGCGGACGAGTACGATGTCACTTGGAACGGCATAGTTGGTGACTTAGTTTCAGGAGCAGCGCACATGTCTTTTGCGTCCCTTAGTGTGTCTAGCGTGCGAAGTGAAGTGATTGATTTCAGTGTTCCTTATTTTTTTAGTGGAGTTTCGTTTCTAGCCGCGCCGCAACAGAAGTCTGAAATCCCACTAATGGCTTTCCTTTTGCCATTTTCGCCAGAACTCTGGATTGCTATATTTACTAGTAAGTAATTTATCTAAGAATTTGTATAATACTACAAAGTTATATGCATTGAACTCTGAAAGCCTCTTAGTTTGAGTTACTTCAACTCTTGTGTTGCGGAGCAAGAAACTATCGTTAGGCTGATATGGTTGGAACTCCGCTTGGTGCTTGGTAGTTCTGAATACTATGATCAAAAAAGCATAACTTGATTCCAAATCTAGAAATTCTTTAATTTCTACCAACAATTCTTCAAAGTTGAATTGTTATGTTTATAGCATTATTGCTGTAGACCTAGTCAGGCTGTAAATGACAATAAGTTTCTACTTCGTGCGATTTTGATCCACTTGTTCAGGATCATCAAGTAAGTAAAATGAGAAAAAATCTCTTGATATGCAACACCGTGGGTAACACAAATAAACTTTGAGAAGATTTACACCTATGACAAAGAACTTGAATGAGGCTTCTTGATCCAGGCATTCAGAATTACCAAATAGAAGAGTTTCAATAAATTTTTTAGATGTTATTCTTCAGAAGAAATTTCCGATTTCTACAAAATTAGTCTCGAGTAGAAAACAATTCTCGGTTTTGATTTCAAAGTCCTCAAATCGATAAATTCCGGATTTATTAAAATTTAGTTCGTAGGAGTTATTTGTAAAATTAATAAAGTATTCAACTTAAATATTCAGTAATGGCTATTAATGTTGAAAATAGTTTTAAAAAATAAAGGTTAAAATGTGATAGGGTATAATAATTTCGTAAATACAATACAAATTGATTCTTTTAAACACGTAAATATTTTTCAAACCTCTAGTGGAGATCCTTCATCAGTTGCTTTAATTTTAGAAAAACGAAATCTTGGATTCATATTACCTAGTGTCGCCACACTAGCAGACTTTTATCTTATAATTTAGTATTTTTAATAAATTCTACAATTAAATTAAACAATTTTTAGAACTAAAATCGTAGTTTACAAAAGAATCATTGAAAATCAACAGAAAATCTTGGACATACTAGGAAACGGAAACAGAAATACACTTCTCCTTGGCCCTTGAAAATAGTTTAAAAAAATAAAGGTTAAAATGTGATAGGGTATAATAATTTCGTAGATAAAATACAAATTGATTCTTTTAAAAACGTAAATATTTTTCAAACCTCTAGTTGAGATCCTTCATCAGTTGCTTTAATTTTAGAAAAACGAAATCTTGGATTCATATTACCTAGTGTCGCCACACTAGCAGACTTCTATCTTATAATTTAGATTTTTTAATAAATTTTACAGTTAAATTAAACAATTTTTAGAACTAAAATCGTAGTTTACAAAAGAATCATTGAAACTCAACAGAAAATTTTGGACATACTAGGAAACGGAAACAGAAATACAGTTCTCCTTGGTCCTTTGTTAATATTCCTGGATAACCGAATGTCTCTAAGCTCTCTGGGTTTAACAAGGGCAGGACCAAAGTCAAATATATTGTGGCTGCCTTTATCGTTGGGGTATCCTGGATGACTAATCTGTCACTGTCTGCGCAGATCTCCATCTAGTCACTGTTCTGTGGGCTGATAAATAGTTGCTACTAAATTAACTATTACTATGATGAACTAGGTGGCAGCCTATTTCCTAAAATATGGCCTGTTTTTATTCAGCGAAAATATTCTGATCTTCAATATGGTCAACTAGTATTCCTGTATATAAATAGTATTTTGTATATTGTGTGATATTTATCGGTGTTTGGAGTCGTTATCAATGGCGATGAGTTTTAGCTGGAAGGTTATTCTTAAATTGATGTTTTAGCCAAACAATTCACAAATACAAAGTAGGCGACCACTTAACAAAGACATAAAAAATATGTTTCCTATTAGGTACCTACTTATTATATTTAATAAAATACTGTTTTTTAAAGGCGTACACAACCTTTACACTGAAGTTTCCACTGCAATTTTTGTCATTGCTTCTAATACAAGTAATCCTGCCTTGTCCATAATATTCCCTTTTTCACTTGTGATAAATCCTACAAATAAATACTAATTTTGCAAAAATCAAATCTTTAAAGAAAATAATATTATTTCATTTCAAACGTAAAATTAAAGATGTGTTACTATTTAAATGGGGGAAATTCATGCATTTCTTAGAACTTGACTTGCTACTGAGATCTTTATTTCAAGAATTCTGCTCTTTGTTCCACTTTATTGACAACTTGTTGAATATAACCTTTTCCAGGTCTTACAAAGTGTGTGTAAAGCAGTTGATTGAACACCATTAGCCAGTGTTTACAGTAGTAAATATATGGTTCAGTATTAGTTATTTACTTACCAACTTTATAATTTATAACAAGAAAACAAAAATCTTATTTATTACTGAATACAACTTAGATTTAATTTTCCACTATATAATTTCACTTTATTATAATATCCATGCATCTGATTTGAAACAAACTGCTTGAACAGCAGAATATTTCTGTTTAACTTCTCAATTTATTTTTTTGCATACAGCTGTAGTAACATTACCTACTTAAGATTTTCCTAAGGTTTTTCTGCCGAAATAAGTACCCTGGGCACATAGTAAATATAGTATTTTACATTATCCTCACTCGGTAATCCTCAGAAGCTTATACTTTTGATATAAGAGGTGAAATTATCTACTATTGTTTGCCGTTGAACATGGTTGATTTTAAATGCTTGGCATTTTTACAGTATTTCCTGAAGACGTAAATTCCTAAAGGCAGTATAGCATTTAGCAACTTAATGGTGATTATAAATAACACCAAGAGTAATAGTGAACTAACGATCAATAAATTAATATTACAGCAATAACAGAAAGTAAAAATCTGTTGAGAATTGTCAACACTACCTTTAGCTTCAGTTCTTCTATGTATTTTGAAAATCGGCATACATATTAAGAACAATAAAAATACTATGTAATTTAATAAATTTGTACTATTGTCTTGACTACAATCATTCAATATCTATCAAGGTAACGGAAACATTCAACTCAATATCCACTGACTTCAAGACATGAGATTAATTTGAAAATTGGTTTTCGTATTAAGGACTAGCAATTCAATACTTGTATAATTTTTTCTTAAGGTCTTGAGCAGAATATTCAATATTAAATAATTTCAAAAATTTAATTTTTATTGAGAAAAACATGGTTTCAACTGGCTTAAAATAAAGACCGTTTAGAAACCGTGCACAATCAATCACTTTGTTCTGACATATATTCGTTTTCATACGATTTAAAGTACAATTCTATTGATTATTTTACCGTATCCTTATATCGCTCTCTCCCTCTCTCTTTCCCTTTTTCTTTCTCTCTATCTCTCTCTCTCTCTAATTTGTATTTATTCTATATTTTCCACATATTTTTTTACGTTTTTATTTGTTTTATTAATTGGACCACTTTCTATAACTGTAAATCGAATTCACCCTATATTGAAAACACACTGTATGTGTTTCTGTGTATTGGTCACCTAATATAAATTATTTGTCTACCATTTTGTGAAGCACCCTGTAAAACTATAATTGAACTCCACACGATGTTGCAACCGCCCTGCATAGGTATTAATCCTCTCCACCCTATTGACTGTTTCTATTTTTCTAATATTTAAATCACCCTGTATACCTATAATTTTACTTGGCCCTGTATGTCAAGTATAAGTAACTACTTATATTCCACACTGTATAACATTTTTTAACCACCCTGTATAACTACACCACATATTTTAACCATCGTGTATATGCAACTGCTTCTAACATTTTTTTAACCCTCCGTCCTGTAACTCAAATATCCTTACTGCAATGCTTATTTAACAATGTTTTTAACGTTGTTTGGTCCACTCTGTATAGCTATGGTACTACTTCATTTATTTCAACCACCGTGTACTTACATGCCACCCAATACAACATTTTTGAACCACCCTGTATAACTTTAATTCTATTCCACCTTATATTTTCAACCATCCAATATATGCTTATGTACCACTGAATATAACATTTATTTGTAAGATTTTTTGAACCACTTGTATAACTGTAATTTTAGTTGGCCCTATATTTCAACTGCGCACATTGCTTGCTGCTTAAATACGCATTCTGTCCATTTACTGAAATAGTCCATCAACACCACAAAGTACTTACTTTTAGAGTCAGATTCAAGAAATGGACAGGCAACATCAATAGCTACTCTTTCGAATGGACTGCCCACGTTATATTGCTTCATGGGAGCGTTTGCTCGCTTCTGAGGACCATTACTTGCTGCACAAACCTTACATTTCCGGCACCAATCCTTGACATCTGCTTGGCAGTTTACCCAATAGAAGCCTCTTTTTCTTCAGCTCGCTGACAATGTCTGCAATCATCAGGGTATGGTCTCCTGGATAAGGCATCAGCATTCTTATGGTTTGTTTCAGCCCGATATTTAGTCTCGAAGTCGAATTCTTACAACCGCTCAATCCACCTGACCACTTATCCTTCGGGGTTTATAAACTGCAAGAGCCACTTCAATGCTGTGTGATCAGTCCTCAGGAGAAAACTTTTACCATAGAGGTACTTCTAGAAATGTTCTTCCCCCTTTACCACAGCCAGGAGTTCCCTAAGAGTAACGCAGTAATTCCGTTCTGGCTTGCTTAAAGTTTTGCTGAAATATCCGATGACTTTTTCCTGGCACTCTTGGATCTGCGAAAGCACCGCACCATTGCTTGCATCTTGCATCTGTATCTAAGATGAAGTTCCCATCTCGTAAAGGATGACTTATGATGGAGGCACTGGTCAATGCACTTTTCAAGGTCTCGAATGATCGCCAGGATTCCTCGTCCCATTGGTACCCCACTTTCCCTTCTGTGAGTCTAACGACGATAGTACGTGCATAAACCCAGGAAACTTCTTAGCTGGTGGATATCTTTAGGTATCAGCCATTCTTGGATGGCTTTGATTTTCTGTTTGTCCACAGCTACTCCATGTACGGAAACCACATGTCCAAGATATTGCACCTATTTTTGGAACAACTGACACTTCTTCGGGCTTAACGTTAGTCCGGAACTTAGAAGTCATTGGAATACCTTCTATAGGTTTTTTACGTGATCTTCAAACGAGTTTCCAGATACGATAATGCCGTCAAGATGCACCAGGCATATTGTTCATGAAAGCTCTTTTAACATTGTTTCCATTAATCTCTCAAACGTTGCTGGAGCATTACACAAACCAAACAGCGTCACCGCGAATTGGTAAAGTCCTGAGCCGATGGTAAAAGCAGTGTTTTCTCGGTCTTCTGGACAAGTTCCACCTGCTAATCACCGCTTTTCACGTCAAGGGTGGAAAACATCTTCGATCCAGCAAGCGTATCTAGGGTATCGTCTATTCTTGGGAGAGGATAGCTGTCTTTTTTTGTAGCGTGATTTAATTGCCGTTAGTCCACGCAAAATCGGGTCGAACCATCTTTCTTTTTAAGAAAGACAACTGGAGAAGTCCAAGGGCTATTGGATGGTTCAATAACACCTTCTTCCTCCATCTCGCGGACTATCCTGTCGGCTTGTTCTCTTTTAGCTAGGGGTAGTCTTCTCGCCGACTGTCGAATAGGTTGAGCGTCCCTGGTAATAATTTTATTCCCTACATCGAAGATATCAAGGTAGTTTCTAACGATGTCCCTCAATATAGTTTTCCTGGTGGTATTGACGTATGTTGCGTGCTTCTAACTACAGAGGAAACTGTTGAACAGTGCCCCAAAATTGTTCCATTCTTTAAAGTAACTGAGTACAAATTCAGGTTCATTACTCTTACATGCATAATCTCCTTGTTTTTTCCATGGCGATTACTCTGCCTACATTTTCATCATCAAACATTACTGTTCCAACTTCAGCTTTCCCTTTGTAGTTCATGGCATTCATTCCGATGATGAACTGGTCTTCGATGTCCGCCATTATTGCCCGATGTAGGAATATTGTATTTTCCAAGACCACTTCAACCTCTAGTTCACCATAGACCTTAGCTAATTCCCCGCCGCTGGCCGCAGTTGACATTTTGTTGGTTTTTTCATTGTTTGTTCTGCAATGATGTTCGGCATTACAACCGTTTTTGTCGCACCTGTATCCAGCAGCATTGCACACATTGCTTCATATTAATAAGGCCATATACGAAGACACTATTACCGTGGTTGCGTTGATAATTTGAGCTTGTTGGCTACAGGTCGACGTTAGTTTCCCTGACTAGTAAGTCGGACTTCGTATGTGTCCTACCTTATCATACTTTGGACATCTCCGTTGTCTCTTTACAGTATGGAGTTCCTCTACTATCTTCCTTACAGAGAGTTTGTCATTTCCGCCATTTTCTGGTTCTTTGTCAGTGAATAGGGCTCTTCCCTGACCTCTACAGGTATTTTTCGCTGCCTCGAATTCCAAAGCTCGAGCCAGTGCATCCACTAAAGTCTAACCAGACGGGCAATATCAGCTTCAAACTATTGCAGGGATTAATTTGATCTCTGCTGGCAATTTTTCAACTGAGAATGGTAGATGTGCTCCATATGTGTCCGGGTATATCTCAGTTCTAAATGTTTGACCATTTGTTCGTAGTATTCTTGCTCAGAGGCATTCAACCTTTGCAAAATATCTGTAGCGTCCCCTCTTAAGGCGAGGGCTAATGCTATTGCCTTCTCCTCTGCCGACCATCTATTTAACTTTGCTGCAGCCTCGAAGGTATCTGTTGGTGTGAGTTGCTTTCCTATATACTGTATGGCCAAGGGTTCCATCTTCCTTGCTATTTATGAGAACGTCAAGGAATGGCAGTTGATTGTTGGCTTCAACCTCCATGGTAAATTTTATGTTGTGATAGATGCCATTAAGGTGCTCTAAAAAAGTATTGAGGTGTTTCCTCCCATGAGGCCAAATCACAAATGTATCATCCACATATCGCAACCATAAACTGGGTTTAAGAGTTGTTGTTCTTAGTGCCAACTCCTCAAAGTTCTCCATAAAAAGGTTCGCTATAACTGGTGAGAGTGGCGATCCCATTGGAGCTCCTTCCACTTGTTTGCATCGTTGGTTCTCGTAAACAAAATAGGTGTTCATCAGACAGTGCCTTGTTAAATCTACAAGGTGTTGAGGTAGTTTGTATTTTTCTAATATGATATCCAAGGCTTCGTCGATAGGGATGTTGGTAAAAAGCGACACTACGTCAAAACTTACAAGAAGACACTCTGGTTGTAAGACCGTTTTCGATGAAATGTGTCGAATTTTTCACATATGAGTCTGCCCCCTCTGCAAGCGGTTGAAGTTGTTGGGCTAGGTATTTGGCTAGGTATTTGGCTAGGTGTTGTGTGGGGATCCAATTGAGCTTACTATTGGCCTCAAAGGTGCACCTTCTTTATGAGCATAATATGTGGCGTCGAAACAGCAGTTTCAAAATACGCTGCAAACACCGCTGAAAGTCGTGGAAATAAATTAGAGTGAGTTAGACTGTGTTTTTAAATAAATCCAAGAACTGAACTGAACCCGAGTGTGAAAATAAAAACATTACAGTGGTGACAGGTGTGCGGTATATTTGTGGAACTTTCGAAATGAAAAATAAATAAACGGACAATGTTTAAAACAAGGACTTGGACCAACTGAAAGTGACGGACTTAAAAAAGAACTTGAAGAAAGGGATTTAGAAAATAGTGGGAAGAAAAGTAAATTAATACAACGGCTTCGAGATGCCCGAATAAATGAAGGTAACGATCCCGATACTTATCTGTTTGAAGTCTCTGGCAATGGGGACATGAGTATGCTATTAAAAAAATGGAAGAAAGTTTAAAAGAAACATTACAAGACAAATTTCTAAAAAATTCTAAAACTCTAGAAGATAAATTGTTAGAAAATTCAAAGACTTTAGAGGATAAGCTACAAACAATACAAGATAATTCTAAAATAGAAGATAAGCTACAGAAATTGCATGAAAACTCGCAAACCCTAGAAGATAAATTAGTAGAAAAATTACAAGAAAATTCAAAAGCCCTAGAATACAAATTACTAGAAAATTCGAAGTCTTTGGAAAATAAACTACAAAAATTACAGGAAAATCCTTCGAAGAAAATTTGAAAAGCATGGTTCAGGAAAATTCAGAAATGCTGGAAGACAAAATAGTCGAGAATGAGGCTCGGATAGAGGAGCTAAAGCATATAATGGAGGGTGAGATCAGCAATATAAAAGAACAGGTAGTCACAATGCAAAGAGGAGAAACACAATCAAACACCGAAATCAGAAGCAGTACAGAGGTAGTGGATTCAAAAATTGGCCTCGAGGGGACAAGACAGAAAATGAAACCTCCCCAATTTGATGGAAAATCATAATGAACTAACTGTAGGCGCCAATTCGAGGCTGCAGCTAAGTTAAACGGATGGTCAGCAGAGGAAAAAGCAATAGCATTAACCCTTTCCCTAAGAGGGGATGCTACAGATATTTTGCAAACAATGAATACCTCGGAGCAAGAAGACTACGAACAACTGGTTAAACACTTAGAGCTGAGATATGGACAGACCCATTTGGACCACGTGTACCACTCCCATATAAAAAATCGTCATCAGAAATCTAATGAATCGCTACAAGAGTTTGAAGCCGATATTGCCCGTCTGGTTCGCCTTGCCTATCCAGCCACACCGGAAAATGTGATAGAAAGGTTATCAGTGCAAGCGTTTTTGGATGGACTTCGGGATAACGAAGCCAGGCAAGCATTGACGTTAGCTCGACCCACTCAATTAGTGGATACACTGGCTCGAGCTCTGGAATTCGAGGCTGCGAAAAATACCTGCAGAGGTCAAGCCAGAGTCCGAATCGTTGACGGAGAATCCGAAGATGGCGGAAACGATGAAGCCGCTGTTAGAAAGATAATAGAGAAAGTCCTTACCGAGAAAAGACAACTGAGATGTTGGAGGCGTGGTAAGGTAGGACACATAAGGAGTCGTTGCAAGGAGAGCAACGGAGGCCCGACTTCCTCTTCGGAAAACTAAAGAGGGTCGATGTGAAGGGGCCATCGTCGACCTGTAGCCAACAAGCCCCAACTATCTACGCATATCTCACTTCGCTACGCAACCAAGTTAACAGTGTCTTTGTAGATGGCTTTATCAATCAGAAGCAATGTGCAATTCTGCTGGATACAGGTGCGACAAAAACAGTTATTAGGCCCAACATCGTTTTAGAGACGATGATAAAACCAACAAAATGGCAACTGCGAACAGCGACAGGAGAAGCAGCGAGAGTCCATGGTGAAATAGAGGTTGAAATGACCTTGGGAAACACAACCTTCCTACATCGGGCATTAGTGGCAGACATCAAAGACGAAGTAATCATTGGAATGGATGTCATGAGCTCCAAGGAATTCCAGTTAAACTTCAAAGATGGAATTCTGCGAGTGAATGACGAAGAAGTGGTGCTTCATGGAAAAAATGACATAAAGCTTCGAACCATCTTAGCAGAGGATGTCAATGTTGCGGAAAGAGCTGAAATCAGTATAGATGCTTGCTTAGATGGGAAAGCTCAAGCTGGAACAGTAATGATGTTTGACCCCCAACTTAACGACGGAAATGTGGGCAGAGGAGTCGCACTGGGGAAGACTCTGTTTCGTGCCAGGGAGATTGTTCCAGTAAGAGTAATGAACCTGAATCATTATTCGGTTGTGCTAAAGAAAGGAACAACTTTGGGCCATTGTTCAACAGTTTCCTCTGTAGTGAGAAGCACACAGCATGCAGAAATACCACCAAGTATACTATCTGACGAACTGGAAAGACTCATCACCTATTCATCTAAGAATTTGAAACCAAACCAGAGAGCAAAATTGAGGGTCATCGTTAGAAACTACCAAGATATCTTTGATGTAGGTAATGGCAAAAAAAGAACGAACTGAGCTGGTGAAACATAAAATTAATACTGGGGACGCTCAACCTATTCGACAAACGGCGAGAAGACTACCCCTAGCTAAAAGAGAAGAAGCCGACAGGATAGTCCGCGAGATGGAGGAAGAAGGTGTTATTGAACCATCCAATAGCCCTTGGGCTTCTCCAGTTGGCTTGGTTAAAAAGACAGATGGTTCGACTCGATTTTGCGTGGACTATCGACAATTAAACCACGCTACAAAGAAAGACAGCTATCCCCTTCCAAGAATAGACGATACCCTAGATACGTTGTCTGGATCGAAGATGTTTTCCACCCTGGACTTGAAGAGCGGTTATTGGCAGGTGGAACTTGCTAAAGAAGACTGACAAAAGACTGCTTTTACCATCGGCTCAGAACTTTATCAATTCACGGTGATGCCGTTTGGACTGTGTAATGCTCCATCAACGTTTGAAAGATTGATGGAAACAGTTTTAAAAGGTCTTTCATGGAAAACGTGCCTGGTGTATCTTGACGACATTATCGTGGTTGGAAAATTTTTTGAAGACCACGTGAGGAACCTGGAGGAGGTATTTTGGCGACTTCGAAGTTCCGAACTAAAGTTAAGCCCGAAGAAGTGTCAGCTGTTCCAAGAAGAGGTGCAATATCTTGGACATGTGGTTTCCGCAGAGGGAGTAGCTGTTGATAAACAGAAAATCAAAGCTGTCCAGGAATGGCCGATACCTAAAGATATCCACCAGTTAAGAAGTTTCCTGGGGTTATGCACGTACTATCGTCGGTACGTAGCCGGATTTGCTAACATCGCCAAGCAACAACAAAGGGAAGGTGCAGTACCAATGGGACACGGAATGTCAGCGATCATTCGAGACATTGAAAAGAGCTTTGACAAGTGCTCCCATATTAGGTTATCCTTTGCCAGATGGAAACTTCGTATTGGATACCGACGCAAGCAATGTCGGAATTGGTGCTGTGCTTTCGCAGATCCAGGAGGGCCAGGAGAGAGTCATCGGATACTTCAGCAAGACCTTGAGCAAGGTTGAACGGAATTACTGTGTTACTGGCAAGGAACTCCTGGCTGTGGTAAAGGGGGTAGAACATTTCTACAAGTACCTCTATGGTAAAAGATTCCTCCTGAGGACTGATCATGCAGCACTGAAGTGGCTCCTGCAGTTTAAAAATCCTGAAGGACAGGTGGCAAGGTGGATAGAGCGGTTGTAAGAATTCGACTTCGAGACTGAACATCGAGCTGGAACAAGCCATAAGCATGCTGATGCTCTGTCGAGAAGACCATGCCCTGATGACTGCAAACATTACCAGCGAGCTGAAGAAAAAGGGACTGTTCTCTGTAGAGCTACCGTCATCAATGCTCATTGGCAATCTGCGGAGATCCAAAATGACCAGAAATTAGATCCGGATTTGAAAGAGGTTATCCGGTGGAAGGAAGAAGATCGCAAACCAACGTGGCAGGAGATTTCCCGATACTCACCAACCATAAAGTCGTACTGGGCTCAGTGGAACTCCCTCATCCTGGAAAATAGACTTCTCAAGCGCGTCCTGGAAACTCCAGAGGAAGGAAACGACAGAAAACAGATTGTAGTTCCCAGAAATAGGAGACCAGAGGTTTTACGAGAACTACATGATGGTACAACTGGACGACATCTGGGAGTAACGAAAACCCTGGGGAAGCTGAGAGAACGCTTCTATTGGGTAAACTGCCAAGTGGATGTCAAGGACTGGTGCCGCAAATGTAGTATTTTTGCAGCAAGTAATGGGCCTCAGAAGTGTCCAAAAGCTCCAATGAAGCAATATAACGTGGGCAGTACATTCGAAAGAATAGCCATTGATGTTGCCGGTCCATTTCCTGAATCCGACTCTGGAAACAAGTACATTGTGGTGGTGATGGACTATTTTAGTAAATGGGCCGAAGTGTATGCCTTGCCGAATCAAGAAGCCTTGACCGTTGCTGATGTCCTTGTCAAGGAATGGATCAGTCGTTTTGGTCTTCCCTTGGGGTTGCACTGTTGCACTCAGACCAAGGTAGGAACTTCGAGTCTACTCTTTTTCAAGACGTCTGCAGACTCTTGAAGATCAATAAAACACGGACGACAGCATTACACCCGCAATCCGACGGAATGGTTGAACGGATGAATAGAACCATTAACCGCCATTTGTCAAAGGTAGTCTCTGACCACCAAAGAAATTGGGACCAGTATCTGCACTTGTTTCTAATGGCATATCGTTCGTCTGTGCACGAGTCCACGGGTCAGACCCCGGCCAGTATTATCATGGGACGAGAATTTAGACTACCATGCGACTTAAAGTTTGGATGTCCCCCAGGAGAAGAGATCGCAGATGAAGACTTTGTCAGTCAGCTACGTCAAAAGATGAACGACATCCATGAACGAGTCCGGCTAAACATCGAGAATGCCAGTGCCCGAATGAAAGAAGCCTACGACATCAAAGCCGAGAGCGGAGAATTCCAAGTTGATGATCTTGTTTGGTTGTATAACCCGCAACGTCGTCGTGGATATTCGCCCAAGCTACAGAGAACTTGGGAGGGGCCGTACCAAATTGTGAAGAAAATCAACGATGTCGTCCACAGAATAAAGAAGCTACCTAGGGGAAAACCAAAGGTCGTACATTTCAACAGGTTAGCCCCTTATGCCGGAAGTCATGACGGCGAAGATGACCAAGCCCAAGTTCACAGCATCCAACCACCCGATGACGAAATGACCTTCAAACAGTTTATGGCACTGTACTCTAATGGGCAGAAAGTGCAGCACGGCGTGACTACAGAGGAACCCCGAGACCTGTTTGAGGTGCCCATAGAATATGCCCTGGCTCATTGTGTAGCTCGAGATCTCCGGATGTCCAGAGGAATAGCCAAGGTGTTTGCCAAAAAGTACGGCCAGTTCCAGAAGCTACGGGAGCAAGATCCAGCGGTAGGGATCGAAGATAAACAACCAGCGGTACCAGAGACATCTTTTATTTGGTAACGAAAACATTCTCGGAAGACAAGCCAATATATAGCGATCTTTGGAGGACTCTGTTAGAATTGAGGAATGTGATGATGGAGAAGAATCTGACGAAATTGGCGGTCACAAAGATAGCCTGCGCGTTGGATGGACTGAATTGGAGGGTGGTGAGAAGTATGGTGGAAACAATCTTTCGATTCAGTGGCATCAACATCCTGGTATGCTGTCTCAATATTCGCAGCCCAGGTTCGAAGACCGTTGACTGCTAGTTCCACCAAACTTCCCGTTGTCGAAATGGAGAGTTCTGCAAATATCGTCACACCAGGAAGGATTCTAGGACATTCCGGGAAGAAATGATGTTACGAGAATTCATCCGACAGCTGGTGCAATCGGCCATCAACCAGTTCATGGAAGGGACATTATTCCGATAAATTCTGGGAACCCGAAATGTTTGTCTCTTAACCGGCGGACCGCTGCCGTTACTGGGAATTCCCTTAAAGCTTTCAGAACATGATGGAATTTCCCGATGGTTCGTGGACGTACCAGACAATTCCAAGATAAATGTATAAATAAGAAACAGCTGGCGATAGGAGGCATTCAGTTTTCGTCGGTCGTTTGTACAGTTAAGATAAAATTTAATAGTAGTTTCTGTGAATATAAACTTGTGTTAAAGTCGTGGAAATAAATTAGAGTGAGTTAGACTGTGTTTTTAAATAAATCCAAGAACTGAACTGAACCCGAGTGTGAAAATAAAAACATTACATAATTGTCAAAAAAGATATATATAAATCTTCATAATGGGTTTCCCTATTTGTTTCGATTTCAATATCTTTATACACAAATTCTGATATTTTTGTTATCCTTCCGAGAATTAACATATATACCTACTGTTATAGACAAGACCCTCCGGTTTGTTTCAAAATGTTTTGTCGTCAATCATTAATTTGTTTCTGTTGGAAAATGAAATAGTGTTGTGGAAACTTGTCACGGTTTTTTATATTTATTTAATAAATAAATAAATTACTGATATAAAACAAAGTAATTCGTTTTTCTACAATCATATCCATATTTTTTTAAGACAGACAAGGTTTTTTATTTCCTAGTCTGAAATAAATCTAAGAATTAATGCTCGAATCTTAAAAAAGTTAACAACTTGCTCACCAAAAATATCCGGAGAATCAACAGGAGAACACATCTCAACTTCTAGTAATTATAGACCAAATCCTAGCAGCTTTAGGCATTTGTAATGGCATATAAATCACCTAGAGCGTAAATCGTATGGTAATGAACACTGTAACAATGGAAAACAGGATATGCAAATGACCTGTGGATACAAGAGGTGTACGTTCAAAACAGATTACATTTACAACAAAAACAAAGGAGCAATGTGACAAACTGTTTTCAGCAACATAAATGTGAAATCTAGTTTGTATGTGCAATTTGTTTGTAATTACTATTATACATGAACCGCTTTCGTAAATATCAAATGAGCTAGGTTTCGGGTGAGAAATCTGCCTACTCCCCAAGTGTCACTAGATAACTGGACTGAATACATAGAAGATAAAGCGAATCACACAATTCTATTACAATGCTCTAAATTAAACTTTTACACGAATGTAATTTTTTAAATGTTTACTTTAAACAATTAAAGGAGGCACCTTTGGCACCATCATTGTAATCTGGTTTCACAAATTCTTAAGTAATTCCTGTACCATTCGTGTCTTCTATATCAGTTCGCTTAATAAGTTCTGGTGATAAACTTTTTGGTATGTTTTTTCCGTTTTCTTTTATCTTTTTTTTAATGGCATATGTCATAAGCATAAAATTGTTCTTGAGTTTTAAATAAATTGAAAATATTTGGTGACATATTTTTTGTAGTGTAATACGTCATGTTATGAAATTTTTTATGGCATTCGTAACATATATTTGATAAATTCTTTTATAAAATATTTGTCAGAGATTTTTGAAAACGTAAAACCGGCCTAATATAAAGTTCATTTTCAAATTCCAATAAAAAAAAATTCACTACATAAATTCATCTTATAAATAGTATTAATAACTACCAACAAAATTTTTGTTTCAGAGAAATGATAAATAGAAGTAATTTAAATATAAATATTGAAATTCTAAAATAACAAAATACAACTTGCCAAATGTAAAATGGCACAGCAGAAATAAAAATAAGAAAGTAAAGTGGTTTTACTAATTACATTTACAATTAAAATTGTAACTTACCATAGAAAATATTTGAAAATTAAAACTTTTGTATCAAAAAAAATAATTATAAAAGTGATTTCAAACACCATGTGATAAATCAGAAGTGTTGGCATACCCAAATTTTGGTGGCAGCATTGAACGATTGATACTGAAAATAAAGACAAACAATAATAAACTGGCAAAATTAATTTCTTTTTGAAATATGAAACCTTTGTATTGTCATGACATTACCTCAAACACTACAACTAGCTACAAAAGATGCAACCAAGAAACTGATTTTGCCAATTAATTAAGAAGTTAATTAAAGAGAATAAAATTTTATTGTTTAAAAACAAAGAGCATAAACCCGGGGTATAGAAACAGACAAACAATAATCTATAGTTAACTCAAAATAAATATTAGAAAATCATTTTTGAGAAAGAATTTAATATCAAGTGATAATCAGCATAATGGTTATTTTCATATTAACATTATGCAAAAACTAGTCTGTTAAAAAGGTGCAAATCAATAAATGCTAAATTTGAAAAATTAATAATTATAATAGGTAACGGTCGGAATATTGGAAAATACGTTTAAAACATAACCTGAGAGTAAAATTTTTGTAAAATTAGGGGAAAAAAATTTACAGAGACTATTTACAGTGAAACAAAAATTTATTTGAACTCAGAGCAGAGTTACAAGCTTTTATTTACAGACAGTTGTTTTAATATGAAAAATCGTTTGTGTAATATAACGTGGTTTTTTAGACTACATTTATGGCTTATATGTTTTAAAAACTGACCTAACTTAATTTATTGTTGCAAGGGTAACTGATAACAACCAAAGTAATGTTGATAACCTTACTTTGCATATTTTCAATCCATAGTTAGAATAAGTTTTTTTTTGATAATTGCTATGTATTTATACATTGTGTGTCTTTTACTTTGAGGATGGGAGGAACTTAAACCCCGAAAGTAATCAGTTTGTCAACAACAAAAAATTCTTTGAGAACTGAATTATTTTTAAAAAAGGTTAGTTAGTTTTGGGAGCTATTACTTCCACACCAATTATATTTTTTCTCTTAATTTATTTAATTTATTCTATTTCTACAGAATACATTATTGTCTTAAGTACTATTCCGAAAATGTTTAATAGAGAATTGAATTTGAAAAATGATTATACTTTAGAAATCGAACATCAAAGTTCTAACGTTTAAAATTCAGTTTTAATGCAAAACTTTAAGACATAGAAGATCTAAAATAAATTATGTTGTGTGTATACGCAGTTACTTTAATTAAAATAAACTAAAATTTTGTATTTGAAGAAATATGATGTAAAATCTCAGTTTGAGTGGTGATGGTAAAATCCAACTGAAACCCAATGTAGTTCTAATTATATGGGATGTAACCAATCCACATTCCGAGGAATTTCACTGTATAAAGAAGGATAAACTGTTGAATGTCATCTCAAATATCTCAAATTAGCCGGTTCCCAAAACAATGCATACTTGTGCCCTATACATATATATATATGTTAAAGTCATTTACTTTTTTTTCAATATTTGCTTTCTGATTAACACATTTTCTACTGTTGTTTAATCCACTAAACTACAGCTAGAAAATCAGATGATGTGAGAAAAAATAGTAAATGCTTTGCAGGCTCACTGATGATTAAACAAAGCAGTTTAAGGGAGAACATGTGAAGGAGAAAGTACCAACAGCATAATAAAGATGCTTAAATTTCTATACGGATTTCTGTAATGCTGGACTTTAGATTTTTAATGCAGTTAATGGGCTGTTAAAATATTGAACTGACAGTATGAGTAATATCCGAATTGAAGTACTATGATAAATCATGGGCAAAATTATAGGAAATCTTACCTTAGGAAATGATACATCTGTTTTAGAGCAAACAATAATTCTAGAGCTTGTAATAGGAATAAAAATCCATGTAGGAAAGTTATGAGGTATTGTGTGACCAAGAACGAAGTCATTTCATGTTTGTTTGTATTGATAGATTAAACGATTTCTTGAGTTGCATATTTGTCGTTGGATATGGGCAATCGAAATACAAGTTTATGGAAGTTTCTTTTATTTTTAGTAATTCCTACAAATGTGTCAACTCATCCCAACATAACAGCAATACTATTTATGGTACTCTAGATGCTTAACATTTGTAGAATAATTTAAAGAGTCCAGTTCTCAGTCAAAAAATTATGTACCAGAAAATTATTTGCATTAGGAACATCTAGGCCGGTATAACGTAGTTAAGGGTGAATATATGAAACAATTGTGGGATTAAATATTTGCAAAAATGGAGAAGCGTTTGTTTCATACTTAAGATGGAACCCAAATACATTGTAAACATGAGAAAAGTGACCAATGGACCAACATGGCTAACAAAAATACACCTGTGTTTTTAGTTCTCTAGAAATATTAGCTTCTGATATGTTCTTTAATTAGGCTAAACGACTACACTAGTAGATATTCTAACGTGGTCCTGGGACACTTTTCATGTTTTAGTTGAAGATGGCATGAGGGGGTTACCATGAGATCACATAACTAGATGTGTCAAGTCTGCTGAAGAATCAGCAATAACCAGTAGGTGACAATTATATTTGTGACACTTTGATTTTTATTAGGTTGCAATATATGTGACACTTTTGATTTTTATTAGGTAGGTGACATTAATATGTATGACACTTTTTATTTTTCAAGTGACAGGCACTTTTGATTTTTATTAGGTGGGTGACATTAATATTTGTGACATTTTTTATTTTTCAAGTGACACTTTTAATTTTATTAGGTAACATTTGTAAAACTTTTGATTTGTCAAGACAAGTGTCACCAAAA
This sequence comes from Octodonta nipae, assembly GCA_034190945.1. Taxonomy (NCBI): domain Eukaryota; kingdom Metazoa; phylum Arthropoda; class Insecta; order Coleoptera; family Chrysomelidae; genus Octodonta; species Octodonta nipae. Next base: position 67,630,574 of record CM067217.1, on the reverse strand, counting down.
TTTGTTTTATTGAGACATGTACACGCAGATCACACGTGATGTACATGATATTTAAACACTCGGTTCACTCATGATGTGAACGATTTTGATTTTTGGTTATTAGGTTTTACACAAGGGAAAATAAAAATGTATGTATATTTAATTTAGGTTTTTATTATCTTATATTATATTATATTATATACATATTATATACATTCGTCTCTACCACTTTTGTCCCTCCTCCTCACCCCAATCATTCGCAGAGGGCATTGAGGGTAGGTAAATGTACTCCATTGGTGGTGGTGGTGGAGGAGGGATGTTGTATGTTGCTGTCGATGGTGGAGGAGGGGTGTTGTATGCTGCTACCGGTGGTTGAGGAGTGGTGTTGCATGTTGCTACCGCTGCTGCTGCCGTAGCATCCCCCCGTCTCTTTTTTCGCTCAGGCTCTTCTGTTGACGCCGTTACTACGATTTGGTTTTGTAAAACCTCCACCTTTCTTTTTCTAGGCTGAGGGTGGTTCGCTGGTAGTGGTGGGAGTGATATTTGCTCCTCCTCCTCTTCTTGGGAGAAATTTATCCCAAGTTTTTCCAGTCCACTACATAATAGTTTCAGCTCCTCTTCGCTATCAGCGAAGACCCTCATATAAGTGACGGGGAGTTGGCGCAGTTTTTTATCAATAGTCTCCTTCTTGGGGCAGTAGGATAGTGATAAATAAATTTTGTCACCACTAACATTGATGCTAGTTCGCCCAAATCTAAAAGTATAACAATTTAAATTTAAAAATTATTATAACTTAATATTCATAAAAATTAAAATATAGTAATATGAATACTTACATGAATAAATTTTTTAAAAATACAACCAGTAAATTGGTTGATAACATCTCCTTGTTGGTGGACTCAATTATGAAAGTTGTAGGCACGTTCATTGTTCTTGATTTTCAAAAACGAATGAGTAAATATTAAGTAAATATTGCTTTTATAGCTATATTGAAATTTAAGAAATTTAAATAATAATGACGCAAATCACATAATTTCAAACCAAAGTTCAATAAAAATTTACACAAGTAATATTTATCTAATGAGATTAATTGAGTTGTTTACTTAAACTATTTTAATATGAATAATAAGCTTAGACTAATTAAAGTAATGGGAATATTACATTACATTGATAAATGGTAAGTGACGCAAGTTTATAATAAAAATGCGTACATACAATCTAACATGAATAACAAGGATGTTTTAATGAGTTATCAGCTTGAGATAATTAAAGTAACGGAAATATTACATTGATAAATAACATGTTTGTAAGTTTATAATAAAAATGCACACATGTAATCTAACATGAATAACAAGGATGTTTTCAATTAGTTAATTAGACTATTGGAAATTTATGGTTTGCGTCATATGATAAAAGAATGTATACATGTAATTTGGCATGAATAACAAGAATGTTTTTAATTGAAGATTGGAAATTTATGATTTGCGTTAATGATACAAAACGATAAATGTTTTAATCAATTTAACGTTTATACTTCATAGTAGTCAGTTGCATTCCGCTATTAAAATATGAGTACCTCTAGTGAAATAAATACATTAGTTGAAGGTGTTGTGTCTAAAATTCAGCAAGTGGGTAAGTTAATTAAAACCAAAGATGATTATTATAAATGGGTGAAATATTTAAATTCCACTATTTTGATTTTAAAAAAATATTTTAAACGTAATATATCTGTATTAGATAGAAAACACTTTTTAAAATTAGAATCAAACTTGTCACTATTAAAATATTTCAAACAAAAATTTTCATATCAAAAAAGAAAGAATTTTAAAAACAGTAAGAAACAAAATTTAATTTGGCAAGATTTAGAATCATGTTTTAATAATCGTGTGAGAACTGGGGCAATCATTAATTTGGGTATAAGAGATCCCTTAGAATTTTTCAATAAAGCTCGTAGATCTTTTATAGGTAAAGTAAAAACTGAACTTCAAAATTCACTGTTAAAAGTAAATGTTACACTATTAGCTAATTTTGTTAAACCTCAATCTGGTGAAACAGATATTAAGCATTTTCAAACAAAAAATAGGGTAATTGATTTTAATACCAATTTGAATTTATTTTATGATGATCACATTAAAAGTTCAATTTTAACAAAATTAGAGGAATTTCAAGAAAGAGACTCAGGATGGAGTCTTTATGAAATTCTCCACTTAAAAGTAAATTTAAATAATTATACTCCAATAAATGTGGGTGTTTCAACTTATATTGATATACCTAAATTTTTACAAAATACTAAGGCAATTCTTAATATTCAAAATAATGATGAATACTGTTTTCTATGGTCTATTACAGCAGCTCTTCATCCTCATCTAAATTCAAAACATCCCTGTAGAACATCATCCTACCCCCATTTTAGTAGCATTCTTAAATATGATGATATTAAGTTTCCAATTTCACTAAAAGACATTTCCAAATTTGAGAAAATGAATAATTTATCTATAAATGTATTTACTCTAGAAAAAAAAGATGTTCTCCCTGTTTGTTTAAGTAAAATTGAATCTTTGAGAACCATAAATTTATTAATGCTTCCATTAAATTATAATGATGGGGGTGACGATGATGATGATATAGAAATGAATTTGAGTGAAAGGATAAATTCTCATCAAAATTATTATCATTTTGCATTAATAAAAGATTTATCTAAATTGCTTAATAGACAAAGCGGTGATTTAAACCATAAAAAATATTATTGCCATAGATGTTTGAATCATTTTTATTCTCAGGAAAGCTTATATAAACATATGATAACTTGTAGACATATGAATAAGAATAAAATTATAACTCCGACTGAACAAGAAAAATTTGTTTCATTTTCCGATTTTAAAAATAAAGAGAAAGTTCCCTTTGTAATATATGCAGATTTAGAATGTATACTAGAGAAGGTTAATGAGTCCAATTGTAGTAGTAGTACTATTAAATATCAAAAACATGTTCCATGTAGTATTGCCTATTACTTAGTTTGTAGTTTTGATAATTCTCTCTCCAAATTTGAATTATATACAGGAAAAGACTGTATTAATTGGTTTGTTAAACGTCTACAACAAATTGCAATGAATTTAAATCCAATATTCCAAAATATAGTTCCAATGATTCCATTAACGAGTTCACAATTAAATGATTTCTCATTAGCTCAAATTTGCCATATTTGTGGAAAAAATTTTACTGAAACTGATATAAAGGTTAAAGATCACTGTCATTTTTCAGGAAACTATAAAGGGGCTGCTCATTCTTCCTGTAATTTAAATTATAAAGATGATTTTATGATACCTGTAGTTTTTCATAATTTATCCGGTTATGATAGTCATTTTATTATTAGAGCATTAGCAAAAGATATACCTGGTGCCATAGATTTACTACCAGTTAATAAGGAGAAATACATATCATTTACTAAATATATTTCCAACACAAATTTAAAGTTTAGATTTTTAGATTCCTTCCGTTTTATGGCTAGTAGTTTAGATAAATTAGGATCCTATTTAGAAGATTCTGAAAAAGTAATTATTAGAAGTTTTTGTAAAACTGATGAGGAATTTAAATTTTTATCTAAGAAAGGTATCTTTCCTTATGATTATTTAGACAACTGGGATAAATTAACAGATTCTAAATTACCATCAATTAAAGATTTTTTTAGTTCTCTTAAAAATTGTAATGTTGGAAAAAGTGATTATGAGCATGCACGTAAAGTTTGGAGTACTTTTAAAATACAAAATTTACGTGAATACATGGAGTTATATTTGAAAACTGATGTTTTATTGCTTGCCGATGTTTTTGAAAATTTTAGAAAAGTTTGTTTAAAAACTTATAATTTAGAATGTTTGAAATATTATACAGCTCCAGGTTTAGCTTATGCTAGTTGTTTAAAGATTTCCAATGTTACATTAGAATTACTTACAGATATCGATAAAATTATGTTTATAGAGAGGGGAATTAGAGGTGGCGTTTCGCAATGTAGTAATAGGTATGGAAGAGCAAATAATAAATATATGGGGAATGAATATGATTCAAATCAACCTACCTCATTTTTAATGTATTTTGATGTTAATAATTTATATGGGACTGCAATGTGTGAATGTCTACCTGTTGGAGATTTTAAATGGATCGAAAATGTCGACTTTTATAAGGAAGATATACTTAATAACCCAGATAATTCTGATATAGGATATATTCTTGAGGTTGATTTAGAATACCCTTCAGAGCTACACCATCTTCATAAAGATTTTCCTCTATGCCCTGAAAGTATGAAACCACCAATGTCATCATCAAAACACCCCAAATTATTAACGACACTTTTTGATAAAAAAAATTACGTTATTCATTATAGAAATTTAAAACAAGCGTTAAGTTTAGGTTTAAAACTTACAAAGGTTCATAAAATTTTAAAATTTAAGCAATCTGCTTGGTTGAAATCATATATTGAGTTAAATACAAATTTAAGGAAACAAAGTAAAAATGATTTTGAAAAAAATTTTTATAAACTAATGAATAACGCAGTTTTTGGTAAGACTATGGAAAACGTCCGGAAATACAAGGATGTTAAATTAGTTACAAAATGGGATGGTAGATATGGTGTAAAAAATTATATATCAAAACCAAATTTTCATAGTTTAACCATTTTTGATGATGATATGGTAATAATTGAGATGAAAAGAATGAATGTTAAGTTTAATAAACCCATTTATGTTGGATTCAGTATTTTAGAAATTTCAAAAACAATTTTATATGATTTTCATTATAATTATATAAAAGTTAAATTTGGAGATAGAGCAAAATTATTATATACAGATACAGATTCATTAATTTATCACATTTTTGTAGATGATATTTATGAGCATATTAAGGAAGATAACCATAAATTTGATACTTCAGATTATTCTATAAATAATGAATATAACATACCTCAATTAAATAAAAAAGTTTTAGGGCTTATGAAAGATGAAAATAATGGTAGAATTATGATTGAATTTATTGGGTTAAAATCAAAAATGTATACCATAAAACTTTTTTATACAAGGGAAGAAAGGGAAGCTGAAAAAATGAAATTGAAAAATCTTTATGAGGGTGATGTAGAGGCTAACTTAAATAATTTAGGTATTATTAAAAAAGATAAAGGAATAACAGAGACATCTTTGAAAAGAATAACATTTGAAGATTACTTTCAATGCTTGTTTAATAAAACTAATTTCAATGTAAATGAGAAACTTATTAGAAGTAAAAAACATGAGGTGTATTCTATTAATCAAAGAAAAGTTGCTTTAACCCCCTTCGATGATAAAAGAATTGTAAATTATATCTCTACAGATACATTACCTTGGGGTTTTAAAAATGTTTAAATAAGGGGGTTTTAAAATAATAATCATCTCAAGTTTTTCTTAATATTCACTATAATGAAGGGCATAACACCAAAACGTTGAAATACGTTAAACTGGACCCAAAAGCTTTCACCCCAACAAGAGCGTCCAATAAATCGGCTGGCTTCGATTTAAAAAGCTTGGAAGAATGCAATATACCACCCCAAAGTAGAGCCCTTATCAAAACTGGTATAAAAATAGAGCTACCTGAGGGGTGCTATGGAAGAATAGCCCCAAGATCGGGATTAGCCCTCCATAATTTTATTGATGTCGGGGGTAAGTTTTACTAAAATAAATTAATTAAACAATATTGATTCGCTTTTTCAACAGCTGGGGTTGTGGATGAAGATTATCGAGGGGAGGTGAAAGTCCTTTTGTTCAATCATGGGTGCCAGAACTTCATAGTAAAACCAGGCGATCGGATAGCACAGCTAATTTGTGAGAAAATTTACTATCCTGAGTTGGAGGAAGTTGAGGTATGTATACACAGATATGTATATACATTTTTATTTCAATATACATTTTTATTTCAGCATTTATCATCTAATACTCAACGGGGGGAAGGAGGTTTCGGATCGTCTGGAAGGTGAAGTTTAAAACATTTTTAAATAAAATATTCATATATTAATATATACATTAAAATTATCCATATGTTTTATTTCTATTACAATAGACACACCAATAAGCTAAATAATGTGCATTTTCTAATGCACAACTAAGTTCATTATTAAATAAATGTTTCTTACAATGATTAGATTTCATGAAAAATTTTAAGCTCTCAATTGTTGGGCAGTCTTCCTCAGATAAATCTACAATTTTGTTTGAAATTAATTTCTGCAGCCACAGTTTTTTTAGAAATCCTTTCACAATCACCACCACATCTAATGGTATAGAATTCTTCAAAAATTCAGATATCTGCTCATACTCCAAATCATCATAATTCTTCCATTCCAATCCATGTAAATTTCTTGTTAGCCACTTAAAATGCTGCTGTACTGTTTCACTGAAATGTTTCTGTGGATTCGATATTTTTATGAAACGTTGAGTGTGCCATAAATTATCTGTATTAACAATCGCCATTTCTTTACAGATGAAATTATTTTCACCATACTGAAAACCTTGCACATCAACTATAAACATTTTGTAGTATGTCTTTTCACTTTAACGTGTGTTTAATAACTGACACTATTAAAGGATATCAGTTTTATTTATCCAACTGTTATGTTTGTTTTCAAAACCTAACCATTTGACAAACACTTTATCCCCCCTTCTTTTTAATATTTTTTCCACCAAAAATGTATTTGGATATTTAACCTTCTGTAGTTGTTGTTCATAAAAACCACCAAGAATGTTATGATTATTTTCATCTTGTAATAAATAGGTTGTAGGGTTCGTAAGCTGAACTTTTTTATTGAAAATATTTCTGTTGAATAGTTAGGAAGATATTTTTTATCAAAAACTCCTCTCTTTTTCGATATACGTACGTAATCACCTACTTTAAATTTTCTCTTTAGATGGGAAATTTTTATGTTATTATATACAGTGTTTAATAGATCTTTTTCAACTTTCTTTGTAACCTGTATTGGAGCCATTGCAATATTTCGGTGTTTTTTGTTATTATACTTGGTAACAATTTTTGGTAAAACATGTAACCACTTATAATGTCCTTGGAAACTAAATTCTTTCCACATCATATTTTTTAGAGTTCTGTTTACTCTTTCAACTATTGCAGCTTTCTTTTCACTATATACATTGTAATGATTTATTTTATATTTCAACATGAGCTTCTTGAAATAATTATTAAAAAATTCGGCACCAGCATCAGTTTGTACATTTTTAGGTATTTGTTGTTTGAAGACTTGTTCCATGACTTTGCTAACTTCTAAACCTGTCTTAGATTTTAGTGGAAAAGCCCAAACAAATTTTGAGAAACAATTTATTACTACTAGGATATATTTATAACCTTTGTTTTCTTTTGCATATGGAATCATTTCTACTAAATCAGCTTGAAAGAGATCATTTAGAGATTTAATGATCACCCTACGTCTTTTAAAATTAATTCTTGCTGGTTTATGTATTTCTTCTACAATTTGCCGTTTAACATCACTCATTTTTTCTTAAACAATAATTTGAGCTTCTCTCAGTTCCTCTATTATTGATGTTATTTCGTTTGTATGACCTGTATGCCCCGCAGTTTGAGAAGCGAGAAGTAATCGCAATCTATCAACGAGTTCGTTTGGATCATCCCAGTGAATGTAATCGATTTTATTATTATTCACCAACATAGAAATTCCTTTCCCTGCCACCATAGGAGCAATAATTTTTTTATATTTTTTCATTTTACTACCATCTATTTGCTTATTTGGTTTATAGTAACGTCTATGAGCATTAGTTTTTGCAACAATTTGTTTATAATTATCTTCATCTTCTTTAGAGTAGTGTTTCGGTTGTTTTTTAAACAATAGTTCATATAACCCTATACTACCTCGATATCGTTTCTTCTTAACAATAATATCAGATCCATCAATATCTAATCTTGAGTCACCAATCATTAGTTTCTCAGTATTAGTATCTAATCTGACACCATACTTATGATCAAATTCCTTATTGTCATCATCATAATACATATCATTTATATATTTTCTTGGTAGAGGATCATACTGGTCTAAATAGTCAACATAGGATTTTTCAGCAATATCAGTGAACCGTCCAGGTGTTGCAGGAGAATGTAATGATCCTATCTCATCATCAGATGTGATTTCTTGAAGAATTGTCATTTTATTTTCACTCGGATCTTCATTTTCATCTTGCAATAATCGTAACTGACCTGTAGGTGTGGATAAACTCGTTGACAGTTTGCGAGGAATCTTTGGTGTTTCCTGATATAATGATTCAGCTTGATGTGAAAATGTTGATGGATACAGATCATCGTTAAAGATATAATCTTTTTCCTCATCAATATGACTAGGATCCTCAGTTTTAAAAAAAGTTTTCTCTTCTTCCATCTTACTAGCTCCATCCATTTTATGTTCCTTGTGACTTAGTTTACTTTCAATGTCCTTTAGATGTTTTGTTATGGGGGAAAATAACTTTTCCTTAACAATTTCTCCATGTTTGAGAAGCTGTAATTTTTCTTTTACAATTCTACGTTTCTGTACAAGACGTTTTTTTAACTCCTTCTCTGATAGATTCATTTGATCCGCTTTCTATCTGTTTTCAATCCGCTTTCTATCTGTTTTCAATCCGCTTTTGATCCGCTTTTATCTGCTATTATCCACTATTGATTTAATTCTATCAGTTTCTGATATCTCTTACACTTATGATGTTAATTATTATACTGAAATTCATTGTCTTATTCAAAACATATATAGTGATCAAAACCTCTTCTGTAACGTCCCTCATTGATGTTGCTGTCTTTAGAGATACATAAAAATCCATATGGTCTATACCAACACATGGCACATAAGCTTTTCAACTGTTCAAACGACATGTCACTACCAATATGATCATTATAAACATGTTTCAAATTTAAATCATCTTGTTTGAAAAGAACTAAAAAATTTGCATTATCTCGAATGAGATGTTTTGGAACCTTCGCATACGTCTGAGACAGATAAAACGAGTCCACTAGACTGTGTCTTCCCATAGAGAAATATTGACGTATAACATCTTGATTGTTACAAGCCACATCATCAAATATAAAGATTGAATTTTTTTTGCTTCTGAGGGATGTAGAATATTTTCGCTAGCATTGAATGGGTAATAACCGATACCTTGTATTGGTTTTAGTAACTTCTCCAAATAAATATATTTAGGTTGATATAAGGACTTTGAATAAACATAAACATTCTCAAATCTCAGTCCATTCAAGTGTTCAATTAGATTAACCATAACATTGGTTTTACCGCAATTGCTTGGTCCCACCAGAATACACCTCACAGTTGACGGAAACAATGGACCATGCTTTTTATTATTATCAGAAATACTATTAAAATTATCATTTTCAATAGCTAAAGAAGTTTTTTGTTTTATCACCCTCATTCTTTGAGACATTACTATAAAATGAGATAAATATTCATAAATAAATAATATATGTTAGTTTTAAGTTGATAGTTAATGAAATAACATCATGAAGTTATATTCAGGTCAAGGTTTATTAAATTCAGCTATAAATAATTTACCATTTGAACTGCATATACCAGGTTATAATTATTGTGGACCTGGAACAAAACTTAAACAACGTCTGTTGCAAGGAAGTCTACCAACAAATCTGCTAGATGCTAGCTGTTTAAAACATGATAAATTCTATGAAAAAGAAAGTGATACAAAATTACGTCATAAGGCAGATAAAATATTAGCCGAAGAAGCTCTTCAGAGATTTCATTCAAAAGACTCATCTATAGGTGAACGTATAGCAGCACTTGGAGTTGCAGGAGCAATGAAAGCAAAAGTAAAATTAGGTATGGGTTTGAAAAGACCTAATAACAAACAAACAATTCGAAAATGTCTTAAGCTTATGGGGAAAACTAAAACTATGAGTGAAGGTATACTCAAGAATATACAGGATAGCATAAACTTAATGAATGGTAGTAATATGGAAGTTACCAAACCTAAACCTTCATCTGGAATAAAAAATGATAAGACTAGAAAGCCCTCACGACTACCACGATCTCAAAAGATGAGAAATAAACAGAATGAACTATTGAAACCACCACTAAATGGTAATGACGACATTGATATGGAAGTTGAATATAATATGAATCGTAAAAGAGAAATAAATGATGATGATCTTTATGAAAAACACATAGCACCTCCGAGGAAAAGGGGTAAATTTCGAGTAGCTAAACGAAAACTAAAACCACAACAAAAAGATGAAGATGAAGGAAGTGGAAGTGCTTCTAAAAAATTAAAACTTAATTTAGATGAACCTCTTGAGTTTATTGAACATGATCGAGGTAGTAATATGGAAGTTATCAAACCTAAACCTACATCTAGAATAAAAAAGGATAAGACTAAAAAGTCCTCACCACGACTACCACGATCTCAAATGATGAGAAATAAACTGAATGAACTATTGAAACCACCACTAAATGGTAATGATGACATTGATATGGAAGTTGAATATAATATGAAACGTAAAAGAGAAATAAATGAACATTTAACACCTCCGAGGAAAAGGGGCAAATTTCAAGCAGCTAAACGAAAACTAAAACCACAACAAATAGATGAAGTTGAAGAAAGTGCTTCTAAAAAATTAAAACTTAATTTAGATGAACCTCTTGATTTTGTTGAACATGATCGAAAACGTAAACTTGATAAAAACAGTGATTCAGACAATGATAATTCACCAAATCAAAAAGCAGCAAGATTTCATTGATATAAAAATTGTTAATCTTAAAATTGTATTAGTATTTGCAAAACACTCAGATAGACACATACTGTCAGCACTAGAGGAGAAGTATGGTTAAAACAAAATCAAAGTGTAAAACAAAATCAAAGTGTAAAATAAGAAGGCTAAGAAAAAAAAGAGTTACAAAGTCAAAGTCATCGAGAAAAATTTTGGGTTTATAAAATCTGTAGGACATATAAAAAAACAGGTGTTGAAACAGAAACCCACCACCTTAGGTAATGCTATAAAAATTGCCTTGAATTCTGCTAAGTCAATTAAAAAGCATATGAAGTCAACCACTCCTCGTATCATACCTATACCAAAGACAGGAGGTTTGCTACCTCTTATTCCTATTTTCGCTGGACTCTCAGCCTTGGGAAGTATCGCTGGGGGATCGGCGGCCATAGCCAAGACGATAACAGACGCTAGAAATGCAAAACAAAAATTAGAGGAGGCGAAACGTCATAATAGAAAAATGGAGTCTATTGCAATAGGTGGAAAGGGGCTTTATTTGCAACCTTATAAAAAAGGTTATGGTCTTTTTTTACACCCTCCAGGAAGCTACCACAACGTCCGCTAACAAATATTGATATAGATAAATATGCAAAAATTTGGCAAATTCCAAATTTTCGAGGTGTATTCATGAGAGATAAATTACCCAAGAAAATTTATAAAACTGAAAGAGGTATTATCAATTTAGATTCTAATACAGGTCCAGGAACTCATTGGACAGCTTACAAGAAAAATGATAGACAAATATCCTATTTTGATAGTTTTGGTAATCTTAAACCTCCATTAGAAGTTTTAAAATATTTTAATTCAACTGGACAGTGTAAAATAGTATATAATTATAATACATTTCAAAACTATAACAGTTTTAATTGTGGACACTTATGTTTATATTTTTTATCTCAATAAAAGGAACTTAGTTATTCTACTCTTAGTCATATTAATTCAATTATAAATAGTAAAAAATATTTAAGTGAATATATTTAATAAAACCATATCAATAGTTTTAGTTATTTAATAACCATTGACAGATTAAGATGTCTTCATATACATTTACATTCTCTGAACGTGCTTCTATACTCAGTAGCAAGATTTACCCACCAATTATTCTAGAAGATGATGCTACTTATGTGATGGGGCTAATTGATTTTATGACCTTTAATACCATCTCAAATATTGATGAAACCAACAACAAGTTTTATATTAACGATATGAAATTAGAATTACCGGTGGGCACCTATGAAATACAAGATATCGAAAAAACGCTTCACACTTTGCTAGCTGATCGTGAAGAACAACAAAAGGAGACAGCTGTACCACCTACATTACCATCATAAGCTATACAGAAAAATGTGAAACCTGTGGAAAAAGATGACAATAAGAAAAATAAAAAAATAGAAAAACCTGTTTTAATATTGAGAGCTAATCATAACACATTTAAATGTGAAATAAAATGTAACAAAGAAATAGATTTTGAGAAATCTAACACCATTGGTCCTTTATTAGGATTTAAAAATAGAAAATTAAAACCTAAAAAATGGCACTATTCAGATTATCCAATCAGTATTTCAAAAGTAAATGCTATTTGCATTGAATGCAATTTAATTCAGAATTCTTTCAACAATGATATACCCGTCCATATTATCCATATGTTTTACCCCGATGTTCCACCTGGTTACAAAATTGTTGAAAACCCCACCAACGTTATTTATCTACCAATCAATACAAGATATATAAATGAGATTATTATTAAAATAACAGATCAAAATGGAAATTTAATTAATTTTAAAAGTGAAGTTGTTACGATAAGATTACATTTAAAACGACTTAATTAATATGGTTTTCATATATGATAATCCATCTAATTATTTAACACAACAGGAGGAACAACCTATAAAATATTCACACTCAAACTATAAAAACGTTAGTATCAAGAAACAAGTGAAACAGTTAACACCTATCAATAAACAGTTTTTAATATCATTAGGTTTTAAGGTACACACTTAACAACGGCTAAACATAAAGTAGAAAAAATAAGAAGAAAAAGAAGAAAACTATAGAGAGAGGACAATTCAAAGCATTCATTTGCAGAATAAAATTAAGTATAAGTGTAAGACTCAAAAAACTTTTCTGTTTGTTTCGGTGTGTGTTTAAACAAAAAAATGACGCTTAACATACTACGAGTGGCTGATAATGTGCTTGTGGATAATGCTATAACCAATTTTGAATATCATTCCTACACACCTTATGCAAATACTACATTTTTCAATAATGATGAGATAAGAATCCCTATACAAACTCAAGACGTGTACACTCTACCTTCTCAAAGTTTTCTGTACCTGGAAGGAAAACTTTTAAACTCAGACAATAAGTATAGTCCAACATTACGATTCATTAATAATGGTTTTGCATTCCTCTTTGAAGAAATTCGTTATGAACTTGGTGGAACAGTAGTCGATCGAACAAGAAATCCCGGAATCACATCAACGATTAAAACCTATCTATCATATTCAAAAAATGAAATAATTCGATGGTATAATGCAGGATGGAATCTTGAAGGCACTCCAAATATGTGTGATGCTAATGGAAATTTTGCAGTATGCATTCCTCTAAAATTACTACTTGGCTTTTGTGAGGATTTTCGCCGTCTAGTGATTTCAGCAAGTCAAAATTTAATTTTGGTACGTGCCAATACAGACACCAACGCTGCAGTTAGTTCTGTAGCTACAGAAAAACCAAAAGTTCACCTAAATAAAGTTGTTTGGAAAGTACCTCATGTGTCATTATCTGATGCACACAAAATTCAATTTTTACAATATATAGAACGTGGAAAAGACTTGCCTATCGGCTTTCGTTCCTGGGAGTTATTAGAGTATCCACTTTTACAGCAAAGTCAAAAACATACATGGGCAGTGAAAACGACAAGCCAACTGGAAAAACCTCGTTTTGTTATTGTAGCATTCCATACTGATCGAAAAAATAATATTCACAAGACTATGTCAGAATTTGATCACTGTAACATCACAAATATAAAATTGTATTTAAATTCTGAAGTTTACCCATATGATAATTTAAATCTCAATTTTGATCAAAAGAATTTTGCAACACTTTATGAAATGTTTGCCAACTTCCAAGCGGTTTATTATAACAGAGAATTCATACAAGTTTCTATAACACCAGAAGACTTTTCCAAACAAATCACATTATTTGTAATTGACTGTAGCCGACAAATAGATACCATTAAAGGTGGAGCTGTTGATGTCAGATTAGAATTTGAAACAAGCAAGAATATACCGGAAAAAACTACTGCATATTGTCTCATTCTTCATGATCGTCTTGTAAAATATAATCCTTTGACTAATGTTGTAAGAACAATGTAAAATATGTAATAATAAAATAAAAATATTTAGAACAATAACAATAACTGTTTGTTTTAACCCATTACAATTTTTGCAACAGCGCAACTCTATTTCTAAGAGTAAAAGAGGGGAGGGGAATCTTAAATAAATATCAAATACAGTCTATTAAATTAACAGTATGAACGTATCCATTTCTTATACTTGTACAAATTGTTTTAGAAACACTGAAAGTGTGCTCTTTACTATTGTAACTTTACAGTGTGCAAGAAATACGAGAGGAAGCTTCACCCAAAATAAACCAAGAAGATCAAAATATAAATATTGTAGTACTTGTCAACAGTGCACGTTGTGGTTATTAAACGAAGAATAAATAATAATAAAAATGTTTATAAACATTATTCTTAATTTATGTTTATGTTCACTGGGTATTGTTATTGGAAATGAAGTGTTTTTCTCTGAATACTCACCACATAATGGAAGCTTATATATAACACATGAGTTGGCAAACCAAACTTCTTTACAAATCAGTTTCAGTAAACTGTTATCAAAGTATCCTGAATTTAAGCTATATTCTACAAGACAAGGAAACATAACAGAATTAAGAAATAAGACTGATAATTTTGTAACTGCAGTATCTAAATCATTAATTGAAAACGAGAACATGACCCTTAGTATGATGAAAACTGAAACACAGTATCAAGCAACCATAAAACAGTTGGAGGAAACACATATGGCTACTTTAAATGAATTAATTGCTCTAAAAAATTCTCTAAATGAATCTAAAACAAATCTACTTGAAGTTCGATCAGATTTAGCCGCATGTCTTTCACTCAGTGCAGGATTTAAGGCAGACAGTGATATATGGGCTTCCAAGTATGCAGAACTAAGATTTCGAGTTCCACCCTGTACAACAACCTCATCTAATGATTTTAGTAAAAATATATCGCATCATTATGTTGCTTTATTACAGTGGAACTATACAAGTTGTATACAAGAATTAAATAGATGTAATAAAAAAATCTTATTGAATTAGAAATATTTTAATAATAAATAGTATTTACTTACATGTTGTTTTGCTATTTTTGCACCTTTTTACACTGAAACTCACTTGTTTTTCACTGCAAGTTCTGTACCTTTTATAGGCAGTAAATTATTATTTCCTAGAGATTTTTTCAATTGTATCAACATCTTAGGTTTGCAAAATTTTATCTAAGCACTAATTATAAATGAAAAAATCACATAATTTCAAAATGGAATTTCACATTGCAACATTTTATTAATGCAGCGACATATATATATAAACTAAAAAATCAGATGTTTGTAAATAAAATTTGGTCTTGTTTCACGATAATGAATTAATGATTAAAATTTCCAAAATGTTATGAATGCAGCGATGCACGTCACACTTGTAAACAAAAATAATTAGATGTTTGTAAATTAAATTTCATATGTTTAGTCTTCTTTCACGATAATGAATTAATGACGCAAATTATCAAGCATTCTCAACCTTGTTATTGGAAATAATAAAGCAGCTGTTTTTAATTGTTATATTATTTTTCAAATAAGGTATTTTTTAGTAAAATTTGTCAATATAAAAAGTTAGATGTAATAAAAGAAATGAATTAATTTAGAGACTTTCAGTTGCAGTTCAATCGTTACAATGTACACACTCAAAGTAAATTGTCAAACGTGTAAAGAAGAATTCAAATTTATTTGGTGTTTTAATAATGATGTCAATTTAGAATCTACACAATGTAAAAAATGTTCAAACATTTTTAAACTATTTACACCTACAATGAAGACTGAAAATATTATTACACATAAGGATTTTTTACCAATTCATATTCATCATCGCCATTACTATGATGGTTTCTATTATTATGAACCTGATAATCAATTTAAATTCTATCAGATATATGATGAGGACAAACTCGTATTACCTATATTACATATGGAAAAGGTAGTTGACTATCACCTTAGGGATGGAAGACGATTCGATAAAATTGAAGAGGGTCTTGTAAAGTTGACAGAAATTGAAAATTTTATTAACATATGTGAACAACAATTATAATTAATTCTTAACAATAAAAATAAGTTAAATGATAAAGATAAAAACATTTTTATTTTCTTACTAATAAGTAAAAAACTTAAAACTCTACTCCAGAATCATCAACATTCATATCCTGAAATTCCCAATCAGATCCAATCTCTGTTGCGTCACTATCTGTAACATACCCACTATCACTATCTTCCATCATACCATTGTTCATTAAATCATTCTCCATTATATCATTGTCATTGTCACTATCATTATCAATCATTTCATTATCGCTATCATCACTATCACTCAACATATTCACTTGCTGCTCTCTTTCCCCATTCAACCACGGTAATTCTTCTTCATCTTCTTCCTCATCTTCTTCAGGCTCACTAGATGTATACCCATTTTCAATTTCCACATTATTCGCTCTAGCACGTTCTAATAATTCCCATCTAACATACATATATTTTGGAGGCATTTTATAATATTTATTGCAGTTCTGTCAACTATTTGCTTCGCTTTCATACTAAATGTATTAGCAAAATTAATTTACATTATCCCCAGTCTACACATAAGATAAACAATAATATTAAAGTCATACACATCATGCATAATCTAAGTGTTTAAATATCATGCCCAAATGTTAATTAAAGTATCATGCACATCACGTGTGATCTGCGTGTACATGTCTCAATAAAACAAATTTTGGTGACACTTGTCTTGACAAATCAAAAGTTTTACAAATGTTACCTAATAAAATTAAAAGTGTCACTTGAAAAATAAAAAATGTCACAAATATTAATGTCACCCACCTAATAAAAATCAAAAGTGCCTGTCACTTGAAAAATAAAAAGTGTCATACATATTAATGTCACCTACCTAATAAAAATCAAAAGTGTCACATATATTGCAACCTAATAAAAATCAAAGTGTCACAAATATAATTGTCACCTACTGGTTATTGCTGATTCTTCAGCAGACTTGACACATCTAGTTATGTGATCTCATGGTAACCCCCTCATGCCATCTTCAACTAAAACATGAAAAGTGTCCCAGGACCACGTTAGAATATCTACTTACACTGTCAAATGAGTAGTTTTTACACAATTGCTTAATAAACGATTTGATTTTAAGTTAGCAAAGGGATTTTGAAAGTATAAATGACAAACTAAAACCCGTCTATCTCCGATAAATTTCGGGAAATATGTTAAAAACACCAATGTAGCAGAGGGATGTTAGCGGTAGGCGGGTTAAAATAATTCAAGTTATTCCATCGAGCTTATATTGCCTGGAAGTACCGCAGAATACACCGATCAAGCAAAGTCAGTAACGCGATCGGAGTATAATACACTGCCACTAGGTAATATACACTAGATGATTATAAATATCTTTATCTCATTTCATGACGAAATGTCATTGAAACCCTGTCTAACATAAAATTTCATTATAATGCCATTAACAACTAGGTCATATTCAGACATTTTCAATATACAGATTCTATTCTCCAAGTGTGATATTATTTGCGTAAATAAATATAATAATAAACTAAACGATGCCACAAATTACCTTCAGAAATTTATTTGAAACTAGCCTGTAGTGACTAAAGCGTTCAGAGACACAAAATTTATGTAAGGAATTTGCCAGAACCAAAAATATCATCTAGCTCTAAAACTATCTAAAGTTTAAAAATAGGAAGTGTTAGGGGTTTTTCAAGATTTTCGCGATGGTTAAAACTCCGATCGGGATTCACCAACATTTATTTTTTATGTTTTCCAATTTTAATATTAGTTTTCACCTTACAAGATAGTTGTTTACTTACTTTCGCGATGGATTTTGTTCATTTATATCTCCTACTATTGTTCAAAAGGTGACCGTGGTCGCTTACTGTTAAGATTTACTTGTCAAAACAACTTTTGGTTTTCTTTACTGACTGGCGTTTAATCTTGAAATGTTATATTAGATGTTGAAAAATACAACTGGACATACAGTGGAATTCAGATAAATACGGTCGTTAAGAACAATATTTGGTGAATGGTTGAAATATGTGATTGATTTAAATTGTCATAACGTTTCATATAGGAAATTACATTAACAGAATTGTGAGTAAGTTGTATGGAGCATATTTCATTATAACCCTAAAATATCATAATAATGAAGGTTTGACCCTGGAATGTTATTTCCTAGCTGTTAATATTTAAAATTTTTGAGAACCGGTACAGGCCTATAGCCAATTCTATAGATAACCGTTTGCTGTGGCTGTAAAGGCAGTAAAATAATTGTCACTGGCACCCTATGCTGAAATAGTGCTTCACTGGCATTAGCTAAGGCCCGGAAAATAAGATGTTTGAAATATTTTTTAATTATATAAATTGACAAAGAAATCTCAACACCCAGGAGATATTAAAATTTAATATTGTTCTCGTAAAACGTAGATGCTATAGTAAGGAGTAAATGATTAAAATTTGGTAAAGGGTGGTGAATGTTTTTTCATGTAAACTTATTATATCAATTCATATTGTAGTGAATTTGGAAGAGGTCGAATTATTGGTTTACAGAAGGCGGGTCAAGACTAGTTTGATAATAATCAAAATCGGAGACACCGGATGTCAAAGGAGCACAAATGAAGTTCAAGATCGACGTCTAAGACTTATGGCCTTTAAAGACCTATTTTCAACAACTCGAAATTTGGCTGATGAGTGGTCAGAAGAACAAGGCCATCCTGTAAATTTTGTGAACGGTTTACAGCCGTACAAGGTCTTTTGGATCGCAGGATTATCGTTCCCATCTTGTACTACCTCTAACAGCAGAGCAATAGCCCATGGTTGTATCTTACCCTTTATTCAAGCATTTCTGTTACCAAAGAAAACCGAAATGAAAGCTTAAATGTATTATAACTCCAAATTACTTACAATTACTGTAAGGAATCATCGCTACAACTGTGTAGTACATAGTCAATTAGTAATAAATCCAAACAACAACAGTTGCTTATTAATGTTACTATTTCGTGATCTACTCTCAAGAATCTAAATACAAAGATATAAGTTTATTTTTTTAATTCACTTTTAGTTAGTATCATCTTTTTCCAAAATATAGAAGAATTTTAATGAACACTAAATTTCTTAATTGCACTCTTTTGTTGTGTGTTAAATCGAGCTTTTACAAAGTACTGAACGTTTCAGACACTCACTAATTTCATCTGCTTGCCTACTTTTAGTAACAATCGGTAACGTTTTTCTAAAATCTCCTGGGAATATAAATGATAGCCACATCATTAAATATCCTGCAAATATTAAAAGTATTTCTTAAGCAAATTACTTGAAGGTAGATGATCAAAACTATAATTTCTCACTGAGCTTTCTTTTTTAAAATCATGAACAGATTCGGATAATTTTCAAAACTTAAGAAATGGAAAAGTAAAACTTCTGATTTAACTTTGACGACACACAAAGGAAAGGAAGAGATAAGTTTAAATGTTGTTATCTATAAGACACTCTATAAACTAGTGTATGATACTAATTTTGAATGTAATATTAAAATAATAAATACTAAAAAAACAATAGTAAGTTTATTAGGGGATTAATTACAAGTTTATAATAAGAAATATTTTGTCGTAAAAATGACAATACTACTCTCATATCTCCTTCTACATATAACAGTCTTGATCTTTATTTTGTTATTATGTAGGTTAATCCTGAAAATCCAAATTTAGACAAAATATAGAAAATTGTAAAAAAATTAAAGCGTTTGTGGGTTAATTCCGTCTAATGCTATTCAAAATGTTAATAAAAATATTGAAGTATTTCTTATCACAAATGGATTACGAACTGAATTATATTTTAACAAATTATATGGGATATCCGCGGATGGAGTGCACAAGAGGAAAAAATTATTACCTTTCATTGTACGACAAAAAGTCATTAGAAATAAAAAATTCTGCTTGTCGAGAAAATCCGATGGACAGGGTATTAATAAATTAGGAAAAATGGAAAATGCCTCAAGAGAGAAGTACTATTAATTACTACTTTTATTAAAAATATTATAAAATTATAAAATATTATAAAACAAAGTTGTTTATAGACAAAAAAAGTCTAAATAAAAGTTTTGAAATAAAAATTCGAATATTTAATATAATTCTACATACCTACTTCCCACCTCCACACACTTTTCCGCTACTCTAATAATTTAGCGCTCAGATAGTTATCACTTAGGTATCCATATCATATTATGCCAGATCTGGTTTCGGAAAAAAATTCAATTTTTTTTTTCAAAACAGTGTTTGTTGCAAGAGCAAAGAGAAGAATATCAACAACAAAATGACATATTTGAGATGAAGGCATACCAGAAATTACAGAGGATGAGATATATGAAACATTGAAAAGAGCAAAAAATAATAAGGCTCCTGTTCCAGGAAATATACGAAAGGAACTATTCAAATATGGAAGCAATAAAATATTTAATAAAATAGAAGAAGGCTACCAGATTCATCAGGAATGGAAAGAATAGCGGTAATACTATGAATAGCCAGATTATTTGCAAGTACGATCAAGTGTAAACCTTGGGGAAGCATAAAGAGGTTTCCGAAGAGAAAGATTATGTCTAGACAATATTCACTGATTAGACAATGAAGAGAAAAGAACAGAGAGAAATCAGAAGTAATACACATGACCTTAATAGATCTGGAAAAGGCATATAATGTACCAAGATGTACAGTCTGGCAAGCAATGCGAAGAGTGAAAGAGAGAAAAACGGATTAATATAATTAATAACACGTATAAGAACAATGAAAGCAGAGTAAAAGTAGGACCACTACACAAAGCTCATTGTAATAAACAATGGCTTGAAACAAGGGTGTAGTATCACCGTTGCTCTTCAATATTTACATTGAACAATGTCTAGAAATCTGGTACCGTGAATGTTGGGATATGGGCTTTAAAATAGTCAACCATACATTGCTGTCCTTATTATACGCCGATGATCAATGAAGATCATGAAAATATGGAATCTATATTGAGAAAACTACGGGAGGAATTTCTCAAATGGGGTCTGAAGATCAACTTCCAAAAAATAGAATATATGCGCACAGGGGGGTGCTGCAGACAACTTAGAAATAGATGGCCAACAGATAAAATTATGCAATGTTTTTAAATACCTGGGAACAGCAATAAGTTCTGCTGGCACCCGCGAGAAAGAGATCTCAAGGAGGATGGGTATGGGGAAAATAGCGACAAAAATTCTACATGGTTTGCTATAGACTGAGAATTTAATCCAGGATACAAAGAAACGTTTGTTCCATAGCATTGTAGAAAATATAGTACTCTGCGGCGTAGAGATGTGGCCTTTAACAACAGCAGTTCCAGATAAGATAAGAACAGTAGAATATATTAAAAAATGTTTAAGGGTTATAAGGCAGGACAAATTAAGAAACCATGATATCTGGCAGAGAATGGGAATAAATCAGTCTATTACAAAGACAATGGAAAATAGAGCACTCCAATGGTATGAACATGTTTAAAAAATGCCAGAAAGCAGAAAATATAGAATGGTACCCAAAAGGAAAAAGAAAGAAACGCCGACCTATTTTCACTTCAGAAAGTGATTAACGGGAGGCAGTCAAAAACGTGGGATATTATCACAAGAGTACTCTTTTACGTATGTAAAGCTTTCGAAATAAAATTTATTTCTTCGCCAGTTCATTCTATAAGTTTTACAAAATTATAAAAATAAAATAATATTTAATAAAATATAAATGACAACTTACTGTAGGTGAGGCATATATTAAAACCAATATTTCAGAGGAATAAATATAACATAATATAGTTTAAAAAGGATCTTGAGGAAAATATATTTTCATCAAACTTGACAATTATTTGAAAGGAATATTGACTGAACAAATATTTATGATGTAAAAGATGTGCTGATTTTACAGAATTTTTTTTATATGATGATAGGTTTTCAAATAACCAATATATTATAAGAAACATATTAAATTGAATTAAAAAGAGTTAGAAAGTATATTCCTCAAAAACTTTTTTGCATATGTATAATATATATGGTTTAAACTAAATTAAATTGAAATATAGAAGACTGAATAAGTATATACACAATATATAGACAGTGGCTAATAGAATACATCAATAACAAATTGATATCAAAAATATACTACAGTTATCTTAATGGATTATGTTAACGAATTTAGATTGTATTCAATTTCTAATAAACTTATTTTTAGATTTTGCAGATCTGTCTTTTTATTGATACTGTTGTTAATATAAACCATCTCTAAGAAATTTATTGTGAAATTATTCCTTTCGCAAGCCAAGACTCGAGCATTTTTAAAATCTGGAGAATGGTTTCTCTATAAACTATGAGTTGCAAGTGCAAAACTTTCCTTATTAAATCTAATGTCAATTCTCTGGAAAGTGATTCTGTGTTTTAGATTTCTAGATGTTTGACCAATATCAGACGCTTGACTTGGTCTTTACAGTTGATTTTCTAGATTAGATTGGATTTAAGAATAGTTGAAATTTTGTCTTTTATTTTACTGAAAAGGGAATTAACAGTATTAATAGATTTTTCAAATGTAATGTTATCTTCAGTTTTGAAAATGTGTGGTATTTTAGTTGTAATATTTTTACCGTAAGGTATGGAGACATAATTTCTTAAATGAGAATTAATATATACCTACAGGCCTTTGCGGTCGTAATGCATAAAAGGTAATTACTTGTGGGTTATTAAAAATTAATTGGTTTAAGAGCTTAGGTGGTTAAGAGTTATTGAGAAACAGTTGATATAGAATTTGTAAATTTTTACCTGTGAAAGTTGGGTGACAAATATTCATAAATCTTCTTTTTATGCTATTAACGAGGTTAATTTTAATTTGCATTGGATGACATGAATGGAAATTAATGTATCTTCCAAAGCTAGAGATATACCAACCCAATTAAAGACAGTCGTCCAGATCTCTAACTACTCTTGTATCCAGGAAAGGAATACTAAAAAGCTCGTCTTCTCCTTCTTTCGTAAGTTGTATAAATTTATTTTGACTGTTAAAGATGTGTGAAAGTTCAGTTTCACCTCCCTTAGGAATATCAGCAGGTGATATCGTCAACGTACTTCTTGAGAATAGGAATATTATAACTTAATTTTGACAGACATTGATGGACAAGGTCGTCCATTATATTTTGAACCCATAGGGGAACAAAAATTTTATTTGTAGTAAACGGCGTTGTAAAAAATACTATTGAATCAAAAACAAATTTGATAAGTTTGTTAAAGTTGATTTTACCAATTTTGGTATGAGATGAGATGGTGTCCCAATGTCTGCCAATACTTTGTATGACAAGATCAACTGGAATATTTGTGAATAAAGATTTAACACCATGACTGATAATCACATAATTAGGTGGTAATTTGAAATTATTATATAATTTAGAAAATGTTGTTGAATCTTCTATGTAATAATCATTATCAATAATCAATTATTAAAATAATCGATCGCAATCGATTATGATTTGAATAATCGATAATGGCCAATAAGGAGAAAAAAGTATCACACTAATAGTGGTTTAGCATGGCAACCCTGTCATCCCTTGAAATTATCCATGAACAGGATGAATCTCTTCATTAGGATGGTTGTTTGGCGCCAGGAACCAATTCGAACTGACTACACCCAGACACTTATAATATTTCTTAAAACAAATTGAGCAGTGCTTGAAAACGGATAAGTTTCTCAGAATTAATAATTGCAATTTTTGACTGTGTGTTCATAGTGTTTAATTTTTTATTCTTTTTATTCAATAATAGTATTTAACTTAATATTAACACTACTTGTTTTCTGAAAAATAGTGGTCGCATCTCTGGTTTTCTATAAATGCTCGAATAGATGAACACGAAAATTATAGGTAATGTCGTTTTGAACAGTCCTGTATAGGGATAGTTCATAAGGTTGTTCCTAGGTTTTCCCTTATAACTTTAATGGGGTCTCTGGAACATTAGAACTTCTTTGATCTCATTTTTGGCAAATGTACTATTTTAAGACAAATTTCTACCTATGAGCGCCACATGAAATTCTGAAGATAACTATTTTAAATTCCTCCAATTTGAAAGAAGCTGTTTATTCATATGATCTTAAGAATTTTTTATTGCTACACTCATAGTTACATTAGTATGATTGTCAAACATTTACTGTTTAATTATGAATTACTAAGTTTGTCATTGCTAACCTTTTAATCTTCTTGTTCGGTTGTGTTAATTTTTGATTCCATTGAAAACGGGGTCTGATTTAGAATCTGAAACATTTGGACTATTTGTCAATACAGATTTTCCAGCAATTGTCTTATTTCCAAGAAATCAGAAAGTACAAAGCAGATTGTTGTAATTAATCTCAATTTCATGAGTTGTTTATTATAAAGATATTATAAAGAGCTGTTTAAAACTTATAGTTTTATTTAGTGAGAATTGCAATTAACGATGCCGTTTTAGGTAGTTTCTTAAAAATAGCTTGTCATTTTGCACTAATATGAGAATGATCTACTTTCATAAATCATAGTAGACTTTAGTCTATTAATAATCGATTAATATTCGATTATAAATCGATAACTGTGATACGCATAATCGATTCATCGATTTCTAGATAAAATGGAATTGTTTTAGCCCAAAAACAATAAATTCAAATATTTAGAAACCATAGTATAAAATTAATTTAACTATGAAAATTGATGTAAGGGTCATGGGTCAAAATCATGTTCAAAATCATATCTGCATTTATGTATTTTCTTGTTCGTAGTCGAAATTGAATGTTCCAATTTAAAAATTAAAAAAAAATAATGTGACCTTCAGATTAAATTATAAAACCATCTCTGATCTTCGTTGCAAATATGTTGCCTAGGACGCTGAAATTTTCTCTACAAGAGTTGGAAAAATATTATCTGCGTTTGTCCGCCCCGTTAAAGTTCCTTCATAAAATACCTTCCTAAAATGTTTATATCAAATATCACACACCACATATTATTTCAGAGAGGCCTCTGCGGATATCGCAGATTTGTAAAAAATAAGGTTTCTCTGGTCTAATAGCGTAAGTTGTCTACATAGCACAAACGGCTTCCAGTGTATTTATAAGTAAACAATAAAAACGCGTTCCTTAAGTCACCAATTTTCGAAACTTTATCTGATCGAAATTTGAACAGAACAAAGTTAAGATTTATTACATATGGCATACTTCAGGCAAATTCTAAATTCAAAATGGCGTGTAAAATATAAATATTTGGCAATGCTTCACAATGCATCACAACATTAATTTCTGCTCGTTTATGAACAAAGAATTTTTTATGAGATTAGTATTAAAACTTCTTCGTTTAACAAAAACATTATACCGTTGTAAACATGAACTTCTCTGCTTGCGCAAGAAAAATAGAAAAAATTAAGCAGATTCTGATCAACTGTCACCAATTTTTTTTGCCGAGCTGATTTCCAGATAAGGAATTGGCATCAGCTTGGTTGCAATCAATGGCATATACAATGACGTTTGCCAATTTCCTTTTCATCTTTCTTCATTTCACAACATCTTACTTCAAACTCACTTATTTTTTTCAGCGTTTAGGTTTCCTCTTCTCTGTCCAAATAGGTTCTCCATTTTCGTATGCCTCTCCTTCCACCCCTCGCATTCAAAAACGTAATTCCAAATCTGCGTAAATATGCTCTAAAGCATCCGTACCCACTTAGTATATTTATATATAGTATAATGTATGCTCCTGTGCATGCACCTCAACCAGAGCCTGATGTTTCGGATATGTTTCTTGTTCTACTGAGCCTTAGTACCTTCCACTCCGCCTGCCACACGTCGATCGTCAATCATTCTCACCCTCTCCTGGCGCTCCTCCTTCCTCTATTCCCCCATACTCCTTTTGATATACAATCTAACCTTTTCTACCAGAGCGGGTCGCTTAACATTTTTCTTTGTCAACAAGTAAGTGCATCTATGGGATCCGCTCTATACGCACACGCAACAAGAAACATCGGTCAACTACACGCCTAATTCATCTTGTCCTCATACTTTTTTTTTATTCTCATCACTCTTTCCCAAGCAAGCACCGCAGATAATACCACCGACCACATTACCCCCGCAAGCAATCTCTTCCACTCTATACTCAGCCCTGCCATATTCGGCATACGTTTTATCACTGTGTTCAATGCCCTTTCCGACTCGTCTGTTACATTTCTAATAGGCTCCCCTTTTACGCTTGATGGTCTCCCTTTTAGATGGTGCCCTCAATATGACAGCGATCAGTTTCTCCCCCGCAAGTACCAGTTCAGTTGCTTGAAATCTCTCTCTTATAATCTGCTGGGCAGATTCTTTTTACTAACCTTAACTGCTAGCACCAAGTCGGTCGCAAAGGCGATAGTAGGAGTCTGGTACTCCTGACCTAAGTTCTTGGTCATACATTATGTTTTACAATGTAAGACCCAGCACTGACCCCGGTGGGACTCTTGGACTGAGCGTTTTTCACATCACGTCGACCATTTTATCACTTAGATACTGTTCTAAAATATTGCTTGATACGTACTCACCCCATGGTATTGAAAGCGTTCTAATATCAATTCCTATAATCGCGGCCAAAGTGTATCACTTTTCCTATCCGCACTGAATCCAAATAGTGTCATTAAAATAGTGTGTGGAGGGATGATTGTGGCTATACTGAGGGTGAGGAGTAATTAGAGATACAAACTAGAAAAACTTTCACTGGAATCCCGAGACATACACGGTGATTCATATTGAAGTTACATTTTTTTTAAATGGAACAGGCTGTATATTATGACATATTTTGATTCCTGTGTCAATTTGACTAAGACTTTATTCATCATATATGTACATAAAATGCACCGTTATTCGATATTTTGTCAATCTAGATATCTAGAAACAGGTGAATATTAGAGCTGTCAGGTATCATATTAGGCTTTAATTGGGGGATAGTGGTCTACCCTCCCCCTCCTTACTCCCAACAGCCAGATTGACAATGATGAATTCTTTTTGTTGTGATAGATATCGTCACTCCAATTTTAAAAAGTTTAACCATAGATAACTTGTTTTTTTTAACGGAACCCTCAATTTTTTTAGTTATCTGATAAGTCCTTTAATTTCCCTTCGTCCGATATAAGGTTATGTTTATCTGTTTCTAACATGTTCGTCAGAAACCTAGAAATCAAATTGATTCATGCTTTTTGTGGGATTCTTATTACTCAAGAAATATCTTAAAAGGCCTTGTAGCTTAATTTCCATGCCTTCTAGTATGAAAATGCATGACCTTTCCAACGGTATAATAGACAATGTATGTCCTAACATACATTTTATACCTAATTCCTTATTACCTACTATGAAGTTTTTTTCAACGCTCAAAAGTAATGTTGACCATGGATAACAACAACAGTAAAGTTCTGTCAGCTTAATTTCATTTTGACGATAATTTTAATTGCTCTCTACAATAGTTTTGGTTTTCATTGTTAACTTACATAACTAAAATTGACGACTTTTACTCAAAACGGTATGGTTTTCATTTTTGGAGAATGCTGAAAAATCCGCTGGCATACAAAGCAATATATCCAGATTGTGAGCGTCATTCGGAAGAGTTTATAAATATCTTTTGGAATGATTCAGTGCTGCAGGAAGTGTTTGCTACTTTTAAAAACAATAACAACAAAATCAGTCTTACCCGAAGACTACGAATTCAGTATTCTACATGAGAGGTATTTTGATATAAGCATAAGTATAAATTCGACATATATCATTTCCAAGTATACCAAGAGCTTCAACAGTTGGATCTTCAAAGCAGAATTAATTTTAGCAATTGGGTACCGAAACAACTGAATGGGAATTTGAATTTTTTTAATGAAATCTTAAATGCCGACGAGTGTACTTTTTATTGTAACAGATTCGTGAGCAAACACAATTTTCATTAATACTCGGACCAAAACCCAAAACTTGTCTACTTACATAGTTAGGAGCAATGGACGGTTAAAATTTGGGCAGGAGTAAACCGTATTGTTGATCCATTTTTTAACAGAATTTTTAATAACATTAAATTAACATGTTCATAAATTTCTTAGACAACCATTTATTTGAACTCCTGGAAAGTGTTGTATGTATTTTCAGCAAGGTGGGGCACCTCCTCACTATAGCCGTTGTATCTATTTATTTTTATGCATGGCTTAATAATGCATTGCATCAAAATTCAGAAATCTTTTCGCTGAATAACTTATATGTGGATTTAACAAGAAGGTAAGAAATTTGAACATTTTCTTTGAAGTTATGTTGTTTCATTTATTTATTAAGTGAACCAATTCGTTACCAGCTAGAGTACTGGTAATTCTTGTTCCTTTATTTGACTATTTCAGAAAGATTTTTAATAAACACTCTTTTTGTCCATGATCAATTACTTTACTACTGAGTGTTGGAAAAATACTCTATAGTAATATCTGAGGATTAAAAGAGATAGATAATCAATTATAACGTTGGACAAGTAATGAAATTTCACATTATATAACATATAAAATAACTTCCACGTCCTTCTAAAATCCAAAATATTTCTTGAGTAATAAGATATCACATAAAAAAACATGAGTAATTGAGATGTTTTGGTTTCTGCAGAAACTGTTAGAAACATCATCATTTCCATTCTGGCTCTTGGGAGACAACAAAAAAACAACCCCCGTTTTAGTATCCCGCAATTAAAGACTCCTATGATACCAGACAGCTCTAATATTCACCGGTTTCTAGATGTCAACATTTTGACAACATATCGAATAACCCTAAAACGGTGCATTTTCGGTAACATGGATGATAAATAAAATTTAAATAAAAATGACAGAAGAATCCAATAATAGGATAATATGCAGGGTGTTTCATTTTAAAAAGGTACCTTTAATATGAATAATCCTCAATATATCTCGAAATTACAGTGAAAGTATTTTTAGTTTGTATATCTCACTACCACTCACCTTCCCCTGGCTATATATACAGAGTTATTCACGTTATATGACACAGAATATTGTGACTAAGATACTCATTTTGGAAGATCTTTTTTTTTTTCTAGGTTGATTTATATCCTTTAGAGGAACATTTTAAAATTATTTTCGTTTTATACAGGTTGTCCCAGGAATGTGAAAAGTATCAAAGTTGTATTTTTTAATTGAATACACTGTATATTACTACATTTTCGGTATCTATGATTAAAATGTTAAGGTGTTTCATAAAAGTTTACTATACTTTACCCAATAGTTTCTGTAATATTCACTATTTTATCAAAATGTAGTGATCATTTAAAGGGTTGGTGTCTCAGCATACTCTTTTGTTGTCTCCAACCGCATTCCGACTGAGGTCTCCTGAAGGATAATATTTTGTGTTGCACTTGTGGAAAATCCAATATTGTATACAAGGTATGAAATAAATACCAATTAATTAACCAAAATTTCAAATGACAATTTCTTCTTTACGTTTAATGAAATACCCTGTATTTTATGTCACCAACAGTAGTAGAATTTTATTCTCTGTGCGACAGTATAACACTTCCCTATACCTAACTATTATAGTTCCCATGAAAAACGCATATTCACAGAATACAAATGAATTTTAACTTACTTAATATTTAACAAGATAGCTATGAGAATTTGACAGTTTTCATTTAATATTTTCTGACAACTCTTCTTTATGAATCAATTTGTTGTAATAATCGGTGATTATTCCAAATATTAGTTAATAAGAATGAAAGTTTATAGCTAAGAAGAACGAATGGACATGATTTTTGTCCTTGGAGATTGCTTGCAAAATTGTTTATTAGCTGCTAGAAAACGAAGAAATCGAGTTAGCTGGTATAGCTTCTGTAATCGAAAATCATCACATAGGGCAGATCCAAATTGCCCGAAATGTTAATATCAGCCAAGCCAGTGTGTCCAGGATTTTTAACAAGCCTAATTATCATGATTACAAAATCCTAATTCATCAGGAACTTTCCGGAAATGCTTCTGAAAATCGAGTTCAATTTTATATGTGGGTGTTGGATAAAGTGACTGAAAATGAGAACTGTTTTAAGTTTGTTCTCTTCACTGATGAATGTACGTTTCACAATAATGGATCTGTTAATCGACATAACTTCCATTATTTTTCTGATTCCAATCCGCAGCAGTTTCGGAAAATTGATAATCAACACAGGTGGTCAGTAAATGTGTTTCTTTGAAGAAAATTTAAATGAATTAATATTTTTGGAGTTCCTAATCAGTGAGTTTCCAGATCTTTTAGAAAAGATCACAAGAATGTGGGTACAAATGAATGGGGCTCCCGCACATTTCCATCGTAAGGTACGACATTTTCTAAATGTCCATTTTCAAAATCGTTGGATTGGGTGAATGGTTTTCAGAATTAGCCACCACGATCCCCTGACTTACCGGATTTCTTATTAAGTGGATACGTAAAAGGAATTGTCTATAACATGCCTCCAACAACACAGGATGATATGAAAGACAGCATTAGAGGAACATTCCAAAGCATGGGCGTGATATATTGGCAAATGTTGCTAAAAGTTTTGAAAAAAGGATGTATTTATGTCTGGTCAGGCGGACGACATATCGAACATTTACTATGAACCAATATTATTGTTTTAAACCCACCATTACTCCATAAATTATAATTTATTGTTAAATATTAAATAAGTATTAAATAAGTTAAAATTCATCTGTAACGGAAATTCCTCATGACACTTTTAGCAAATTAATTAAACAATTATTAGCATAACATCATCATAATCCATTCTAGTTAACCTCATTAAATTCAGCAGGTCTACAAATATTATCACGTACACCAAATAGTTGAATTAGCAAAACAATCGACTGATGGCACATTTTCGATAATTGATGTAAATCGCGAACCATCAGTCGAGTTCAAAATGTAGCATAGTAAAGATTAGATGTATTTAGTATAGTGTAACCAGATGTAGTTAGTATAGTGTAACCAAGTAATCAGTAGAAATAAACATGTAGTCTTTACAACTAGTATTATTGGTCGAAGGCCGCTGCAACATTATAATATCACCTGGCGATCCTGAACCATAAATAATGACCAATCTTCACATGGCGATCCTGCCCTCGAACATAATCTTCTGACAGAATAATTCAGCCGATCAAAACTACATGATTTTCAATAATGGGTACCACACAGTCAAAAAGGCAAACTCAAGAAACGTCCGACAATGGGAAGTCAATTCCAATGTTTATATAAATGAAGATAATTTCCCGCTAGACGTAAGAGTGCTGTTATAGGTAATAGCTGCAGTAGCCCTGGTAATGCTGCTAATAAAACTTAAAAATATGCACAGGAGAAAAATAAAAAGGGACATATCAAGAAGTATGGCTATTCTAGATAGCAAGCCAACAGCCCTAAAAGTTGTAAGGTACAGAACATTATAACATATTATAAATGTAACTCATATAAAAATATTAATTGCTTGTGACCATAATAATGAACTATTTTATATTTTATATCATTGTGTATCTATGATTATTATGTCTTCAATTAAGAATTTTAGGAGATTTATTTTAGCATATATATATATATATATATATATATATATATATATATATATATATAGTATATGCTGTTTTTTCGACCTTATATATTATATAAATTATGAGTGTATATGATTTGAGGTCGTTAAAAATGAAAGGATTGTATTCATATATGTTTTAATGATAACGTTTCGGATGTTTTTGGCCTTTTCAATCTATTCTACAGCGTTAGTATTTGTAGAATCACATTTTTTTTTAAGTTAATCATTTTACTACTTGACACAAACTACTACATTGTGTGTCCTTGACAACGATATATACTTAGTATATATCGATATTTTTAACGACCCAATAGAAAATATACACTCAACTAATTTATATATATATATATATATATATATATATATATAAGAAATATGGAACGCTTATAATACATTGTAAAGGAAATTATGAACGTGCTGAGTAAGTACATTATATCATGAATGAACTTAATCTCTAAAGGTGTTAATAACCTGTGAAATAACTAGGTCATTAAATGTTCTATTTACCATATTTTTGCTGACCCATAGTCATCATTGGCCTTGTAAGGTATTTGAAAACTTGTATTGTTTGCAAATTAAAATATCGAGGTGCTACGAATTATTTTTTTTTTCGAAATCTTTATCAATTTACTCGTACAATACGTAGTGTGTAGGAATGTCAATTGACCCTAGACAATTATATGAGCAATTAGGGGTAATTAAAATAGAATTAACCGCGCAAACGAATTAGAGGTAATTTGCAACAAACTAAAAAGAGCTTACATAATGGAAGGAGTACCATCGGAAGTAGCGGAAAACTATTCCACAGATACACTAACCAGAAGTGTAATCCGCAACCTTAGCAGAAAATATAAGCGAAAAAGACACCATACCCTGCAAAATATACGAAGCCTTAGGTAACGTTCACTTGATGAAATTGCCAATATTATCATTTAAACTTTTCCCAAATTCATTGCAAATGTTTATAAAACATAAAGGTAAAATGAGCTCAAATTTTTCTTCACGTAACCAATGGTAGATTTCTCATAGAAGAAATCCTATCTAAGCTAAATAAAATGGCTGGTAGTGTTGAAAAATTGCAATTAAAATTGTACCTCGAGGATGTAATATTTAAAGTGTACACTGTGAATGAATTCAAAGAAATGGGACAAGGAATATTGAAGAATGTGAATATAATTTTATGTCATAAACCAGTACTAATTACCAACAGAAATGATAAGGCAAGTATAATAGAAAAAATCCACACAGATCCAACGTATGGTGGCCATTGCCGACAAAAGCGTTTACTAAAAAAAAAAATCAACGTATTCTTGGAAAAATATGTCAAGAGACGTAGCAAAATTCGTCCAAAAACTGTCACAAATGCCAGATCAATAAAGCCAAAATTAAGCAGCAAAACGGCATCGTAAATTAGCATACGACGCTAAAGCGAAGGACTTACGATTCCAAAAAGGTGAACAAGTTCTCATAACAAATGAGAGTAGGACAAAATTCGGTCCATGGTATAAAGGTCCGTACATTATAACGGAACCGGACATCGGAAACTCCAATTGCTTAATTTCAAATAATACAAAGGAAATTAAGATACATAAAAACAGAGTTTTCAAATACTAATTAGAAACTATGTACCATCATATAGGTTAAGTTTGGGACATTTCACAATAAAATAACCGAAAAAACTGCGTGACAAGTGTTAGAAACTATAGTGGACTTGACCTTATGGACATATAGTGAATTTCCTTAGAATAAGACATATGTAAGAATTTAGCAGATACACTGTTGTGAGTCAGGGGAACTTCCGAAATTATTAGTTAAACTTTGAAGTTGCGTGGAATACGCTACCGCGGATCCCACTTCCTCAAGTAAGGGTGGTGCAACGGAAATTCCTCATGACACTTTTAGGAAATTAATTAAACAATTATTAGCATAACATCATCATAAACCATTCTAGGTAACCTCATTAAATTCAGCATGTCTACAAATATTACCACGTACACCAAATAGTTGAATTAGCAAAACAATCGACTGATGGCACATTTTCGATAATTGATGTAAATCGCGAACCATCAGTCGAGTTCAAAATGTAGCATAGTAAAGATTAGATGTAGTTAGTATAGTGTAACCAGATGTAGTTAGTATAGTGTAACCAAGAACTAACCAGTAGAAATAAACATTTAGTCTTTACAACTAGTATTATTGGTCGAAGGCCGCTGCAACATTATAATATCACCTGGCGATCCTGAACCATAAATAATGACCAATCTTCACACATCTGTATTCTGTGATTATGCGTTTTTCATAGGAACGATAATAGTTAGGTATAGGGAAATGTTATTGGTATTTATTTCATACCTTATATACAATATTGGATTTTCCACAAGTGCAACACAAAAATATATACTTCAGGAGACCCCAATCGAAATTTGGTTGGAGACAACAAAAGAGTATGCTGAGACACCAATCCTTTAAATGATACATTTTGATAAAATAATGAATATTACAGAAACTATGGGGTAAAGTATAGTAAACTTTTATGAAACACCTTAACCTTTTAATCATAGATACCGATAATGTAGTAATATGCAGGGTATTCAATTTAAAAAATACAACTTTGATACTTTTCAAATTCCTGAGACAACCTGTATAAAACGAAAACAATATCAAAATGTTTCTCAACGTCCAAAATGACTATCTTCTGTTTCTGAACCTAGCCCCTTAAAGCTCATGCCAAAGTTATGTCTCTGTGATTTGCTATTACCCTTATTGAAATTGCACCCACGTTCTTCAGCACATACAAATTTTAACTGCAACCCTTTACGTCCAATGTTCTCCTTTGATATCCCCTGTAACCTTAGTTGTTGTAACCTTACCGATTTTATTTCATGGATTTGGGTTTGAATTCATTCATCTAGCCCGAATGCTGCTAGTATTAAGAAGGTAGGTACTGTATTACTAGTAGTAATGCTAGTATTTAAAAATTAGTATGGTTTACGCGGAGAATTGAATAATTTATTTAATGGCACAATTTAAAAAAACACGGTTTTGGTAATATCTCGAGAACCCAATGTTCAATTGTTTTTCATTATCATTGTGCTTTTGTTTCTCAAATGATCGTTTCGTTTATTTGAAACAGTATGCATATTTACAAATGATAAAAGCATTTAACTAACAATGATATGATAAAGTCGTCCTCACTCCAGCAAATTAGCACACTCTGTGCTTGATATGAAAAACTTGAAAATCTATTTAAGGACGTCTAAATTTGAAATTATGAATTGCAATAAAGGCGACTCATATCTAAATCCATATGTTTACGTTCAAGCTCACATTAAGCTATTACCTAATAAGGCAACATCTTTAAAAAAATCCAAGTCAAAATAATCTTTGTTAAAATAAGTTTAATTTAACTAAAATTAAGAGCTTTATATAAAAATATAAATCATAATTCACTTTCTTTGCGCCTCGCTTCATTAGGCAAATTTGCTAATTTAATCACTTCTGGTCTGAATAACTTTTAATGAAAACCCCTTTATTCTCCAGACAGTATAATCTGTTTTATTATTACGAGCACTTTTCAGTTTATTTGAAAGACTGAAAATTGTATAATAAAAGTACTCTCTAGAAGATCCGCAACTAAATATAGATATATTTAGAGAAAACCTTTTTCCTAGGAATAAGATTAAAAAATTCAAATTTATGTAATTTTAATAATTTTTGTTTAGAGGTTTAGAAAAATTACCCTTATGTTTTATTGAAATTCAGATTTTAAAGGAAATCCGACTCAACTAAAATTACGTATATGAAAAAGTTAGTTTTCTTTGTCTGAAATAAATCATTTAGAATTTATACTGTGAAAAACAAAAATAGGGTATAAAACATTATTCAGTCTGTACGTACAATTAAGTATCGTTTATTTACATATTTTGTGACTATAAATAATATCTGTTGTGAAAGTAACGTGATGTGAAATTCAAGCTGGGTCAGTCAGTTTACTATCTACTTTTAAAAATATAGTTTGAATTGCTCCCTATTTTGCGCAAATATTGCAACACGAACTTCAACCGAAATCTCAAAAATGATAGATTTACCGTCTGATGAAAACTATTGTCAAATCTTCAAAGGGAAGGTTTAAGAGACTGGAATTGCTTTGCGAAACCAGAATATATAATACCAAAATTATTATTTATTGCTCTAATATTTATATCACTTATTAACTGGCTTTCGAGTTTGTTTTATTGTTCGGTTAGAATTATGCCGTCGATCACAATGCAATTGATGACACAGTTCACCGAAGAGGAGTCAAGAGGAAGTAAATTTAGAGAATTAGCTAAATATCTTAGGCCGTGTCCCACTTAAACGCGATTTCGCAGTGCGGGCGGTGCGTTGCGTCAAAGTGACAGTCGCAAATAGTCAAATACATGAAATGATAAAGTCGTGCGATTATAGGGATTTCATTTATATATATTCGCTTAATAATTTTTATACTATATTTTAATTGAAACCCATTTTACAATCCCTCGTTTATTTTATTTTTTATTATTTTTCAACTTGTGTATACTTTTAATTCTAACACATCGAAATGGCACAAGCAACAAATAATGTAGTTTCTGATGAAACCGAAAAGTACCGGTTATCGGAAATATTTTCTATCATTCCGGAATTTGAAGGCGACCAGATCTCCTTGGCCACCTTCATACACGCATGTAATTGTGTGTACAATATGTCGACTGCAGATCGAAAATATCTGCTAGTCATTCATATTAAAAATAAACTTAGAG
Organism: Octodonta nipae; assembly: GCA_034190945.1. Classification (NCBI taxonomy): domain Eukaryota; kingdom Metazoa; phylum Arthropoda; class Insecta; order Coleoptera; family Chrysomelidae; genus Octodonta; species Octodonta nipae. The sequence continues at coordinate 67,594,024 of CM067217.1, read as the reverse complement.
GCAAAGCGGCTCAGTTGGTCAACTCGAGAAACCCCGCTTCATATTTCGCAATCAAACAGCTTTTGACACTACATTTCGGAGATTCACGCGATCTGTCTTCTTTGATCCACGATCTCCAATGCCGTAAACAACTTTCTAATGAGTCTCCTCTGATCTTTTATAATAGGCTTCAGGTTTTGAGTGCGAAAAGTACTCATGCATCCAAAAATGCTCTGGGCTAACCAATGAACAAAAAGACGCTCAGACAACCCTTGTAGACACGATGGTTCTGAATACACTTCTTACAGGATTAGAACCACGTCTAGGCCAAATAATTCGTGCCAGCAATCCCCGAAAACCCATTCAACCACCGAAATGTTTAAATTGTGGTAGATTAGGCCACATTGGAGTAGATTGTCGGTTGCGTCAGCAAAACAACCCTCAATCTTACAACCAAAATTTTAGACCTAGTTTTACAGGGCCAAATCAAACTTTGAGGCCAAATACACCCCCCAATAATACCAACCATCAAGGTCCAACATTTCAACCGACAATTTTCCAAAGACCCCCGTTTAAACCAAATCAATTCCGACCGTCTGTAATACAGACAAACCCACACTATCGTCCAGAAAAGACACATCATTTCAACGAACACCTAAATACTGATATCATGAATATTCAGAAAACGACTACGGCTACAGTTCTGACAATAGCCCATACATTTATGAAGATTTCACTCAAAATCCTGTTGAATATGACACAGAGCAAACTTTAGAAGATAACTCCGTAACACCTTTGAATAGTCACGAATACCAGGATTTTCTAGCTCTCCCGAGCCTAGATCAACCCCCCGATTCAACAACGATTTCCGAAGTCCAAACCCAAATCCAGAATTTGAATCTGGAAGATTTCAACCCAAATGCGAATTTCCCAGGACAAGCATTTCTCTAAGTCCTCTTCTAACTGTCAACTCCAAAAATTTATATTACATTCACGACGCTTCCGAAAAATTCAAACTTCTCATTGATACCGGAGTTGGTATCTCCATTTTTAAAGAAAATTTCCGTCAAAGATTTCCCGAAAAAGTGAAAATCCAAGGAATTACTCACGAGAAAATCCCTATTTCTGAATCAATCTTATTCCATTTGCCATAGGTAACCCTCATAAGGTTTTTATCTACAATCTAGATATTGAGTTTGATGGAATATTAGGTCTTGATTTTCTTGAGCATTACGAATGTATTGTTGACTTAAAATCAAAACAGTTAATAACGAACTTCAAAACTATTCCTCTACATAAAGTCCCCGATCACGATCAACCTAAAACACAACCGACAGACATTCCCAATACTAAAATAGCAAATTGTACTCATAACAATCAAATAACTATTCCAGCAAGAACCGAACAAATTTTCAAACTCAAGTGCGACCTTTTTAATACTGACGCAATTTTACCACACAAGTAACTGACAAAGTACGACTTCCCAACGCAGTTGTACGCGTTAATTCAAAGGGAGAATTTCTGACCTCAATAATAAACGCGAACGCGATGCCTAAAACTGTTAATGTTTCCGATCTTCACTCAGAACTCCTTGACCATTCACACCCTCTGCTAAATTTAAATACACAAGAATACACAGACTCTCTAAACTTGGACAGAAACTTAACTATCAGGGAACAAATTCGTACAGAACACCTTAATGACGAAGAGCGAGAACTTATGACGAACCTCTGTTTAGAATTCGAATTTTCTATCTCGAAGGCGATGTTTTGTCTTTTACCAACGCAGTAAAACATTCAATTGACACTAACAATGCCAAGCCCGTTTTCACAAAATCTTACAGATATCCTCAAGTCCATAAGGAGGAAGTGAGATCTCAAATTGCCAAAATGCTTGATCAAGGCATAATCTTCCCCTTGGTCCTCTCCCGTATTGGTCGTCCCCAAAAAAACTCGATGCTTCTGGTAAGCAAAAGTGGCGAGTTGTTATCGACTATAGGAAGTTAAACGAACTAACTGTAGACGATAAATATCCTCTGCCCAACATTTCTGATCTCCTCGATCAACTTGGTAAGTGTCAATACTTTTCGACACTGGATCTCGCTTCCGGGTTCCACCAGTTGGAAATCCTTGAGGAAGACATTCCCAAGACCCGTTTCTCTGTTGACAATATCCATTACGAATTCGTTCGTATGCCATTTGGTCTGAAATATGCACCTTCTACCTTTCAGAGGGTCATGGACAACATTATTCTGGGCATCCAGAATGAACGTTGCCTTGTTTACATGGATGACATTATCGTTTATTCACCAACCATCCATGAGCATATGTCTCGTTTGACAAAAGTCTTTAAGCGTCTTAGACAGTCAAACTTGAAAATTCAACCTGACAAGTGTGAGTTTCTCCGTAATGAAGTTGCTTACCTAGGTCATTTGTACACCCAAGAAGGAGTATAAGCAAACCCTTCAAAGGTTGAATGCATCCAGAATTTTTCTCAGCCCCAAACTCCTAAAGATGTTAAATCTTTTCTTAGTCTCGCCGGATATTACCTACGTTTAATCCCCAATTTCGCTAAGATCTCGAAGCCTCTAACAAAACTCCTACAAAAAGACGTCAAATTCATCTTCGAAGCAGACTGCAAGTCTTCCTTCAACGAACTGAAGCAAGCCCTTGTATCTGACACTATCTTGATCTACCCAAATTTCGAAGAACCATTCCTGCTCACTACTGATGCTAGTGCTTTCGCAATTGGAGCGGTTCTCTCACAAGGCCCCGTAGGAAAAGATCTTCCTATAGCATATGCTTCCCGTATCCTCTGTGCTGCAGAAACTCGATACTCCACTATCGAACGGGAACTGCTAGCCATTGTGTGGGCAGTCAAGCACTACAGACCGTATCTTTTTGACGAATCCGAAACTTTTTGTATTGAAAACAACGTAGAACTACCGATTCTTGAAACACTATCCTTTATACTTGCAGACGTAAAGACGTAAAACTTAAAATTTGTCAAAATATCGTGACAACCCCTTCACAAGACGAGATTCCCGTTATACTGCAGCAGTACCACTGAGGCAAAAATAACCTTCATCGTGGAATTAACGAGACCATCCGACGCATAAAAGAAAAGTATAATTGGACTGGACTAATCAAAAGTGTAGAGCAATTTATTAAGTCCTACGAAACTTGCCAAAAGGTAAAGTTCTGTAGAAAAACTTAAGTGCTCCTTTTGTCATAACTGAAACACAAAAACGCCCTTCGAACGTATCAACATTGATATTTTCGAATATCCAACTAGAAACTACGCACTGACTATTAGGGACGAACTCACCAAATTTACTCAGGCCTACCCAATTGGTGACAAAACAGCTAAAACTGTAGTAAACACTCTCCTAATATTCTTCCAACATTACGGTACACCTCTTCGCATCCATTGTGATTATGGACGTGAATTTGATAACACTCTCATAAGAGACCTGTGCGAACTATATGACATAAAACTATCCTTTTCAAGTGTCCTCCATCCCGAATCAAATGGTTCTATCGAAAGGTTTCACTCAACTTTAGCGGAATTGATAAGGGCAAATACAGCTGAACATCCGGACGAACATCCATGCAACGTCCTGCCTAACGCAGTTATCTGCTACAACAACACTTAAAGCAAGACTACTGCTTTTACGCCCTACAAACTCATATTTGGGCACACTTCTAGTAGACCACCGAAACAATATACGATCAGGAGAAACTCATTTCCAAATATGTTAGGGACCTTAACAACAGAATGAACTACTATTATAGACTTGCCCGCGCAAAAACAGACCAACAAAAACAAAAATCTAAAGTTAGATTTGACAAACATGTTTCGACTAACCAACCAGAATACAAAGTAGGCGACAAAGTTTACGTGAAAGAGTCTCAGATTAAAAGCAAATCCGAAAACAAATTTAATGGACCTTTTGAAATCACCGCGATAAGAAAAAACTCTGCCACCGTTATAAACTTACAGACTAACCAAATCAGTAAAATTAACTTTGACAGACTAAAACCATATTTTGAATGAATCCCTTCTTTTCAGATTCTGTGGACTGTTTTCAGTCGTGAACCTCCAACAATACTCTCTTACACTCGTTAACAATACAATAGGAGTTTTCTTCCATGAAGAAGATACACTTAAAATTTCAAACGACAAATGGACACTTCTTGTCTTCAAAGACCTTAGCCCTTTCAAAGGTGCTATTTCAAATAACGACGCCAGACTAAACCGAATTTTAGAGACAAATAACGAAAACACAACTAATACAAAATCATTTAAACCATAAATACAAACACATGTTCGCCTATTGAAAAAAATTTCTAAATCCGTTAACTCTAAATATACAGACATCTTCGCTGATATTCAAACTTACCCTACTAACAGAAGAAAACGCGGACATATTAACGGAATGGGATCAGTTTGGAAAGCTATTTCAGGCAACTTAGACGCAACAGATGGTGACACATAAATGATTGTATAACTAAAATTACTAAAGACCAACACCAAATTCAGGACTTAGTGAAGAAACAAATATCTGTCGCAACCTCAGTCATTACGAGGCTCAACAACACTTTACAAAAATTTCAATCCGAGTAGAATTTATTCTCGAATAACATTGAAAAAATAAGGCAGTCAATTTTATACATTTCAAATGATCTTGATTTTCATGAATTTCAAATCAATATCTTGGATCTGTGTGAAAGCCTAATGGAGAGTTACATATTTATCGAAAACACTCTCTATGATGTTTTATCTGCAGTCTTTTTCGCCCGCTTAAAAATTTTACATAGTTCGATCATAACTCCAGTAGATTTGGTCGATTCCCTTCAAGAGATTTCTCAGTCACTACATGAAAATAATTTACCACTTCCTATTTACAGTTCAAATGTTGCTCAGTACATTGATCTGATAGAATTGGAAGCTTTTCAAATCAACAGCAAAATCATTTTTGTACTCAAAATCCCTTTAGTTGATCCTGAGATTTACACTCTTTACCACCTTTATCCGATCCTTATTTTGGATGATCGAACAGGGTTCCATCATATACTTTCAATAAAGACAAAATTTACCGCGAGAGATGAGGATTCGTTACTATACACCTCCTTCGAAGACCTGGGCGACTGCAAGCCTTTAATTAAACATCATAAGATTTGTTCCAAAGCCATATCACATCCAATAGACAAAGATGCCATCTGCGAAGGTCAGCTTGTCAGACAGCCAGCCACACTTCCAGCAACCTGCAAAAGTTTGATATTATATGCAGCAGACTATAATATCCAAGAGATTGACGTAAACTTTTGTTTGATCTCGATTTCAAGACCACTGGCCATCACCATCAAATGCAAAGGGCAAGATGTCGTGACACAAACCATATCGAATAATTCAGTGTTGCAAATCCAACCCGACTGCAATGCCTTTATCGACAACACAAGGGTCCATGCTACAAGAACTTCTAAAAATGTCCAAAATATCACATATAGAAACCACCCAGTGGACATTCCTTTCAACTGCTGCAACGGCATGCCAGCCGCCAATGAGATGCCAAACCTGACACCCCTACGGCTACAAGAATTAGATGTACAAGACCTAAATGTTGCCAACCATAAGCTCTCCCAATATTCTAAGGAACTGGAAAATCTGATGGAACAACGACCCTTAGAAAAGCATACGTCCTGGCTCACAATCACAACGACCACCTTAGTAGTAATTGTGATTATACTCCTCACAATTAAGTCAATCCAGAAGAGGTTCAAGAATACCACTACACCAAGCTCCGCTGTCCAGCACACG